>JACVBY030000529.1:600000-1151851 GCA_017589505.3 Metroxylon sagu | reverse complement strand
GAAGAGATTGAGTCTCTTAAGAAAACTCAGTTGAGTGGTGATTTGAAAATGAAGGACTTGAATGCAACAAAAAAAAGTTTAGATATAGGGATTCATAGAGATTAGCGAGTGAGTATATTATGCTTGTCTTAAAGAAAATATATGAAAAAAGTACACATTTCAAGTTATTAACTTTATTATCACCATAAACTAAGAAGGTGAAGCACATGCCGCAAGTCCTCTATACTAGTATGGTTGGTAGTTTGATGATTTATACTCAGCTACCCATTTCATATGTCATTAGTATGGTCAGCAAGTATATAAGTAACCTTAGAAGGATACATTAATAGGCCATAAAATGGATCTTCAGGTGTTTGAAACAATCTATAGATGTGAGCCTAGTGCATACAAAGATAATTACTAAAGATATTGATATGATAACTAAACCAATTCCAATAGGTAAATTTGAGTATTGCTAAGATTTGGTTGAAATTTGTAGAGACTAATGCCCATTGAAGCATAGTGGCCAAAATAATGAAGAAGTTTCAAGGTGGCTGACTTAATAACCTCAAGCCAAAGTAAAAATTTGTTAAAATTTATCTTGAGTTTAACCAACTCAATAAGGACATGTTTCTTAAAATATATAGAACATAAATGCCAATCTATATAGGACACAACAGATTCATTCTCTATATAGGCATATATAGCCTTGACCTCAAGGTAAATCCGCATAGATGAAGAGATTTAGATGGATGTTCTAGTTAGATGCATGTAGGACTAGATTCTTTATGAGAGAGGCTATGATAGAAGATAATCTTTGTAATCTCTTATTATTTTATTGTAGAATTTTTTATCATCTTTACTGATGTAAATGTAAGTTGACAAACTGAATCATCTTAAATCTTTGTGTGATATTTTTTTCTTCTCATTTTCTTTCTTTCTTTCTTGTTGATCTCTCCTTTCCTACGTGCAATAAGTGGTATAAGAGCTTCCCTGTGCACAACAATATGGATTATGGGTGGAATTCCTCTCTCGAATAGGAGTTAACCTATAATGAGGATATCATGAGATTGGGTGAAGAAGATATTATCATCATCCCAGGTCAACTTAAAAAAAAAAGTACCAACAGGTTTATAATCCCAGACCAATCCTCCACCTGGCCACTTAAGATTTTGGTTTGTTAGTCTATTAAGGATTTAAACATGTTAACCTGCAGCAGCTCCAGTCAGCAGCTCCGGTAATCAATCACCTTCAACCTTTTAAGACATGATGTATTGCTATACAGCATCACTGCATTGGTTAGAAAGTCACCGCTGTAAAGCCAACATTTGTTAATGACATGATAAACTGAACTCTGCAAAATTAATACATCATAACTGAGATTGGAAATGACAGGAAAAAAAAATAATGGATACCAGTACAGATATCATCCTGACACCTCATTATGTTAACGGAAGCACTATCATCTAACAAAGAAATTTACCTTGGGTATTTCACATGAATCAATGCAGACAAGGAAGGAGGTGCAAGTGGAGCTAACAGGCCATCCCGAGGAAGCCATTGTTGCCTTCCTGCCAATTTGGATGTTGTAAGAACAAGCTTCTTCTTTTGCCCAAAGCTGAGTGTTGTAATTGTTAACAGAATGTAATGTTATGATCTCATCAGCATCTGGATCCTCTTCAATCATACCATAGAGTTTCCTGAAGGTGGGCAGAGCAGCACTGCCAATCCGCACTATGAGATCCTCTTGGTCACTCATCTACTTGCAGGTAATAAAATGAAATTTAGCAATTTTTCTTAAATGTCACAGAGACATATGCGTACGTACAATCCAATTGTTTGGTATGTGCATGAAAGCACCCACAGAACTGGTGTGTCTATGAAAGCAACAAGTCTAATAATGAGATAATTTCTGATAAGAATTCCAACTTGACATGAAACATGCCAAATTGCATCTTCCAAACGTCAGCCCAAGGAAAATGACGGCAAATTCATATATTCTCCACTCATTATAAGCCATTTTATGCAAGGTTTTAAAACTTGGCCTCAGTTTCACTTTCAATGCTTTCAACAGTTTCACTCCAGGTTTTGGAACTTTGGTTAAAAAAGGTCAGGAAAAAAGAAAATAAAAAAGAAAGAAAAAAAATCAACTTATTTCATAGAATATGATTGCATTTTGAATTATCTAGTATCATAATATAAATAGTTTAGATAGTTTCAAGCTTGAAATAAACAAAGTTGAAGCTTGATAGCTTCAATATATCACATGAATGCACTAATCACTTGACTAAAATAACAATATCAATTGATCAAGTATAAACCAACCAGACAAGAGTATAAAATAAATTAGATTTACCCCTTCAATACCACATACTATAGCAAGATAGATTACATAAATAGCAATAGCCGCCGCCACCACCATCATCATCATGTGGATGAGAAAACTAATGAGGATGAGGATAATTGAGATACCTCACTACCAATCCATGTAGTTACAGAATGTTAAAACTATCATATGTAACAAAAATATGTCATAAAATATATTAATTATTTATTTTCAATGATCTTTGTAAAGTATTATAATATGGGCTATTTTAGAGACTTTTGCCTATCTGATGTTGTATTTATTATATATCCCTCTTTTAACTCAAGACAAAATAATAATAATAATAATAATAATAATCATTGAAAATTGGTACTCCATAGCCTCAAGACTTAAATAAATAATAAATTGGTACTCCATAGCCTCAACGATTAAATAAATAATAAATTGGTACTCTATAGCCTCAGGGCTTAAATAAATAATACATGACAAAATATGACAGTAAACAACAAGAGAAATATTTAAGAAGACATATAAGGCTAGTTTCTATCAGTTTTGGAGGAAACTAACTGAAAAACAGAACTAGGGATTAGTTTCTCTTTGGTCTTAGCTGAAATCAATTAGATCAGTTTTGGTCAAAAATGATGGATTCTGGCCAAAATTGAAATCTTGGCTTTATGAATGTGAGATTCTCTATTAAATCATATTATACCAAAAAATAGAATTTCATAAAATGGAAATCCTAATGGGAATGCTTGGGTCAAGTCTTTCTCCACCAAATAAGGTTCTATTTTGAAAATTAAAGGGATACACCTTACACATGTTTCCCAAAATTGTGTTCTCAGTAACCTTAACAAGCAGTATTTCTCATATTGACATTCATTTCTCTTCTATCACATACAAAAGCATGGTAAGTCTTATCGATACGTAACATCTCTTACTGGATATACCATATCATACCAGTACCAAACTGAGACTCGATATGAGATGCATAGCCATCTTTTATATGCTGAACCAACCCATGCATTGGGCGCACTGATATTGTATCAATGTTTATTGATACAGGATCCGATACTGAGATGATGAACCTGGTACAAAGTATAGGAATCAATAACCAAACTTTGTGCAATCAACATGCAAGAAACATTTGGGAGACCATTTCTCGTCTCTTCAGGTTTGCATTAACTAGTGTCCTTGTACTCCAATCCATAGAGGAGCTGTTTGTTGCTCCTACTTTTCACATAACTAGGCAGCCTGACAAGAATTTGTCATGACTCAACAAAATCTTTCTTAAAATTGGATATCAGTAACAAGAAATTTTGGCCATTCAATTTTTGCCTAGTGGGAGCATGAAATAACATATTACAAAAGGAAAGGCAATATTAAAGACTTTCTCTTACCGCCAATGGTTCTGGTAGTAGTTATCAGGTTCATAATAGATATGAATTGGTGCTTTTGTATGCTTCTGAACCTGCAGCAAATGTTAAGTCTCAACATCAACATAGGCTACTGCAAATAACTATAAAGGAGAATAATTTGGTAAAAAAAAAAAAAACAGTTTTGGGCCATAACAAGTATTAAAAGAATACTTGATGCACAAGCTTTTTTGGATTCACATCCAAGATCTAGGCACAAGGCCAATGTGCATTGAAGCTTTAATTTCATCTGGTGGCTCATACTTTCACCAGCTTGATGATCCTAGAAGCCTAGGTTCTTAGAAAGACTTTTAACAATGTCAGGGGACTCTTTAATGTCGAGTCACAATGGAAGCACTGCAGCCTGAAACTGTTCATGGCACTACAGTAATAACTAGTTTAGGATTTTGGGGACTTTTAGGGTTTGCTTTCATATGTTATAATTGATAGCTAGGATTTAGATTAATCGAAGGTAAATATTTAATGTTAACAGAGTTTTGACTTTTGAGTCTATACCAGGTTGTAACCATCTCTTTTTAGGGTGGTTTTGAGTTTATCTGACTGAAAGGAGGGCAAGGTTCGCCATTCTCCATCCTCTTCTCTTATACCTCTCATTTCTTCTTTCTTTTGATTATTCTCTATTTATTCCATGTTATTCTACTTTCCTTTCTATTATTCTGTTCTTCTCTACTATTTATTTTTTGCAGTCAATAACCGAGCATAAATATTATTTGCAATTTGAACTTGCTTTTATCATGTTATACTCTGTTCAGATCCCTTAAAACCTCCAAACACCTACTCAAACATTATTGAACCTAGAAATCCCATTAGCAGTGTCCCTCCATTATTTTCACCAGCACCACTAAAAATTTGTGTAAAATTGCAGAAATCTGGGCATATAACACTGATTTCAGATTAGGAATCCCTAAGAAAATATTTCACAAGCCATTACACAGCCCATAAAATACTATGTCATTCTTAAAGCCTTACAATATTCACTTCAAGGTCCACCTTTGTACATATGGAACTCTAACACCTATCATATTACATTAATATTAATTGAAACATGTGATTTATATTATGGATGAGCTCTGAAAATTAGAATCTTATGCCGATATTTCTGCAATAAGGCTCTTCATGCTTCACATAAAGGCATCAAAGATTTATAAAAAGGAAAAGGGAAAGGAGAAAAGAGATTTCTCAGAAATCTAATTCTTAAGCATGATCTGTGATCATAAATGCAACAAATAAAGCAAGCAAAAAGCAGATTTTCTACATTTGTTAAGTCAAATGAGAAATTTCCTGGTCAAATAGCTTTCAAACAAATTTTTCTACATCAAAACTCTAAAGCACTTTCTACAGAAAATTATTTACGATTCAGCAATCTTTGTCAAATCCCTACCTTGAGAATATACTTATCAAGGAGCACATCAAGGCACTTAGAATTCAGAGCAAAAGTCGAAATCATAAAACTAGATCAAGGAGGGCAACAAGTAGCTTTAAAGAATACAAAGGGTGGCAATTAAATAAACAACAAGAATTGCAGGCATTCTACTCTTATTGACTCCATTGTTCAATTGAGTTGCAGCAGAAGCACAATATTGCAAGTCTGTAATTCATGTGCCTTTGGTTAATTATACAATGGAGCATGCCTAGGATCACAACTACATTCTACAAAATGGTGCAGACCAACAATAATCGATTTGGGTGTCTAATTAGATTAACAAAATTCTATATTTATTTACCCATTAAATCAAAATTTAGTGAAAAAAAATTTAAAGAATGAAAATCTAGGCACCAGGAACAGGAAGACCACAAGGATCTTTTCCAGTATAAATAGGTGCTAATATGACAAAAAATGAGATTTGCACTAGTCATTCTCATATTATTAAGTTGTCTGATTGGAACAGAATATATGACAACAATGTAAGTATGTTTTTAGACCAAGATTCGCAATCTTGGTACTGAATCCGATTTGGTATAGTACTGTGGTTCGGTATGCAGCCCATATTGAGAATAATTTCTGTGATGGTACCGCTTGAAACTGCAGCAGTACGGCTTACTAAGTACCAAGCAGAACTGTCACGAATCTGCTTAGTTCGGACTAGCAAGGGTCTGCACCAACCAATTCCCATACCAAACCAGTAAATCGACCTGGCTCCACACCAATTTGATACAGCATGCTCTGAACTGACCCATGCAGGTTGGTTTTGCAATCTTTTCTTAGATAATAATGATGGAATATATGAATCATCATGCTTACAGAAAATAGTAGATCATATGGTCAATTAAATGCCACATATAATGTTCATCAAGTCAAATGAGAGACATGCATATCAAGAGGAGGTCAAATTATTTGAAGCTGAAATGGTCTAAAGGAGTGGGGAGGAAAAGATAAGCTACTATACTCTGTCTTAGAACTATTATTTAGGAAATTTAATGATGAAAGTGGCAGCAACTCACATAAGATGACTGTCATTGAGATGGGAATGCTAAGACAATTCTATGGTGAAACCAGAAATAGTAAGCTTACATATGTGAACCTTAGAAGAAGCATAATATTGCGTTTTTAAGGATAAAAATAGAGTATTACCAAGTTCATGCTGGCTCATTCTATGAATCTATGAACACCCACATAAACATAGGAAGAATTATAGGAGGTTTATGAGATGGGACAACCTAGGAAAACCTACATGAAAGCTTTAGAAATAATTTAGAAACCTTTCTTTGACAAATTATGTCAGTAGAATAGGAATAATGATGAAGAATTTGTAAAGCTGATGCAAATAGTTGGAACAAGGCCAATTATTATAGTTATTTTAATAATTAACTGAATAAAGGTAGCATGGAAAGAAACTTCAACATTACATGCTCAGTAACTTTATGAGAAATTCCATCTTTTTTTTGTGAGAATGGCAATTCAGTCTTTTGCAGTATTTTACAAAGGCAAGTCTCACTGTTACTTTGGCTGAAACAAAAATTATAAGTTCACATGTTGACGTTAGTATATCAGTTTGAACACATGCAAACAACATGATGCATCTTTGTATGCTAGCATGTGACACTAACCAGAAAAGGACGCAATATGGTATGCAGTCTGCACTAATGTGGTAATGCATAACTATTATAACTTTTGTAAGTACTAACACTTGGCATGCATCCAACAAATTTGGCAGCATATAAGATGAACAATTTGATAAATGCCTGTGCTCCCATCTAATGTTGAGGAGGTGAGAGGAGGCAGGTTGTCAGTGTTTCGGGAACTGAACAGAGGGGCATCATATGTTTCAGTGTAAGACAGTGGAACTACCCAGTTTGATTTTTGTCTCTCTTCCTTTTCTGCTTTCTGCCAGGACAAGCAAATGAAAAGGCACATGGGAGTGCTAATCATATTTTAGAAAAAATAACATGAGAGATTTAAGGATTATTTTTGGAAGGAATCACAAGTCTATATTAACAGTTATACAATTGTTTGGCACTCCACAGTTCATGTGGAAGTTGTTAGTTACTTGGCTTGCCACATCATTAAAGAGGCATTATTTGTGGTCGTATCTTGCTTGATTCATAAAGTCTAGTTATAAAGACATATCCTGATTCTAATTGTAGCATAATAGAATCGTAAGCAAAACTTTTCAAATGGCAACTATATAGGAAGTGATGATTACAGGCAAAGTTTTAAATCTCATCGGATGAGGCCGTCCCACTTTTTTCATGAAACGGGATGCGCCACCATCCCATCTCATCATGACACTTGGGATTGGGTATCCAAAGACGTCTCAATTAAGATGGTGGAACGATAGTGGGACGGTCGCGTCCTGACATTTGGTACAGCAACCTAATCCGATGTCTCACGAGACGTCCCGTCAAGACCTAAAACCTTGAACTTACAGGTGTTGTGCCTTCAACAAGATTAATTATTGAAAAAAATAAAGAACCCACGTTACCATGCCAAGGCTTTAAATCCTATGGGATAGGATCGCCCTAGTTTTTTCATGAATGGATTAGTTCCATAATTAAAGCAGTCTTAGTGCTCAATTGGCATTTTCGCAGGAACTATTTTTTCAAGAAAAAGTTTTCTGAGAGGAAGGAAAAAAGGGTCGGAAAACAAATACCATGGGAAAACAAATACCACCTCCCCCATGGTATTTATTTTCCTATAAAAGGAGGAAAAATGTATGTGAGTCCCATGTATAACTGCTCCTCTCTACTCCAAACAAGCAAACGAAAATGAAGAGAGAAAAGTTTTCCCTCTCATTTCCCCCCAACCAAGCAAGCACTTAGTGTAATTAAGTCAATTTGAGTCCAATAAGGTTTTCTTTTAAAATTTTTAGCTCAGGTAGTAATTTACAAGTCGGATAAGGTTTTATGGTAAGAAGGGTAGGTACATGCTACTACAAATATGCCTTATATTGTACTGGTTGAGCTAGAGATTTAATAATATCTTCTTCAAAACTTTCTCTGATTTTAGGAGATTCCAAAGCTTCTTTCTTTTCTTTACTAGAAGTTCTATTAAGCCTAATGATATCGAGCCATCTATATTTTTTTTTTACATTAACTGGTGTTAGAGATTGTTAACAATGGCGAACAATTGGCTCGAACACAAAAATCTTGATGCTCGCAATAAAGGGGTGCAAGCCCTTTGAGCAGCATTGAGGGCTTAATAGCAAACCATGGAATTTGAACTCCAAGTACGAACCACTAAGCTGGTGGGGGTGATCATGCTATAGACAATGCTCATAACCAACTCAAGAACCAGCAAGGACATGTAAATCCTCGTAGGCAACCAACCTATAAAGATGATTTAAAACATGAGGCTAGAGGGTATGTAGGATATCAAAGAGAAACACCACAAAGAAGAGAGGCTAAAAATTAGTGTCTAAAGTTAGCAGCAGAAACTTGGATATCAAGTCCTTCCTTGATTGGACTTAATGAGGCTGAAAAAATTTTCAAAATGATGGATGTGCCTCAAGAAAGCAAGTCAAGCTTGTTGCCTATGGATTAAAGGGTGGAGATTTAGCATGATGGGATCAACTGCAAAATAATTGTAGGAGGTAAGGAAGGGACCAGATAGAACATGGACAAAGATTAAGTTGTTGTTGAAGGGTAAGTTTTTACCTTCTTGCTACCAGAAATATTTGCTTCAGCAAATATCAAAATTGCAATCAAGTCACCAGAACTATTATGGGATACACCAAGAAATTTCTTTTCCTTTCAACACGTTGCAATCTTTCAGATGGTGCAATAAGCTATGAGTTATATTAAAGGGTGGCCTAGTTCAGGAGGTATCCACCACTACAAGGTCTACATAGGATTAGATGTATGTAGCCTTAGTATCACGTGCAAAGAGGCTGTTTCATATTTCAAACCTGTGACATCCAAGTCACAGTAAAGCAACCTCACTGTTGCACTAAGCCACATGCTATATTAATGCACTAAGTTGTTAGCCTGACAACCAATCTGAACTAAAATTTTTGAGTATCTTCTTCCTAAGGCACTGCATACGATCTCTGATAAGGAGACAACCTCCTATTATGCAAGTCATATCTTCAATCACTACAATGCAGAGTGCTGAAAATAGTAGCAGTCAAGTCACAAAGCATTCTATGAGAGCATAAAATAAAGGCTCGATAAAGAATCCTTATACCAAACCTACCAGCCACCGCAAATAAGTCATGTAGATGTTGTGAACATGGCCATAAATCAAGCATTTGCCCTACTCAAAAGCCTGTACAGTTTGCAAAACATAAGAATCAATTTGAGGATGATCCGGGAAAAGAGTGTGGTGATAATGATTTATTAGATGCAGAAATTACCAATGAAGAAGGTGAACGCATCTCTTGCATCATACAGAAATTACTAGATACTCCAAGGTAGGAGGATTTGTTAAAGCAACATCAAATCTTCAATTGATAGTGCCTAAACAAAAGTTTGTGACTTGATCATTGATAGTGGTAGCTATGAGAACATTGTCTAAAAGGCTTTTGTCAAACACTTAAAGTTGTCAGCTAAGCTGCATCCCTGACCCTACCGGACTGGTAGGATCAGGAAGACTTGCCATTTTCCTATATCAACTAGGAGACCATATATAGGTGATGTAGTTTATGATGCAGTTGATATAGATACTTCTCATATTTTACTTGGGAGACCTCGGTAACCTGATATTGATGCAACTCATAGGGGCAGAAAAATATTTATATATTTTAGCGGAATGAAAAGAAAATTGCCATACTCCTTAAAAAATGAGGAGACTTGCCATATCTTGTAAAGTGTAAAGCAAGTCATTCCTTTCTATCAATTATTCCAAGGCTGAATTTGCTGCAGATGCAAAGGGGAAAAGAGATGCATTTGCATTAATTGTGAAGGCGAAAGGGGAGCTAACTATGAAAGTTCTAGCAGAATTATAACCCTTACTGGAAATTCTAGCAGAATTATAACCCTTATTGGAAGAGTTTAAAGAGATTACCCCCAAAAATTTGCCTGAAGGCTAGCCTCCCATGATGAATGATCAACACCACATTGATCTGGTTCCTAGAGGAAGTTTGTCAAACCTCACATTACTGAATGAGCTTGAAAGAGAGCGAGATATTGAAGGAGAAGGTAACAGAGCTGATTCATAAGGGGGCCCATATTAAAGAGCATAAGCCCATGTGTAGTTCCAGCTTTGTTGGAAACAAGGAAGGATGGAACTTGAAGAATGTGCATGGATAGCAGCACTATCATAAAATAACAATTAGATATAGATTTTCAATTCTTAGACTTGAGGATATATTAAATAAATTGCAAAGCTCAAAAGTATTTTCCAACATTGATCAGATATCATCAGACTCATATTAGGTCCGTTGATGAGTAGAAAACTGCCTTTAAAACCAAAGATGGATTGTATGAGCAGCTAGTAATACCCTTTGGGCTAGCAAATGCACTGAGTACCTTTAAGTGACTAATCAACCAAGCGCTCAAGCCTTTTATAAGGAAACTTGTGATGGTATACTTCAGTGACATCTTGATTTACAGTTGGAGCAATAAGGAACATGTGAGTCACTTCTAACAAGTTTTAACAATGTTGTCAGATAACAAGTTGTCCTTCATGATGAGCATATTGTTTTTCTTGAAGTTTGCTGTTAGTGCCAAAGGTACTTATGTGGACAATGAAAAGGTGTGTGCCATTAAGGAATATCCAACACCAAAGACCACTACTGAAGTATGGACTAGCCTTGCTTTATTGTCGATTTACCTATAATTTAGTAGTATTGTTGTCCATATTACTGATTGCTTAAAAAGGGAAAGTTTCTATGGAATGAGGACGCTAACAATTTTTGCTTTAATAAAGAAAAATTGATAGCTGCACCTGTTTTAGCTCCTTGAGATTTTGAGAAGGTATTTAGAATGTGATGCAAGTGGTGTAGGGATAGGAGCTGTTCTTTTTCAAGAGGGTTGAACAATTGCCTTCCATGGCAAAAGGTTGAATGATGTGAGACAGATGTGGTCTACTTAGGAGTAGGAATTATACATTGAGATTTGGGCATTAAAACATTGGGAGCATTATTTTATTCCAAAAAAAATTATAATTTACTCTGGCCAGGAATCTTTGAAGTATTTCAAGAGTCAAAAGCACCTTAACAAGATAAATGCGAAGCGAACATCTTATTTACAGCAGTTCAATTATGTGATCAAAAACATATCTGGTGCTAGTAAATGGGTTGCTGACGCATTGATTTGAAGAGCTATTTACCTGTAACCTTGAATAATGAAGTGGTTGGTTTTGAATGCTTAAAAGGGCTTTATAAATCAGATGAAGAATTTGGGGAGGATTTGGAAAATCTTTTTTATGAAGCAACCTACTGGTGAATTCCTGACATGGATGGCTACTTATTTAAAGGAAACTGACTGTGCATTCCATAGATGCCCCTTTGAGAGAAGATTGTCAGGGATTTACGTGGAGGCAAAGTTGTTGGACATTTAAGGCATGACATGATGACAAGACTATGACCAGTGTTGAGAAGAGGTACCATTGGCCTCAATTAAAGAGATGTGGGAAATATTGTACGAAAGTGCCCTGTTTGTCAAGTGGCCAATGGACAATCACAAAGCATTGGTTGGTATATGCTTTTACCAAATCTAGAAAATATTGGGGAGGATCTCATAATGGACTTTGTGTTTGGGCTGCCTAAGGGCACAGAGATGCAGATTCAGTCTCCATTGTCATCAATAGATATTTCAAAACGGCACATTTTATGAACCGTTGTAAGACTTCTGATGCAGTCCATATGGCGAAATTGTTCTTTTAAGTGATTGTGCAGCTACATGGCATTCCAAAATCAATTACTTCAGATCAGGATTCAAAATTTCTGACTCACTTTAGGCTTTCTTTTTGGAAGCAATTTGACACAAGTCTGAATTATAGCAACACTGCTCGCCCTCAGACTGATGAGAAAACTGAGTTATGAACAGAACTTTGGGAAATTTGATTTTCAGCATTTGCAGAGATGAGCCTAAACAATGGGACAATGCAATTTCACAAGCTGAGTTTGCTTACAATAGTGCAGTCCATTTAGGTGGAAGTAAAGAAGCATCTGGTGGAGGCCAATGCGAATTATAAGGCAGCAACTGATAAGAATTGAAGGAACGTGTTTAAAGAAGGGGATTTGGCTATGGATTTTATGTGGAAGGACTTATTCCTGCTGCCTGCTGGCATCTATAATAAGACAAGACAAAAAAAAGAAAATGGTCCCTATAAAATTTTAAAGAAGATAAATAATAATGTTTATGTGGCTGATTTCTCTGCGGATACGTCAATCTCAAAGACATTTAGTGTTGTTGATCTAATTGAATACCATCTGCTTGGAGATCTGCTCTTCCCAAAGATTAACTCGAAGATAAGTTCCTCACAAGTGGAGAGGAGTGATCTAGAATAGGTGTTAGAATTTGTCTTGAAATTCATAAGCTCAAGTAGGACTTCGATCCTAGTCCATATCCAAGTAGGACTTCAATCCTACTCCATATAGGTTTAAAATTCAGAAGATAAAGAAGGACATGTTTTCATATCCTTATAAAGCTCTAATCATATTCCATATAGAACATTGTATGTTCCTTTTCTATATAAGCACATGTAGTCTTGGCTTTCAGGGCAAACTCGGATAACTCCAAGAGTTATTGTGAGAGTTCAGGAGAGGATCTTGTTAGATGTATGTGGGTATAGGGATTGAAGAGAGAGAAAATCTCTTATGGAAAAGCGATCCTAATAATTCCAAAGTTTAGTAAGGAACAATCCTTATGATCTCCGGTTCTTCTTAATTATGAAATTCTTTGCTCTTCTTCACCCATGAATATAGGTCAGTAGGCCGAACCACGTAAAGCTCTGTATGTTTTTTCTCTCTTATTTAATGACTCTCTTATCTTCCTCGTTTCCCTGTGCGCCTTTGTCATACCAAGTGATATCAAAGCTTCCGTTGTTATAACAAGTGATATTAGAGCTTCCGCTGTCATAACAATAGGGATGGATTACTCGAGAAGCAAGCTAATCTGAAGCTCTCAGACTTTGGGTCTATTTTTATTTTTAATTGTTTATTTTGCATGTTCAATAATTCAGTCTTAGTCAAAAAAAAGTTTTCATATTTTCTTTTTAAGCTAGGGCAGGGGATTCCAAGTCAGACAAGGTTTTCTTGAAAGAGGAGGAACAAGCTACAATAAATATGCCTTGTGCTGTACTGGCTGTAATAGAGATTTAATAATACTTTCTTTGAAATTTTATCTGATTTCTGGTGGATTCCAGAGCTTCTTTCTTTTCTTTGCTAGAAGTTTCATGGAGCACGAACAGTATCGGGCCTGATGCATTTTCATTCTGCATTAATGAGGAAGTAATGGAATGGCAGGCTTCCCACAATTGTGAGCTTGGACATTTAAACGTTGACACTAAAATGAAAATGGGCCTTCTTTTAAACAGTAACAAACATAAGCAATGGCATTTAAAACAGTAACAAACATGAGCAATGGCATGGCAGGCTTCTTTTAAGTTGTGGCACTTATTTGGAGGGCCCACCAAATAGTGAACCATCTTCAGAAGCTTGAGGAAATCAGAAGTCTCTAATTGAGTCTACATGAGTTACTGTTTCCAGAAAAATGGATTGCTTTCAGGTATCCCTCCTAAATTACAGAGTTATCATGTGCTACCTTTTTTTTTTTTTTTTTTTTTCTGTGTATGCTAATAAATTGCTAAACTTACTTCCTCATTGAAGGGAAAAATTCAATCTTCAGAAAAGAAGAGCAGCAAGCTTCCTCCATCTACCATTCTAATTTTTTCGTCAATGGAGTTGTTTTCACACTCTAATTTGAGAAAGCTACTTGCTGGAATTTTCAAAGGAGCAAAATTAAAGAAAACATATGCAATAAGTTTTTCATTACATACATCATTTAAGTTACATCAACAATCCGGACCTATTCTTGCCATGATTGCCGTGCTGGAACAAATTTATAGGTCAATCACCACTGACCTAGCCAAAATAGCAAAAATCAAAGTGTTTTCCAATTATCACCGACCACCTTGGCCACTAATACTGTGTTCATGATATGTCACAAGAGTTCCATACCCTCTCAGGCAAAGAGCAACCATATAGGTCCCCTCAGCAATAATCATAAGCATCAGTTAAAAATCCTACTGATTCTCGCATGCGAGGTGATCAAAATAACCCATGAGACAAACACACAAGAGAGAAAAGGGTAGGCCAGATGGCACAGACAAAAAGTCAGGCACATATACTGCATCGGTTTGCCACTGAAGAAAGCATATCAAGGCTCCACTATCACAATGGATCCATGAAGATGCATCAACTGAAATGTCATAATCTAGCATTGAGCAAAGCATACTCGGCCTTAAGTGGGAGAACTTTTTCAGAAGACAACCTACCCTTCTCCAAGCAAGGTCCATTCAAGTCTTATTAAAGTATTCTTGGGCATTAACAACTTCCATGTGGGCATTTTTCCAAGACTAAGAATGCCATGGAACAAGATTACCTAATTCAGTCCCATACCATAAAAAGAGTAAAGCTAACAACTGAAGACAAGAAAATGAAATGCTAAGGCTTTGTGGATCCCACAAGGGACAGATGGGTCCTACATGTGTCATTCCAGCATATTCTCATGAGACATCACATCCCACGCTTGTTTTGTCAGACATATCCATGAATATCAATCCACAGCAATGGTCCTAACAAAACATGTTCATGAGTCTACTCTGCATTGCCTCCACAGAGCACAAAGAGCACCAGCACATGTTTCTCACATGACACATCCTTGTCAAACCAATCCAATGAAGCACTCATCAAAAAAAAATAAAAAAAAAAAAGGAAAAATATACACATCTCAACTGAAAGGGGCATCTATCATCATCAGAAAGTTGTGAGAGGAAGTTTACCATTCTTACTTGAATAGGACTTGTCATCATGGTCCTCATCTTCATCTTCTTAAAGAGGTCTTTAAGACTTGGCATCCCATTTCAATAAGTGGTGTGCATACCAGCTTTTCAAGATTAAGAATAAAAAGTTGGAACAAGAAAAGGGAAATGGAAAGGATGGATAGAATTAGAAGAGAATAGAAAGGTCTACACAGTGTTTTAATCCATCCATGATAAAAAGTGCTAAAAAAAAAAAAAAGAAAAGAAAAGAAAAGAAGAAGAAGAAATCCTTGCCTGGGATCTTCTTTCCGTCTCCCACAGGCCACAGCGACGTCCCGGCCGGGTGGTGGACGGCAGTTAGCCTGTCACTGTTTCTTTTCTTCCAATATATACCAACCTCAAAGCGAAACGGGCTTCAGAAATCACGGTCAGTGGTCGGGCCGGAGGTCCAGCCAGGCACCAGGGTGCCACAGGACACGGTTCAGCCCTGCTTCACCATCTAATTTAGGATATTTTTGGTTCATTTTTATTTTTATAAAAAATTAAAAAATATATATATTTATAAAAATATATTTTGCAAATAAAAATACTTTTTTGAAAAAATATGACTCTAAAATGATAAAAAACTAAAAATAATTTTGAGATGTTTTTATTGTTTTTCATCAAAAGAAAGAAGAAATTAGAAAATAAAGGCTAAAAAATTTGAAAATATAGGAAGTTATCTTTATTTTCAAAAAATTTTACTTTTTTTAAAAAAGTAAAAGTATAAAAGTTGGGCTTCTCCTTTTTGTCATAAATAATGAAAGTTACTTTTAAAAATAAAAAATAAAAATAATGTAATCAAACATATTTTTTTATATTTAATTTTATGTTTCTATTTTTAAAAAATAAAAATATGAAATAAAATTGATACTAAATAAGCCCTTAGTTGTTGGTATTTTTATTTTATATAATTTTTTTAAAAAAAATTTGACTAATCATACTACTAATAAAACACTAAGCTATAAACAAAAGTAAAATATTTTGAATTTTTAAAACATGGTTTGATTGTGATCAAGCACTATCATGACTCTGGAAAGTTAAAAGTGGGTCAACAGTAGAAACAATGTTTGGTTCATATTTTGTAAGGGTGAACATGGGTCAAGTTAGATTAATACCACCACGTCAAAACTAATAATCAACCTAATAATGATCAGCTCCAGAATTTTGAACTTAAAACCAAACCGATCCTATTTTATAACCAACCCAAAACAAACCTAATCAGATCGAATCGGATTGGTTCTAGGCCGATTTTAAAGTAGGACCTATTTTTCTTTTTTTTTAATGTTAGCTTAGATTTTTTTTACTTTTTTATTATTTTTAATATATTAAAAGTTCTTTTCTATAAAAGTTAGATAAGAGGCTAAGGGCCATTACAAAAATGCCCAAAAAAACTCATAATACTGATAAATATTATTTAATTTTTCTTTTTTTCTTTGGATAACACTTGTCTAATATCTAATGGCTAATCTTTTTCTTCAATTGTGTTATAATATTCATTAATTAATTTAATACTAAATATCTTTAGTAGGAATAGTAGAAGACTTATAAGGTATATTTAAGGTCCCTAATTTGACTCCTAAGAGTATTTTTTTGAAAAAATTCTATGGTTAACTCTTAAGTTAGAACCAAGGAACTAACCCTAATTCTGTAGTTGATTTTTCAGTTAGAACCAAGAAACTGACTCTTCGAACCAAGAATCGACCCAATAAGTATTGATTCTAAGATTTTGAACTCAAAACCAACCTTATAAGTACTTAGAACCGAACCAACACAATCCAATCAAATCTAATTGATATCAATTCTCTAGTTACCCTAGCCTATTACTCGCCTCTAATATTTTGCAATCTATTTCCAATGCAGTAAATAGGCTAGTCTAGATTCTGTCATTTCGTGGTTGGATTTGGTCCCAATCCGATTAAATCCAATCAAAGCATATCCAAACTCAAATATTTGAGTTTAGATTTGTTTCATATTTAACCTTGAAACAAGTTGAATGATTAGCTGGATCTAAACTTGTTTCAATGGATCCAATTCAATTTGATTTGATTAATAAAGGAATTGAGTTTGAATCCAAATTTATGGTAGGAATATGAAATCAAATTGAAACGAAGTCAAGCATAACCTGACCTATCAAATCCACTTGCAGCTCTTAGTTGATGGTTTTTTTTTTATTTTTTATTAAAATATTTAGGAAAAATTTTTATAATGCTAATTGCAAATGACTAAGCTTTTAACAAAAGTAGAGTACTTTGAATTTTCAAAGCACAGTGCGATTGTGGTCAGGCACTACTATGGCTGCTAAAAGTCAAAAGTAAATACCACCATGGGCACATCCTTTTGCTCCTATTATGTACTCTATTCCCCATGTCACCAAGAAAAAAAGTGTTGGAAGGACAAGAATCTAAGGACGGATCAATGGGGTCGGCGGGGCCTGTGCCCTCCTTCCAAATCTCATCCCTCTGGCCCTTGCTGATTTCAATCCTTCTTTTAAATGGACTCCATTTCTAGCTTACCCTAAATAAGCAAATTATCTAAAGCTATCTTAAAAAATTATTATCAAATACGTTTGGTCGAACTATCTAAAGCAGGAGAGGATCATAGACCCTAGGCTCTATCCTCCTTTCTGCTAAAAAATAATCACCATTCCTATTCTATCCCTATAAATGAAGATTTTTTTTGTCACCATTGCCGCTCCATGAAAAAAATAAATTCTCATCCCTGCTTCATCCCCGACCCGTCCACCTCATCCCTCTTCTAATAACAAATATGAATATTTAGTAAAAAATATATGGATATTTTTCTAGATATAAAAATATATAAGGGTACTGTACGATGCCAATAGGGTGGGCTAGGGATATATTTATCCTCATCTTCGTTCTGTCCTTACTAGTGGGGATAAAAATAGCTTTTATCTTCATTTTTGTTCCAACAAAAGGCGAAAAATCTTCATTTTAAACTAAAAGAAGGACGAAGCAGGACCACATTATAGGTTAAAATTATCATTTCTATGTACTGTTACTCTATTGGTTTAAGACTTTGTTTGATCCAACAAGTACCCCAAACAAGGCCTTAATCTCACACCTCACTCACCCCAAATAAGTTATTAATAGTTGTTGCATACAATAAAGACAATGAAAACAAAAATTAAATTTATATGTTTTCTAAGAGATAAGGATGTGGGCACAAGAAATTTCTTTATTCGAAAGAAATTGCAAAATTCATTAAGCTTTCCTCCTAAAACAATATGGAAGTCTTCCACTCAATGAATACTTTTTAGCAACTTCATTTCGAGATATAAAATATACCCAAAATAGGCAATAATATTATTATAATACAAACAAAAAAGGCATTACTTCTTCATGTGGCATGGCATAGCTTATTTAATTTGTTCCCTTTTAGATTTTTCACAATATTATATTAATTGTATGCATCAATTTTCATTCAGCTTTTTAACCTTCATTCTTTAATATCTACTCCTTTATATTAAATGCACAATATAGAGGTCAAATTCCTTTGCAAGAACTTTTTTATTTATTTTTTTATCCTTTTTTTTGGCCCTCTCAATGGATCAATTATGGTGCTTCCCTTGGAGAGTTAAAGAATTTAATAAATTTAACTATTTATTTTACATATCGATCTCTTTCTCTCTTCTTTACTTCAATGCTTTACGGAAAACAAGAAATCCTAAAATAAAAACTATTCATTTCTTTTTTTTCTTACCCTTAAAAGAGTTTTAGTAGTTTGAAATCACTATTCTCCTCTTATATGTAAGATAAATTAATAGATAGTAATGGTTATATCTCATGAATAGGCATATATAAGAGCCTAATGCATTTGAGAGACTCAAATTATTCTACCTTCATTAATTAGGCAGCTTTCTATATATTCTTCTTCATAAACTTATAATTTTTATTTAATTAATTTTAAAAATTCCACACATAATTGATATAAAGAATAAATCTAATGCAATAGTGAGAGTTTAAGAGTGAAACCTTATGCTATAATGCCACTTTAATTAACACTTATGTAGTTTGACATCATAATGCAGTGGAAGAATAGGAATTAAATCACTCTTTTTTGATAAATCAATATAAAATCAAAGACCGCATGTAATTAGGAAAGATCAATGTTGTTGAGAATATGTAAAAATATAAGAAGATAAATGACGATAGATTAAGATTTTTCTAGTCATCATATAGAATGCATGACTTTCAAAAAATTACTTTTTGTTTCCTTGTCATCTATTTTTTTAATCTTCCTTTTCTTTGTCCCTTTTTAGGGGTGGCTCATGGGGGGATCTCTACCCTTAGAACTCTATATACAATATTTGAAATCTATGCATAACCTAAAATTTTATGCCCCCTCCTATTTATAATAAGAGGAGCTAAGGGTGGAGCCAACATTCAACTGGTAGGGGAACCATGGTAGTATTATTTTTTTTAACCTAATAAAAATAGAATATTTGCATTTTTTATACTAGATTGAACCTACTTATGTTTAACTATATTAAGTTGGAATATAGAAGATAATAGTCCAGGTTATACAGTATACTAGCTATGTGACAAGTTGTAACAAAAAGGTTTTACTTTGCTATATTGGACAAATGAAAGGCCCTTAGGGTAGGTAGTTTGAACTAAAGAATGAGAAACAAAATTTAATATTTAAGAATCACATGCAATGCTCACTTGGATATGAGGACCATTACTATTAATAATGAGACTAGATGTTGTTCAGAACTTAGAATGGATGAGGCAGTTACCTAAAATGGATGAGGTGGTTACTACCCACATCAAAAAGTCAACCCCATTCGCAATGCACTAACAAAATTAGTGCCATCTAATGGGGTACCATCTATTGTTAATCTAGGAGCCCATATGTCCTCAAGTTGCTAAGCTCACATATCAACCAAAAAAATGCCTTGATGACCGAGGCTATGCTAATAAAAAAAGCAACAATCATCGTTCTAGCTAATCTATCAGATGTTCTCACATGTCAGAATGAGAAAACAAAAGTTACTTCTAACATAAATTAGAATGTTTAGTAGATGTTTGGTGTGCAAAAAAGAACAGGTCACCTTAAGATCAACTAGTTAATTTTTGTTAATTTAATACTTATTATATTTGAGATATTCATTAGTTAATTAACCTAGTATACTCATAAAATTTATTAATTTAATATTTATTATATTTATAATTATATATATTATATTATATTTATTTAATATAAAGTGAGGGAAAGACAATGCTACTCTTTTCTTGATTGTTCATTATTTATCATTGTAATACCATTATAATAGCTATTATAACATTTATTATTCAAATATTAAAAGTTTGGCATGTTGCTTGTTAAGGTAAATAATAGCCATTACAATTATTAGAATAATCAATAACAAATTCATCAAGGGCCTATTAAAATGATGTAGTACATTATTTGAAACCTTGACTGAAATAAGAAGGTGGAAAGGGGTATAAGTTTTCTATACAGTCTATCTCTAATTTAATAGCTTATTAGAATATTGGACTCCTATAAAAAAATAATAAAATTATACCTAAGGGGGGGTTTTGGTATTGTCCTCCTCATCTTTGGTATGCACGAAGACCTCTCTAGCTAACAATAAAATGATATTTTTATATATTATATTATTAATATTGATTATTTATCAATATATTACAATATTAATAATTATAATAGTATATTAACATTATTTAAAAGTATTTCATAGATAAACATATTTATCCTTTTTAGTTGGCCTTTATAGTTTATATTATCTTATTTATTTTATTTTTAATTAATATCTATTTGTTAAAATAACTAAAAGAATAAAATTGTTTTATATGTATGTTATTGAAGTTGAGTACATTCTAAAAGTCATTTATATATTTAACATCTAGAATATAGTTGAAAAAAGCTATCTCCTATTTACAGTCATGTACTATATATAGTATGTGTTATATATTGCCTGTAGAGTCCGAAAAGAATCCATGCATAATATGAAGGTTTATCCAAGTAGATAGGATCCATAGGAAGAATTAAATATTCCTTAGTATTTAAAACTTATCCACAATTATGGGTAAGGTTATGCATCAAAATTTCTTCTTGATTGATTGAAGTCAAACCTCATACTAACATCTAAATGTGTCATCCTATTGAGCAATCAGCACTAGCAGTCCACCTTTGATAGGATACTCTGCTATGTTTTGGAGATTAATAAATTTGTAACCAAATTCAGGTGTTGGCCAGGATACCCTGGACTTTATCCTTGATAGGAAACACGATGATGTATTGGGTCTAGATACAAGCAATGGTCAAACTATCTAATACGAAATCTATTATAATGATATAATGTTCATATTAAAATAGATACTTGATCAGACATGTTAGACCTAACCAAATGATAACTTGAAAACTTTAGAAAAATAGTTATTTTACAAAATTATTGCATGTAATAATTGACTATTTTCAATAAAGAGATTTGTGCCAAAGGTTTTTCATAAAAGAAAGTCTAATATTATCCAGGATTCTAATGGGTCGTAAACTATACGACTAATGGGCCGACAATGTTATGTTTAATAGTTATATAAAGACATTAGAATAATGGAAGACTAAACTGTAAGACTTTATATGTATAAGAATAGAGAGATCAACTAGCTTCATCTTACTTATCAAGAGATCCATTAATATATTATAGGATCTATATCTCCATCTTGGACCATGCAACTAACTTGTAGCTAAGTAAACCTAAAAGGATGGATCTTTAGTGAGTGAAAATTTGAGTTGCCTATATTAGTAATGAATCTAATATATGTCTTTTCAGGTCAATCAAAATGAGATTTTAGTTGATTACTCTCATAGATTAGGTCAAGTAAGATTTGGTCAAGATTGGATAATAAATTAGGTTAGAGAAATAATCTAGTTATAAAAGTTGGGCTAAGTCAAGTCATGTAAGACTAGATCTAGATCAACCTTGGGCTACTTAAATTGGATACAAGTAGGGGAAGCCAACTAGGACACTAGCTATTACCCCTTCCAAAATCCAATGCTCTAGGTGGGCCACACTTGGAGGAAGAGGGGGTGGCTATAGATCCAATGCCCTTGTTAGGGCACTACCAAGGGATGCATATATGTGTCCTTTTCTAAGAGAAGGGAGCCCCTAAGATCGGCACTAGTTAGCAATTCAATGTAGATGTAGAATCCATCTATGATTCTACAATGAGTATGGATGGCAGGGATTGAGGTGCTAATGCTCTAGCTTTATTTCCTCTTGTGGCTATGTCTTATTAACATTCTAAAATGAGGCATCTCCCTCCTTTATTATAAGTTGGAAGGGGTGGACTCTTGGAAAGGCATCAAAATCTTAGTACAATCATATATTCACATATCTAAGAGAGAGAGAGAGAGAGAGAGAGAGGAGTGCATAGAGATGAATGTTTTTTTTTTTTTTCAAAAACTCTATTTGAGAGAAAAGAAAGAGTTTGCAATACATCCCCTTAGCAAATGATAATGGAAAAAGCTAAGTAAAACTCTAGATTAGCACATGGACTAAAAATAACTATATAAAATAATTCTTAAAGAATCATATGCTTTTGTAGCTTCAATGTCTCCTAGTAAATATCTCTCTCATATTATGTATTTATTATTTGTTATCATATAAATTTATCAAAAAAGAGTGATCTTGTTCCATGTTTCCTCTAGTATATATTGTATTTTTTTCATGTATTTGAACTTTCAATCATAAACTATTATTGAATTTAGCTTTTTGCATTTTTTAAGGGCTTTTATTAAGAAGGAACATGCCTAATAGCACCAATTAAGTTATTAATCATTTGCCACATTTTCAAGTAAATAGTTCCATGAGCTCTTATTATTTACTTTTTTATATTTCAATTGGTTTATTAATCATCTTATAATTTGCATTCATCACATTTTTTTTTTTAAGATTTTTTTTTTAGTTTATGGCATAATCTATCATATATTGAAAAGTTAAAAAAAATAAAAGGATCGACACTAATATTGAATTTGTTGATTTATATGTCTGAACCTTTTTTTTTTGTTTTGATTTTTTTCTATACTGTATCATCAGTTGTTTATTTATTACTTGCCATTTTATTTTATTTTCTATATAATATATTCAACTTAATGCTTTATTATCCTATTTAGTTTATTTATCATTTCTTCTTAAATGTACATTATGTTTGACTATTTGCTAGAAACGTATATATGAAATAGGCTTTGTTCTTTTAGAGAGAAGAGGATGTTAGATCCTGATTTGAAAATCAATAGTGGGACATACAAATTGAAGATGCACGCTATTAATTATGATATTATGATATTAAGTATGTGTAAAAATCAAAAATTACATATTTTAATGATTCTAACAAATGCATCATACAAAAACAAAGATAGACGTTTTCATTTTACTAGTATGTAAAATTATGTGACAAAGTAATTAATTAAGAATCCACCTTATTAATTATAATGTATACTTGTTATAATATATTGCTAAAATTTTATAGATTTTAATACAATTGGATCATAATAAAACATGATCTCATATTATTTTTATCATTCATTTTTATGTCCACATGATATCTAGGTTAGAGAAAAACTTGAACTATTAAAATAAGTGATATTATATTTTTAGCCATTTTAAATATTATAAATCATGATTAATAAAGTAAATTATTAATTTATCATTCTTGATTTCGGAGTTAAAAGTATAAATTCCCTTTCCTCTTGAGAGGAGTAAAGTCTATCTCATACATGCATGCATGCACATATGTACATACATCCATATATATTTATATATTTAAATGCTCTCAAATTCAATTGGCCCAAAACATTAAATAGTGAAATCAATGAAATATCTCTTAAAATAAAAATTAAAACCATTAATTATGATCTAGAGTGCATAAAATAGATAGAAATGAAAATTCATGCATTTTTAAAATCTTTTCTTCATCCATTGAATTGATGGAACTTATAATGATATGCTACCCTGTTTTATTTGATTTATAATATATAAGCATTTGAATCAATTGAACTTTAATCTGTATAAGTATTAAAATATTTAGATGAAGATAAATGATTTAAATTTATAAATTACAGTGTGCATGCATATATGCATGTATGTATATATATTTATTATAGAAGAGGAGTTGCTCCTTTTCTCCATTGGCTATTTAGTCCTCCTAATTATTTCCCTTTAATTATGATTATTTTGTAAAGAGATAATAGTGATGCAATTTTTAATTCTTGAAACCTAGCATAATAATAATATGTGATTACTCACTAAATCATAATAATGTTACCAGTGTAAGGATAGTTTTGTTGAACAATAATTTTGGAGTTAGTATTATATATATTGTACATATTAACAACATTGATTGATTAAAACAAAAGTATAGCATAGAAGCAGCAACTCTATTTTCTTTGAAGGAGACTCTTGGATGGAACCTTGTAAGAAGTGTGTTGCTAGTAATTTAGTATAAGTGATTCTCAAACCATTCTTCTTTGAAATGGTTGGTGTTAATCTTATCATTATTCTCCTTAAAAAAGTCAAAAAAGATTAAAAAAATGAATTAATTACCATTATTGCATTTCCTATAGAGTAAAATATATAAAATAGTTTTGTAATTAGGTTCTATTATTTTTTTTTGTTCAATTAGGTTAGATTAAAAAAGCACTAACTCAATACAAATGCTTAACAATTGTCTAACTATTTTAGAAACAACTTAAAAAAGTAATAAAAAATAATTGAAAGAAAGGGAGAGTTATGGTAAATTGATCCAATGAAAATTAAGGTTTCTAGTTTATAACCTTTGAAAGAAATAGTATTTTTAAATACTAGATTGTTAATATAGAGTAGATAGGATAATAACTACCCTTATAAAGCACATAAATAATATAGTGATCATTAAAAAAAAAATATTTGATAAAGCAATAAAGATCTAAAAATAATTTGGACATAAGATGCTAGGAAAACTTTTATTTATTCATAATCAAGATTTTTATCTTGGCTAAAATATGTGTTTTTATTAGCATCAACACCACCCAATGAATATCTATTAAATCTCAAGTCTATTATTTTGACTAAAATAAATTGATAAAATCATTGTACATTCATGTTAATCGATATTTTTTAATCATTTTAGTTCTTTCAATATATTTTTTAATTAATAAATCTTAAAGTTAATATTCAAATTTAATTAATAAAATCGAATTTACTAAATTAGCTGAGATATTGATATATCATATAATATCAGCCAAGATGTTGGAAAAATAAGGGGTGACAATTTCAACTTGAAAAGTGGGAATGGGATAAGGATTTCTCATTTTTTATGAGGATGGAAATGAGGATTATTTTTGTCTTTGCTGGCCCACTTTGCTCTGCCCTATTCCACCTTATCCTTCTTATTAGCCTATAATTAAATACTATAATACTCTTATATATTTGGATAATATTTAGTACTTAGTTTAATTTAAAATTTTAATTATTTTGATGATAAGAAAAAATTTAAAAGATAAATATTAAATTTATTAATATGCTTAGTGAGAAAAAGTTTTTTATTTATATTATTAATTTTATAATTTTTACTAAAAATTTATATATATTATTAGGGGTGAGATGGAACAGGAATGGAGAAAGAATAGAGATGGATAGGAATAGATATTTAATATTTCTCATGAAGTAGGAATGAAGATGAAAAAAAAAAATTATTTATGAGGATGAAGTAGGGAACGAAAATTATTTTTATTTGAGCCAAGATAAAGATGAAGATGAAGATAGAGACAAAAATTGATGTCTGAACCCATCCCCATGCATCACTGTCCTCAGAAAAACCTCAATTTGCTTGAGTGTCCCCACTTGCAATATTATCTGAGATCAATCATCAAGATAACAGCTCTCTCCGAATTTAGAAGCTTGATTCAGAGTTTGACGAGTAACAAACAGCAATTATGATTTTTAATGATGTCAAGGGTTGAATATGATGGGAGATGAATCATGGTGAAGTGAGAGATGCCAAATGGCAATGAGCGCCTGGACATCCAGCTGGGCCCTCCAAACAAAATTATATCATTCAGCGCATGTGAGAAAACGTCAAATGAATGTCACTAGCATTTGAGGTAATGGCACCATTATGGGTTGCAGAAGTAACATCAATAACAATAATAATAACGCTAACACCAAAACGGTAGGTATAAAGAAAAATGCAGTTTAGCCATCCCATATATATATATATATATATATATATATATATAATATAAATTTTGTACTACCATGTAATGCCTGGAAGTTGGGGCTTCTTTCACCAAAACTTAGAGAAACATGAGGTAAAGTCACTGGACTTTATGGATGCTTATTTCTTTTCTCATACTTTAAAATAAGAATAAATATTTTAAATACATATGAGCAATATTAAACTGGCACGAATCATCTTGGAAAATGGAAGGCGCCCATACGGAGTTGTCACCACTAATTAATCAGACACGTTAGGTTAGTCTTCAACCTTTTCCCATCCTTCTCTCTCAATCATCGTTATTTTATTTGAATAGTTTACTTACGAGTTAATTTGCTACAAGGGCACTAAGACTTTACAAAGCATATATTTTACTATAATTGTGTGTATGATGCATATTTTTGTTTATATATATATATATAGAGAGAGAGAAAGAAAGAGAAAAGAATAAGCTTGACTAATTTCGAATATAATCAAACTTAAATTCGATCATCTCTTCTATATATATGTGTATATATATAGAGAGAGAGCAGAGTTAGTTACATTTGAATGTAGTCAGACCTAAATTCAGTCACCTCCTCCATTTCTATGATCCATATAGTTTACAAATCCTAAATATATATAAAAAAAATGAAGTAACTCTAAGATACATATAGATCTAAGAGTTGAGAAGATAACGAAATTTTGTATTTGGCTGCATTCAAATATAAACGATTTAACTACCTTTGAATATAATCAAGTTTAAAATTTGATCATTTTTCTCATCTTTAAATTTACATAGATTTCAAAGTCATCATATATTTTTATTTTTTTTATCATTAGGATTTATGAACTGTATAGATTTAAGAATGAAGGAGTTGATAGTTGATTCGATATAAATTTTATTATATTTAAATATAATTAAGTCTCTTTTCATATATATATATATATATATATATATATATATATATATATATATATATATATAAAGGGTTTCGATTAATAGCATGCCTCAACGAAGTAACTCAAGTTACTCAAGTTTCAGACTCCTAAAATATATTGCCATTTGTGTCAAGAGCCGTAAGGTGTGGCTTCTCTTTGCAGGCAGAATATTCATTGAGGTCTAGAAAACAGCAACAAAGAGCTCTAAAATTGTACAAGAGTTGGCATTGCCAATGCTCTTGGATGGAATCTAACAAGCAAGTGCACTTTGTTTAAGTGCTTAAAGCTGATCCATTCCTTATTTGTCTTTAAATATATTAAAGCCATCTCGGAGCATGTGCAGTCCTTTGCCAGTGTCGCTAATATCAAACGCTTAGTCCTCGTGGATGCATGAAGATATCTATTTGCATCTATTATAACTAACCACACATTTTTGAGGCAAAATTGGCACCAAGATAAGATTTTACGTACGCGAGGGATCCATTCATGTTGCGAAACGTGTCCTCGCGAAAGGTACAAGAATTAGACAAGTGGCAAGCACAAGGTGCAATTAAACAAAGACCAGCCCACATGCCCATTGATAAGTGCCAAGCAATCTCTTTTGCCTTTTGATTTATCTATCCACGAGCTCTTCCCTCTTCCTCTTTTCTCGCCCCTCGCTTTAATCACGCCTTCCAACGCCTGGATTTCATGGCTTCTTTTTTTTTTCCCTCTCTCTCTCTCTCTCTCTCTCTTTTTTTAAGCCACACTGGCCTCTTTTTCTCCGGCAAGGGGCCGGGCATCCAGCCACGCTACCACGCGTCGATCTCGAAGGGCGCTCGCTCTCGCGCGCCTGGCTGGCCAGCGAGAGGCAGCGCCGTGCCGTGGATTAGAATCGGGGCGCAAAGCCAAGCAGCGACCCCAGGGTTTACAGCCCCATCTTCTTAAAAAAACCGAGGCCAGGGGGCCGAGACGCCGGTGCTCCGATTCCTCGGCAGCCTCCAAGGGCTGGTAGGCCCATAGATTCCGCCAACGACACGCAAGCTTCGCCCCATGGTACAAGGATGCCTCAAATATTATCCCTTCCCATCTCTTGCGCCCTACCCCCCCCCCTAGCCTTTGACGCCTCATTTCAAACAGTTTGATTAATATTTAAATGGGATGAATTGGAGCTCAGCAATGTTTGTGGAGCTTATATTATTGTTGTATCTTAGGTTACGAAACAAACTAGGAGCCCTGTGCATGGTTTGTTGATGGAAATGCAAGCTTGTTTCTAGTATAAAATTGCCCACATGGTTCGGGTCAGGTGTAAAGTGTCATATAGGAATAATTTTATATCTAAGCCTGGCTAATAGAGAGCTAGGGCTGGATTAAAAAGTTGGCCAAGCTTTGGATATAGAAACTGAACAAAATATATGGGTAGCTTTCCTTTAAAAAAGGATCATAGCAAGACCAGGTGCTTTGATTGCTGCTGCTTTAAGCTTCTTTCTGGTCAAAATAATTATTGCATCATGCACGTAAAAGTAATGGCTTCTTAACAACACTCTTTGCTTTCTCCTTCTTTTCTGATTTATTTTAGTTTTTTGCTAAAGTTATATGACAGATCTTACTTATAGATGTTGTTTGATAAATCGTTAGGTTATTCTTATGAAGTACCTTCTCATCTTAATCATGAGACACAACTTTTTGTATGACCGTGAAAAGAATTTTTTTTTTTTAAAAAAAAAATTCTTATTTTATCATGTTGAAATGGACAACCAAACAATCAAATGTTCAATTCTTTCTTAAAAGAAGCATCATTTTAGAAAGGCATGCGACAACCAAACAAGACCATAATTAATTATGAAGAAAGTATAGCTTAGTATTAAGATATTTCAAAGAGAAAAACTAGATAATTATATGAGCCAACTAACAAAACAAGTTAATATCAATTAGGTCGAAGTATGCTTTTGATCTTCAAATTTTCATTTAAAGCTTATTTTGGTCCTCAGAATTTTAAGCATTACTATTTCTTCTCTTATATATTAAGAATATTATATTCCTGACATCATGTTGCATTAAATTAGTTAAATTGATAGAATATCTAACGTGTCATCTCGTCAACTAGTTTATATATCGATGTTAAAAAATACATCATCCATTTTATTAATTTTAATTAATCTCATGCAATAGAATGTCGGGAATGCAATGCTCATAAAACATGAGAAAAAAATTAAAACATACAAAAGTTTAAAAATAAAAATAAATTTTGAATGAAAGTCTAAGAATGGAAGCATAACCCAAGCCTATTGATTACACATGCCATCGGTAGGTACACAGGTTAACATTGGTGCTGACTGGAGCGTTCTAATCTTTATAATTCACACACATACGTATGGTGTGCATGATAGAATGCTCAAATCGACATTCATAAATATGGAAACTGGCGTACCGAAATCATGGCAGTTGACTTAGATGTCCATTTACAACCAGGCACAATCTTGATGCCTATTGTACCCCACTACCGCAAATCCGATGCACGTAATAAAGATCATAACGCCAAGATCACGAATTCGCAGGACTAGACTTCCCGTTTGGGCATTTGGACCCAAGACAAGGCCATTCAAGGAACGGACGTTCATGCAAGCAAAATCGCACCACATTCGTTGCGGAGATCAAGATTCGGACCCTCACCAGGTCGAGAAATAAGTAGAGAGAGCAGTACCCTCTCACCCACCCCGCATGACGCACGTACTAAATAGCAGGTCGATCACCCTGCAATGAAGTCGATCTCATCTAACATGGAAGGCGGTGGATGGAAAACAAAAATAGGAGCATTAAACGCAAGAGGATCCGAGCGCAAGGGAACAGTGGATCCTACTGTTTTTATGCGTGGGACTCGGTCAGGGCACTGCGTCCCAGCAGTGCACCCCGCTCTGCCCGCCGTGCACCGGCCGTGACGTCGCGGTGAAGTACACAATTAAGTCGCGTGAGGCCCCCCTTGGGTGACAATGGGAGCAGAAGGCCGAAGCATCCCCGATCCTTTTTAAGTGCCACGGGCCCAACGCCCACCCAAAGCGAGGGTTCATTACTAAAGAGAGGGAGGAGACACAGAGACACGTATACGAGTCCTCTCATATCTCTATCATTGTACAGAAATAATTTCGTTGTTTTAGAGCTTGGACGCTGCGCGCGCGCGCATACGTCGAAAGCCACAAGCTTAATTTATGGTAAGAAGTATAGGCTTTTTTTTTTTTTCTTTCTTTCTTTCTTTTCTTTTCTTAACTACCGTGACTCGCGGTCAGCCGTAAATGTGCTCTCTTCCCTGCATGGCATATGGGTGGGGAGGATTGTCAGATACTAAATTAAAGGGCAAGCAATGCTTGAGAAGTTGTGCCCCTTAACTTTTTACCACGGCCACCAAGGCAGGGAGCGTAACGTGGCTCCCTGCTACTTGAGTAGCTGAGGACTGCAAGGGTGGCACCGTTCGCTAATTAAACTCGCGCGTTTGTTTATCTTAATGAAGCTTTTTTGGACACCATCCAATGACCTACCATGCGCCAGCTGCTTTCTTGCCGTGAGAGAGCGGTGGTGGTTTGTGGGGTACGACCAGCTCATGCCTTGCTTGATGATATGCGCGCGCGCACTTGCTTTTTACTTCCCGGCTTAAAGCCAGAGGGTGGTTGGTTAAATTCATCTTGGCAGGACAAGAGGCCGCATTGTTGGGGTGGAGAGCATCATTGAATTGTTCGGATAAATCCCCTGTCAATTGGGATCGGTAGATCTAAAAGTGGAGAGAACCGGATGCATGTTACACAGGGCATGGCATTAGTGTAGGTTTGGAATGAATGATAATCCTCTTTAATTTTGATTGTAGGAAATTCTTAAGATTGGTTGCTTGGCAGATTTGTTTTTCTTAGTTGGTTGTGCAATCCCTCCCTATCAATCCAATCATTTTCTTAAGCCGATTAAAGTTTATCGTGCAAGATTGAATAACTCGAGTTAGTTCATGTTTCAGCTTGGTGAAGATTTTTGAATTGTAAAACCTAAAAATTAAACCTTAATGTCAACAACTCTACTAAATAAGGGGGTCCCAATTATTAAACAAAAAGTTGCCATCCAATCCACTAGGAAAGAAATATTAAGTCAACAATTCTATTATGACTCAAATAATTAGGCAAAGTCGATAAAACCTCTATTTGGACTCATTACATCAAGTAAATACTATGCCTATCATTGTTAATTTTTATATTTGTAAAATTTTGATTCTACAAAATACTCTAAAATGTTTTAATTAATATCTTGCATAACTACACATGTTTATGTATAATCAATAATAAAATGAAGGATTAGTGCATTTATCTCTTGCCGTTGCAAGCTCTGAAGAAGGTAAAATCAATGGAATCTTACTCTTTGATGTTGAGAGATTATTTCTATATCTTTGCATCAAGACTCATCTTGTCATGCACAATCAATAATGAAGGAGACAAATATTTCAATGAAATTAATTTCATAATTTCTAAATGATGCTTCTATTAGCATTTTTTTATCATTAATTTATATTTTTTAGGATTTATTTGAATGTTTGTGAGTCATTGAGTTGATCAATTACTCTCGAATTATTAGGAGGGGATGAGTTTAGTCGGGCTCGTTTACCAACTTCTACCATTGAGAACGTATGAGTTGTATTATAGAGGATCTATAACCATGAAACTCCTATTGTGTGGATTAAAGATTTTTCTTAGCATGCACATCATGTTAAGAAAATTTAAAAATGGCAAGCATGGGATACAATCTATTACTCAATATAATCATAATAACTGGAGTTAGAATCTAATCATGTCATTCATTGTTATAAAATTAATTTCTAAAACAAAATTTAAGCATGGTAATTTTGATAGTTGTCTTTCGGATCATAGGTTTCTTAAATGGTAAACTTTGTATGCAATACAAAAGTCAACCATCCTATTCAATATTTATTAAGAAAACAACGTGCACTGATATCAAGAAAACGATATGCAATAATTTCATATATTTTCATCAAAAAAAATAATATGTGTATGTATATATATGTATGAATGCATATATGTGTATTCTAAGTTTAAATAATTATCATGATAAGATGGTAATATTTTTTATCTGTACACAATAATTAAGCTAACAATACTATGGCATGCATGAAAACACACTTTTTCTAAGAAGTAGTGTTCTTAATGGTGAAACTAAAGCAAATGCTGCAATAGATTTATGATGCACAAAGTCTTTAGTAGTCTAAATTTTTAATCATATGAGTTAATAATAGAGTAACACAAAAAAAATATTTGTTAGAATGAGATCCTAGCCTTTAGATCTTCATAGCATGAGGTTATTTGATGGCTTTATATGCATCAGTTATTCTAAAATAGATCATCTAATGAAGTATTTGTTTCCAGATCATACAAGCTAAAAATACCTAAAGCACAAATTAGTAAAGATAGTCTAAATGTAATTAATACTTTTATATTTAGTACCATAAAAATAATAAGTTGATCAAAGAATGCCTTTCACAAATATGTTCTCTTTGGCCCTCCAAAAGATTTGCACTTCTATTTATCTTAAAACTCATGAAAGAAACTCACTTTTATCTAATCAATGGTAAGGAAACTTTAGGTATAATGTAGGAAAACTAGTTTAAAACATAGGAGTTCTTTCAAAAGTTAGAAATATGCATTTAATTATCTTTAATACATATTTTGGATAATATATATTTAAAAAAGTGGCCTAGTCTACTGCTATCTTCTTTTTTTTTTTTTTCTTCAAAAAGTTTAATAATAAATTTAGAATATAAATTAAAGAAATAAAAATAAGAGAAAAATAAAAAATAGATATAGAATGCCCAAGAAATAGAAGAGTAGGTATAATAAATTGATACTCAGTAAATTAGTCAGCAACCAGTAAATTTTATTAGTAAACTAAAATTATAAGCCCGATTCTAGTGAAAAAAAAAAAATTTGATAAGATTAATTTCTTTCTTTTTTTTTATGAGATACAAATTCAGTGCACCTTTCTTTTTTTTCTTTTTCTTCTCTTCTTTCTATCAAATCCAGCTAGATCTAGCAATATAAACAAAGAGGTTAATTTTTTTACAAATATTTATAGTATTTATTCATCTAATTTCAAGTCCACATAAATATGCTACAATTTAAGAACCTCATCATATTCTTACAAAATTATATGATTCATAAATACGCATGACTTTTGCCCACCTAACGCCTTACCCTCCATTAACTGAAGCGGCTTTGTTAACGCTCGGTAAAGGCTAAAACTAACTACTGACTTAATTATTACATAATTAGTAAAAATTATTTATTAATCTACCATCATCATCCCAAAATTTTTAACCATCCCGACCCATCCCCTATTCGGCAACCCTATAGCCACCGCAGCACTGAGCCAATACGGAAAAGAAAGCCAGCAGAGGGCCAAATTCATAATTGCCTCAAAAGTCCAGCCCCAATCCCAAACCCACCCCCCCCCGCCCCGCTCCCGCACTCGCACACTACCAATGCCGGTATACCAAACATTTATTCCATCCAATAAAAATCTGAAACTCACGTCATCTGTTGTTACATGGCGAGTAAGCAGTGGGGTAAGACGGTGTAGTTGATTGGGGGGAGGGGAGGGGATGGTGAGAGGATGGAGGGTGATTCAGTGAATAAGAGGAAGCGGAGGGGCGAAATGGAAGGGATTCCACTATATAGAGCCGGGAGAGGGGACGGCGGGGTGTCTGACCTTTCCCGATAAGCTCGGTGGTTGCTCGAATGGGAACGCCTAGGGCACCGAACCACGAGCTCGGCCTCCTCCCTCCCTCCTCTAGGATATATTAATATACTCCTAAAAATCCTAGCTTTTTCTCTCCGATTCCATCCCTCCTCTCCTCTCCTCTCCTCTTCTTTTGCAAAACCCTAAGCCCTCGGCGTTTTCCCTGGCTCGTTATCTCCTCTTTCTTAGGTTTTTCTCGAGGATATTGCGGAGCAGCGGGGTGGGAGAGATCGAGGTTCGCTAATGGCGGTGGCTTGTCCGAAGCGTGCGTAGTGCGGCGGCGGCCGCCCGGGGGGAATCTTGTGGGGTGGCTTCATGCGGAGCGGGCCGCTTCGGGGGAAGGAGCCCCGGGGGGCACGAGGCCGGCATTCGTGAGCGGAATCTGGGGCGTACGAGCGCGGCGCTGGGCGGCGGAGCCATCGAGGTCCGTTGCCGAGGAATGCAGCTGGATCGGAGCTTGTTTGCCTCCAATCGGTAGCGAAGCAGTAATCATAAGAGTCTCCAGACCCTCGAATTCTTGGTTCATAGAGAGGAAAAGCCGATCCGGAGAGAAAAAAGGGTGGCAGATTATAGATCTGAGGGCTGACGACCTAGATCGAAGCGGCAAGGAAAGATTGGAACTATTCTGCTCGCAAGGTGAGTGAGTTTTTTCTTTTGTGTAGGGTTTCTTTTCAAGTATATGAACTGGAGCAGGAGCAGGTGACATTGGGACTGAGATTTGAGTAGGGTTTCTTTTTAAGTGAGCGAGGCTAGAGGTTAGAGTTGTTTGTCTTGTTTTCTGTATTGCCTTTTTGTGGTTTTGAGGTCGTCGTCGTTTGGCTTTAAAGCTGCGAGGATTAAAGGCTCTGGCTGCTTTTGTGTTTGTATTTTTATGTAGAGGGTGTGCTTTCAAACACCGTCCGAATTCGAGGCCTGCCGCTGCCGCTGCTGCTGCTGCTGCTGCATCTGTTGCGGTGCGTACTGGCGGCAGTGCTGATCTCTGTTCGCCTGGTGAGCGAGCAGTGAAAGGGATAGAAAGGGAGAGCGAGCGGAGACCAGCTCATCGCTTCAGGTGTTGCTATGATGTCGCTGTGGAAAGCTGAGGCTAAGAGCTGACATCTCCGGCCACCAACGCCATCTCGAGCGTCCAAAGGTGCCTCCTTTTTCTCTCTTTCTTTGTTTCTCTCTCCTTTATCCCATTCACCAGTAGCTCAGTGTGAATTCGTCATCAATGCTAAAGGACAGTGCCACCGACTACCAGAAACCCTAGCCCGAGCCCACCGCAGCTCACTGCCACAGTCTCATCCCCCTTTCCCAAAAGGAGCTATTGGGATAAGGAAGGAGCGGCTGCGGTGGTGATAAGAACGAGCTCAGTCCATCCTCCCCGTCTCGGCCCGAAGAGGAATGCAAGCGGGATGGAGGTGGAGGAGAACCACTCGTGCAAGCGATCCCGGGTCGGAAACGGCACCGCCACCAGCAGCAACCAGGCGGCCAAGGTAGGCCACAGGTCCCAGTACCAGGACGACGACGACGAGGATGGAGACGGGAAGGGCGGTGGCGCCGCCGCCGCCGAGAGCCGCGTCATGCCTTGGCACCACCATTCCTCCAGGATCTTCAGAGTCTCTCGGGCCTCCGGCGGCAAGGACCGCCACAGCAAGGTGTACACCGCCAAGGGTCTCCGGGACCGGAGGGTCCGCCTCTCGGTCTCCACCGCCATTCAGTTTTATGACCTTCAGGACCGCCTCGGCTACGACCAGCCCAGCAAGGCCATCGAGTGGCTTATCAAAGCCGCCGCTGCCGCCATCAACGAGCTACCCTCTCTCGACAGCACCTTCCCGGAGGCTCCCAAACCTCATCACCCCGAAGACAAGCCGCCGCAGGAGGAGACCGATGCGGAGGCGGAGCCCAGCTACAACCAGCAGCAGCAGCATCTTTCGCTCTCCAAGTCTGGCTGCAGCAGCGCCTCCGAAACCAGCAAGGGGTCAGTCCTCTCCCTCTCCCGGTCCGAGATCCGCATCAACGCGCGAAAACGCGCCCGGGAAAGGGTGAAGGACAAGGAGAAGGACCGAGACGACGGTCATGTCGCCGTCTCTCATCACCAGAATGTGAACCCGAGCCTCAACTCTCAGACTTCTTTCACTGAACTTCTCACGGGCGGCAGCAGCAGCAATGGAACTCCTGTCACCATGGCACAGGCGAATTCCGGCGTTAATTGTGTCCAGAAGCAAATGCGGCACCTGCCGGCAGTCACCACTACCGCCGATTACTTCGGCCAAGCAGATCTCTTTCCCCAGGCACAGAAGTCCCACCACCAGATTCCATCAGGGTTCTCGTCCCAAGCCCACTTTGGGAACAGCTCTCCCATGGGAATGGTGCCGTTCAACATTGCCGCCGCTGCTGCGGCGGCAGCAGGAGACCATCCGGAGATGCAACAGTTCTCTTTCGTGCAGGACCATCTTATGCCTGCCTCAGCAGTGGCGGCGGGGGCGGGAGACTATAACCTCAACTTCCCCATCTCTTCTGGTCTTGCAGGTTTGAATAGGGGGACCCTTCAGTCCAATTCTCCTTCTCAGTTGCCTCACCACCACTTCCAGAGACTCTCTTCTCCGGTAGACGGATCGAACCTGCCCTTCTTCTTCGCCTCTGCTGCTCCAGCTGCGGCCGCCTCTTCCACGGAGAACCAGTTCTCTACTGGCTTCGATGGCCGCCTGCAACTCTGCTATGGGGATGGCTACCGGCATTCGGACTTGAAGGGGAAAGGGAAGAGCTGAGAACTCTTGTGCACCTTCTCCTTGCTGGTACGAGGCTTCACCTGTTAGCTATAGCTTCCCCCATGATACCTGCACTTGTCTGCTTTCAATTTGGTCTAAGTTTCTTGGAGCGCTTTTTGGCTGCTCGTGTTTTACTGCTCCTTTATCAAGATCCTTACTTTGGGTTGCCACTGGGCATATAATTGATTTTCTCTAGGGTGTATATCTTTGATCTCCTAGCTTTTCTTACTGAACGAGCGAGGCCCACTTTCCGTAGTCACTCCCATCTTGGCTTTCCGGTTTGGACATCCATTCGTAGTCACCTTATTTTGTTGGTTAAGCCAGGTGTCAAACAGCCAATGCAAGTAGCCTATCTAAACGGAAAATGCTGAAGAAACAGTCCTCATCTTTGTAAACTAAGCTACCTCAAAAATTTTAAATATTTTTTTGACATTTTACTTATGCTATGGGTCTGTTCAAAGTATTTAGTGCTAAATGACTCTAGTGATTTGCATGAGTTGACCATAGCCATGTTTTGAGCCACAGGCAAATGATGATGTTCGATGCTTTGGTGGTCTTAGATACGATCCCTCTCAACTAGGACGTCTAAGAGTCCTTTTTTTTTTTTTTTTTTTTTAAGATAAATGCATATATGGTGTCTGGGGAGTCTAATTGTAATCTTTGGATGGAGATATGGTGTGGAAACTAAAGTTATGATTTCCTGCTATATTTACTATCTGTGTCTATATGTTTAATAATGAAATAAGATTTATCTGAAGAAGCTCTATCTCTAATTCTTAAAATATTTCCCAAACTACCTCTTCCTATTCTTTTTATCTGTCTGCTGCCCTGAACTTCTTTTTCTTCCTCTTTTCTCTCAGGAAGTTACCTCTGCAACAGTTTACTACTTGTCTTTCCTATTTGTTTTTTCTACTTCTTGCCTCAACAGTGAATTGTTTCTTATATTCATGGTGTTATGCTTGATCTTTGAATCTAGATTGAGATAAAAAGGAGCTTTATGAAGATGTGTGGAAATCAAAAGAATTTTATATAATGTGTCAGAAAATGTGGCCATTCCTATCTAAATATTGTAATTCACATAAAGTTAATTTGAATGAGCTTCTATTGATGAGAGTTCAACTTTACAACCATTTGAAGTAGAATAATACATTTGCTTAAGAGCAATATACAACCATCATATTCCTCAAGTCTTCTTTAGGAGATTTTTAGGAAGAAATGGTTATGGATCAGTAAGGTGCTTGCCATTCCAATATTTTTAAAAATAATAGACAGTCACCAAATTCCTTCACAGATCTCCTATGTTGGATCTCTAGATGGAACTAGTGGAGGTGATGAAGCGCTTTCTTGTGTACTGTGTTTAGTCTGCAGGTAAGCATTGTGCATCACAGTCCACAGGGCTATGGATTAGATCTAATGGCCCTTGTGATTCATGTGCACCTCAACTCCTGTGTAGAGTGATTAGAAGGGACCTTTAGATCTGGTCCGCATTGCCCATGGCATGCATCAACCTACATTGGTAGGTACTTTCAAGCCAAACCACAATCGAGAAAAGGAACTTCCTGAAGGTGAGGTTTGCACCAGCAGCCTTATTCAATTATGAGTTGAAATCATGGATGACCAAAGTAAACATGTGTGCACTTCTAGGTTTTCTATTCATCTCACTGGTTTAAAAGAAGGGCATCGATATGGCAGTTTACCATGAGCTATTGGAGCTATGTGGCTCACTGGTCCTTATTGTTTTATGTAAGAATTATCTTACAACTAGACTTTTTCAACATCTTTTTTAATTTTGGCTACCTCTTTGGATGTGACATGTTTAGTGGTTAAACCTGATCCCTTGTGGAAGTTCCAATTATCTTGTTGTGCAAAACAGTCACTTCACTGATGAGGCTTAGAACCGATGAAGAATCCAATCTGTTGTTTTCGAACAAGAAATTCTTCATTACAAGATTCAAAACTTTGTAGCTGAAATCTTCTATGTGAAATGCTTTTCTTGCTTTCAAACCGCTTCAAAATCTTGGTCCTTGCACCCACTCCTTGGGCATTCTTTACCATAAATTTTTAACAGCTTGGCTTCCTCCTTACCAGACATGAATTTGCTCCTACACGTGCTCTCAAATCAAGCAACCAAGCTTCCAACAATGGTTTGAAGACTAGGTTTCCTTTTGCATTTTAGTTTCAATGAGGTCAAACAATTTTGAATCTTAGCAAATCCAATTCAACTTTCAATTTTTTTCCCAAAAAAAGAAAAATATAAAGTAAGAATGCTGGATATTTTTTGATCATATATTGTATATGTTATAACGACTTAATACCTTTTATAATCCAGGAAAAACTATTAAGGTAAAGCCCAAGAGACTTAAAAAAAAAAGAAAGAAAGAAAGTAATACAAGTAAGAAAAATGCATTATATGATTTCAAGATTAAATTTAGCAAAAATCTGATCCATGATATATTTTTATGTTCATCTTGACTGGCCAAATTGTGATACTTACAAAGAGATAAGCAAGTTTTTGTCTATTTTTCCTAAAAATAACTTTCTGAAGAAGTATGTGTGCCCTAAATATTATTCATGTCAACACTTTTATCCTTTCCATTCTACTTATAACTTGCAATATTCCAATTTAATTTGGTGAAAATGCTTTTTAGAATCTACTTTTATCACCTATGAACAAGCCCTGGCTCAAAAAATGTGAATGGAAAATAAAAATATGGATTTCTGCTTTAGATTTGTTAGTTTTGATTAGAACTTTTCAAGGCTGCTAAATTTCAAGGATAGCTGACATAAATTGCCAAAATTTTTATAACTGAGATATTTTCAGGTTGGTGTTGGCTAAAATGTTTCAATCATGACCAAAACTTGAAAGCTTGATTCAAACTAGAACATCAAACACTCTGGGCATCTTTTGGTTGTTATCCATAGCACTTAAGTTGCTGCATATCTATCTGTTTTGTGAATCAATATCTTCTGAACTGGCATGCTAAACAAACTTGCACCTATGCAAAAATGTGTAGTCTCTGTGTAGAGATATGGTTTAAAAGACTACCTGTTTTGGGCAAACCCAATGGAAGCAATAATGATGGGAGGGTATAAGAGGATTGAGTTCAATTTTGATTATGTATGTCACAGGTTGAGCCCATGCCAAAGCCCAACAATATGTGCTAAATGATTGGGGTAGGTGGAGAAGATATGATGATTCAAAATCTTGGAGATTGGAGTTCTTGGATGTTGGACTCGAAATATTAATTGTGCCCATGAGTTTCAGAAGTCAAGGAGCATCATGCAACAGTAGTGTAGAAGTTCATGAGTCTAATTAAGTGTTAGTTGGAAGGGGGTACAAAAGTTGTGCAAGAGTTACATCCTGGAAGATGAAGTGTATATGTAATCAACACTGAAAGAAGTGTCATGACAAGAGTGTCATGACAAGGCTATGTAAGGATGGACATGGTTATGTGCAGATGCAAGTCAGGAAGTGGTATCTGAAGTGTATATTAATCAACATGGTCAATGTCTGAAGTGTCGTGACAAGGCTATGCAAGGATGGACATGATTGCATGCATATGCATGTAATGAAGTGGTGTATGAAGAAGGAGAGCAAATCCAGCCCTAAGGTTAGTCTGGAGGTCTGTGCTTCCATGGTTAAATCAAGCCCAAGATCTTGATGTACTTGTGTCTCAGTATTATTTGGAATGTTTTTGGCTTTTAAATCTGAGCTTTATTTGTTCCTTCCTCATAATAAACTTGCTCCTATTGCATGAATGAGAGCTTTTAGAATATATAAAAGCATAATTCCTATGAGCACTTCATTTCTAACATTGGGGGGGCAGCAAGAAGATTTCATCAGCAAGATTTGGAGGTTGGGACTGCCAGGCATTGTGTGGGTGCTGAGAAGACATTCTGAATATGGCAGAGGCACCTGAGATGCGTTTGCAATAAAAAAGTTGGAATTCTATTGGAGAGGATGCATAGTGACACATGGTAAAAGATCATGAAGAACCTAGGAAATCCCTAAAACTCTTCTTCCATGCTGCTCTATTGCTGATGTAAAATTAAATTGTGAATGGTCTTAAAATTATGCACTTAAACCAGTTAACCATATGGATCAGACAGATACAGTAGAAAGTTTAACTAATTCTCTTATTTAGATTTTTAAAAAAAATTAGTAATTCACTTGCTAAAGAATCAACAATTTCACCATTATTTGATTAATCAATGTGATAGCTAATCATGTTTTTCTTTTCCTACATTTAAACCAACGTTCTGATCTTTACCTTGTTAAAATATCATCCTAGCATACTGCTTAAATTTTAAAATTAAAGTCTTTTTTCTAGAAAATGTTGAGAACTTGCGACTTATTTAAACTTGAATGAACCAAAAATCTGTATTGTAAGAGAATATGAAGAAAAAAGATCAATAAGGGATTATGAAGATTATTAATTTTAAATTATGAACACAAACATGAACTAACCAACCAACCACGAAATTTAGGTTCCTATAAACTCAACAACCCTAAGTATTCTAAATTAAATCTACCATGTTATCATGTAATGATCTTGATTAGTATTTGAAAGTAAATGGGGTTCACTAAGAAGCTGAACATAATGTGAAAGAGGCATTGTATGCATCTAATTGTATACGAGAATTGAGGGTGCGCCAATTGACAAAACCATTTGATATTGAGCCGATCATCAAAATACATGCCCCCTTCTTGGCCCTTGACACCCCCCCCCCCCTCTCTCTCTCTCTCTCTCTCTCTCTCTCTCTCTCTCTCATTAGCATGTAACAGGGGGCAATCGACATCCTCATAAACAAACCAATATGCTTGAACTTTGAAATTGTCTACCATCCTTCTAGTAGTGTTCATTGTTGGTTTGCATAATTTGAATGAAGATGCTTGATTATGCATACACATGAGAATATTAGTTGTCTTGTTATGTCTTTATTACAATCTACCCCCTCCTTGTAATCCTTGCGTATGGTAGATGGATAATGTCCTAGCAAGTAATTGTAGGTGGATTACAAGTGACCAAGGTCTGTCGTATCGAGAACCTGTACCGTTTCGGTATTGGATTGGTATGGTTTGGTTACGGGGCGTACTGTATTGAATTGATGGCGTAATAGTTACTCTGTATTGAATTGATGGCGTACCGGTTAGCCTATACCAAACTAACGACGTACCGATTAGGTGAATCGATTAGGTGAACTGGAAGATTCTAATGCATAAACCATCACATATTATGTCAAATCGGATGGTTTGACATGGTACAGGATGGTTCAGTACGGTACGAAGTTAGTATAAGGTTGGTATGGTAGTTCTGGACTATATAGGGTGGTACCAGCTTCATACCATTTCAAAATACTGAACCATACCGGTTTTGCACGGGTACGATTTATTGCATCTCATACCGAGCGGTTCGGTATGGTACGGTTTGGCATACCTTGCAAGCGACCAAAGCTTTGCTTAGTGATATAATCTTTTAATTAATCATTGTAGTGCTTTCTTGCATAAGTCATTAGGTGCTTTAGGCCATTTTTTGGTCTCACCATATGATAGATTCTTGCCATGGACACAAGTATGTGTTGTCCACAACTATTGCAGCCTTTTGCATGATTGTGATGTTAGCATCCTTTGAATCTTTGTACGGGTTATTTTTGTAACTTTTCATCCTAAATACTCACAATAGCATTACAAATCATGAAAATAAAGTTGTTTTGCTTGTCAAGATTTACTTTTATGTTAAATGCATGGTAAGCAATTTGTCATTTGCAAATAGAAATTATTTTTACAGAAAGGCACATCCTTGAACATGGCATAAAAGTAGAAACCATTATATGAAGGCAATATACATTATACATTTTTTTAAAAATGTTTTTATACATTATCTTGCTACATAAGATTAAACATGATATTCTATAATAAATGGAAGTGAACTTGTTTATTGCTTTGACAGACAATTCATATGCCAGTGGAATTTAGTTCACCATACATCTTATTGGAATCATCCATTCCTTCAGCACTCTTGAGGATCCATATGTACATAAGCCATCAATTGGAGTTTCCTTATCTTGCTCTCAGCAATACAATCCTAAGAAATAATTCACCATTATTCTCTGGAATCATCTGCATTCTTACTATTACAGATCAAATTCTTCTTGTGCTGCACATAAGCGAACTCTCCTAAGATAGTTGTCCAATATAGGAAAAAGTTGTCCAATATAGGAAAAAGAGTTTCCACCACCGGAAAGTTTGGACCAAATTGTAATCTGATTCATGTCTTTTCGGGGTGAACCTTTAACTCATTTTTACTGTAGAAACATTACAAAAGACATTTTAGGGTTGAAGATAATACATCAAGTTGTCTTTAACCTGATAAGGGAGTCTGGTGGCATTTTAGGGTTACAGAAGACATCAAGGTGTCGCAAAACTGATAAAAGGAGTTTGGTACCGTTTGGGGGTTCAAATGGACTGATCCTTCAGTAAAAAAATTCATCCTCTAAATAAAAAAGAAGAGGTAGAACCAATAAAGATGTTTTTTCCCCTAATTCATACATGGAGTTGAATACCTCATTTATTTTTTTCCTTTTGGTCCAACCCATAGCAATCATTAGAAAAGACAAATTCCCTGTGATACACCAGATCAGCTTGGTTATTGGTATAGCGAATGGATCTGCCATTTCATGAGATCTCTCTACTGATTCAAAATCATGGTGTAATGTTTTTCTCCTTTTGTTTTGATCATGGAATAAGTGAAATAAATAAAAAAATGGATTATTTTCAAGAATGACATCTTATTGGACTGTGATAGGGTTTCTTGTGATTTAATTGTAAGCAGATATGTTTTTAAAGCTTGTAATATGTTAATCCACGTCAGATGACTGAAAAATTATGGTTTTGGGGTCTATTTGTTGCCAATATGATGAAAAATATAGCAATTATTCTGACAAATAAAGCCCCAAAGTTGTCAACATTTTGTTACAACACAATCACTGTCTAACTCTGCCCTCCATCTCCATTGTCAACCTTCTTCTACACCATAAGAACTAGTTCAGTAATAAAATTTTTGTGAGAGATCAGACATCTCACTTCAAAGGTAAGAGCTACTGTGGTGTTGCTGTCATAAAATTTTGACTTGTAATATCCGAAGAACAGTAAATCATCCTCATCTGGTGCTACAGTTTTTCCCCCTCCCCTGCATTAAACCTTAACATAGAATGTGTAATTGCATAGCATGGTAGCCTTCACAAATAGGATGTCAATACCTGTTCAGAGTATTTAGACCAATGCATGTCTTTGTTTGTCATACAAAACTGTTTGTGTAACTCAATCTTTTGGATGTTTGGTGAAGTTTCTGATTATGCATGATTTTGAAAAATAATGAAGAGGGAGTCAGCATTGATGCAATGTGTTACAGAAGTATGGTCTAAATGTTTAAAAGGAGTGACACTGCAAATGGAGAAGCTTTTTAGGATCGGGGCACATATCTAAGTGATGGAAGTGGTTATTAGCTGTAGTTGGTAATATTTGCAAAGGATCAATGTTGCTTAAGGTGGTTTTTATGTTATCAGAGTTGAGAATGACTGGCTGTTAATAATGGTGCTACTAAGATACTTTTCTGAATTCCCATAAAGTTAAATGTCTGAGTTCTTATAATTTGTGACTTTTCAAGATTTGGTTTTCACACTTCTTTTGTTGCTAAAAAATTGTCGCTTGATACCATTGCATCGCATCAATAATATGTTTGCAAGTTTGTTTTTAGGGTAGTTGCAGCAGAGAATATATTTTCTTGGTCAACTGACTGTAGGATTTGACAATTTGTACGTTGTGAAAATGCTATTTTCGGAATGATATAACTTGTACTTTGCATCTGTAATATGAGGAACTAGTGTAGTTTGATGTAATGCTTTTTCTTTCACTAAAGTTAATGATTGTGAAAAACTGATCCTTGTATAGAGTTTACTGCTAGTCAATTCACAATGATTTTTCCTGATATATCTCTGTCTATTTGTAAAATACTAAGATAAATCTTGGTTTCCTAACATTTGCATATGGTTGTACATGTGTGCGTGTCTAATATTCTCAAAAGAGAACTGTTTCTGCTTGCTAATTTTAAATTTCATGATTCGAATAATATTGTGACAAGAATGGAGCACCATACCAGAGACTGAGTGGATTGTTCTTCATTACCTCCCTCCCATCGTTCCCACTTTCTGATAAACAAGGACTTCACTGCTTCGGCTTCAACAGGTTCTAGAAGAAAAGATGCCATAGGTCAGATCCTGTGATTGTCCGATGCTTCATTTTTTTTGGTCCACCTACCATCAATCATCTTGCTAGAGCTGCTGCTTTTGTGGATGGGGTGATTATATATAAGTGGCACAATGCCTTGCTTCTTTCTGATTCTGTAAATTGCTAAATTTCTTTCTGTTTCTGTAAATTGCTAAATTGATTTACCTTGCTGCGGGCATCTCTATGCTGGCTGGTGATTTGTCTATTTTTCCTTCCATGAGCTATTTGCCCAAGCACTCAGCTAAAATGCAGTACAGATATTATTGGTTCAGTTCCTAAAGGAACAATGCAAGACAACCATTCTTTGTTAGCCCTGCAGAAATATAAGGATGGAAATGTAATGTAGTCGCCTAATAAAATGAAACATGCAAACAATGTTGATCTTGATATTTCAGAATTTTGTATGTTTCTTGTTGTTAATTCTCATAAAAGCATTGCATCTAGAGTATCAAGAACATTCAGAACCATAGCGTGCATTTCTTTGAAGTCATGCCACATAACATTTTGCAGTGTATATAAGTGACGTCCCATAATGTCCATCAAGATATGTATGTTTAAATTCTTTGCATCAGGTTTTTACTTTGTTTGAATTTGCTTGTTCATTTAAAATGACAATCTACTACAGCTGTATTAACTCGTACCCAATTGACAGCTGCAGGAACCGAAGACAGCAACCACGGTGAACTCAAGTTCTTTGCACGCCAGGCATCCGAAATGTGACATTATTTATATTAATGGTCTTTGTAACCATCACTGCTGTTAAACTTGTCTTCCTTGCTGTTCTGTTGAACTCCATTCGTCATTCATGAGTCGATGATTTTATGTTTGGCTTGAGGATTAGACCTCGTCATCGGAACCATGACCATTTTTCTTGGCTTTTTATTGCTGTCCTGAATTCATCAAACTCTGGATCTGAAATCTTTGAAGCAAACAGAGGTGCTGACAGTTCGCTAAACGCCATTGAACATATGTAGGTCCCCTTGCAGCGGATGATTTAAGCTGTACCAGCGAAAGCTGCGTTCTTATGGGACTCATGGTACTGGATTCGTCCAATCAAAGACCTGAACAGAATGCCGGGTGTAGCAGTTGTACCTGTGGATAATCATGTTATGGGGAGTGTTCATTGTTACGTTTTTCTGAGGCTTTGTTCCTGAAATCTATACCATATGGTTTGCTTAATGGCGCTTTACACTATCCAAGCAAGCGTTTCATATGCCATGACCACCAGTAAACTTGGAATTTGGCTGACGGTAGATTATCAGTACTGATTGCAATTTTGGATAAATTGTTTCATTCGCTGTTTTTCTTAGACGATATTAAATAACTACTATCCTAATTACCTTGAATTATGCTGGCCCTTACGTTTAAAGGTTAAAGATCTTGATTTGGTTAATATTGATTTCATGCGCATGATTAGTTTCAAGTGTATTCTGTTTAGAATTTTATTTTTCTTTGGTAACAACTGTTCAGGATGTTTTCTGGTTATGCGGTTACATATCAATTTCACGGGCATGATAATTGCCAGCTGGATCGCTCTTGGCAATTGAGTTAAATCAATTCCACAATTAGTTTGATGAATTTTCTATTTGAACCGAGGTTTTTGAGTAATGCATTATACTGTTGCAATGAACCATCATTGGCCACTGTGGATCTTTGATGGCCATTGTTTGTCCAAAACAACTTGGTGTCTCAAACATTTAATATTTAAATAAAGATTATTATTATTATAATAGCCGTCGAAACGCCTGTTATGACAGAAAATATGGAAAATATCAGAAAAAAAATAACGATATTTTCTCTTCACTTTCCATCAAATAAGAAGTTATTGACCATAAAATCACTTATGGAGGAAATTTAATGAAATTTAGAATTTTTAAAATAATATTTTATGTCAAGAAAGGAACGTGGGAAAATAATGTCTGTTATTTAGGTTAAAAATATATTATAGTAACTGTTAGTTTTTGATGGTCATTTAAGAATGTTTCTGTCCTGCGTTTTCCATATGGCAGTGAAGTCATAGAAAAAAACAACGAGGGATTCAGTCGTTATGGTTGAAGAATGAATCATTTGGAACAACCCAAGCGATAATAGAAACAGATAAGATAAAGCTGTATAAACTATATCATAGACCAGAAGAATGAATCATGGTTTTGTTAATTATCACGTACTTTTGCAAAGCAGCTGATCTGCAATACTCTGGCAATCCAAGTTTTCAATTAGATTCCCAGATTATGAAAAGCCAAAGTAAGGGGACCGAACACACGCATCATACTAGCCAGTACTTTACTGATGCAAAATAATACCAAAAAACGTACTTCTATTAGTTGTCGGCGGTGAGTACTTCAACACATCGACTTGGTCCATAGTTTTCTTTTGCGGGGTTAGCCCTGCATCCAATGTGTCATGGGTTTGCTTTCCCTCAAATACCGGAACTTAGAAGCTCTATCTATGAGCAATAATCTCAAGGTCAGTCTCCCAAGCAAGAATAGGAGGCAATGAGTCTTAGTGGATTAGGAGAGCATACTGGAGTTCGAGTGAATAGGAGAGCTTCCATTGCTATGAAGAGAACTTCTTTACAATGCTTATTCACTTGCATAGTTGGTCGGGCAATATGAGCCTCCCCTTCTTTTGTAGACCCATCTCTGTAGTATGAATGGTATAGATTGTGCATTAAGTATCAATAATTTGATGGATTTCCTTGATATTTTCCACCTCCATACAAGAAGACTCTAGCCCTTTCTATAAGATTCTGGAAAATTCTATAGCATTCTAACTCTTTTAGGATCTTGTGATCAAGAGAGGAAGATAGATATTAGGTGTTTGATGAATGTATAGAAACTGTCTGGTCCGTAACATTCTCTCCCACCTAATTGAACAATATGTAATACCTAGATTAGGTTATGGAATTGCCATAAAACTGCTTCCAAACATGTCTTGTTGTCAAGTAGCCCTACCTATTTTACTAAGTATTTGTGTCTTAAAGTAGAGGTGGGCATAAGCCCAGCCAAACATAAACTAGGCTATGTAAAAAGGACATCCTAGGTTATCAGACTAGATCAGAACTCAGAATAAAAATGGTTGGCCCAAGCTCAGCCCTGTAGGATTCTCTTAGGGCTTAGGCCTAGCCCTGCCCGACTTGCACTTTATATATATATATATATATATAGAGTTGGACTTGGCTATACTTATATGTAGGCAAACTCAAATTCAATCCTCTCTCTCACCATTAGACTTGCATGGATCTCAAAGTTAAAAAATCATCCATTAAACATCATTACATGCTTTAAAAAAAATGACAAAATAAATAGAGACATATAAAAATAAATTGAAATAGGTTGGAAGTAAACAGTAACTGTTTCAGAGACAATGGTAAATATTTATCCTATAAAATAAATACCGACATGTTTAGAATAAACAACTAGCTTAAACTAATAAACATCTGGTCTGAATGGTAAATGAAACCACTACAAAAATCAATACCGATATGTAGCATTTAAGGCATAAGGCACATGGAGGTTGTATATATAACGCACAGGATTATGCATCGCGTCTATCCCATCTCTATAAATATGCTTCATTTTTTACAATGCGCCACGTGTAAAATAGTTTTTATTTATTCTTCAATATTTCTATTTATCATTTAAACTAGATATTTATATGCTCTGACCAGTTGTTTATTTTAAATATGTTGATATTTGTTATGTGAAATAAGTATTTATGTCACCTCCAAAATAGTTAATGTTTACTTTCATTGTGCTTGTATTTGTTATTTTTCATTTTTGTTCTTTTTTGTATATGTTTCTATTTATTTCATCAAAATTTTAATTTTAAAGCATGAAACAGAGGTTAATGAATGGCTTTTTAACTTTGATATACATGCAAGTCTAATGGTGAGGGAGGTGACTGGATTTGAGTTTGGTTACACGCAAATGTAGCAAAGTCCAGTTCTTTCTCTGTATATAAAGGAAATAGAAGAGGTGCTTGTTGGGATGGTTGAGGCATGCATTTCTTTTCTTAAGAACCTGATTTAATTTCTTTCAAAATTTGAACAAGCTTATTAAATCAAACCTAACCCAGCTTACTCTGAAATTTTAAGAGCCGGGCTTCAATCACCCATAAGTTGCTCGGCCCATTCCTAACTCTAACTTTAGGGTATTTGGTTAGCCAGTATTGCATTCCATTTCCTTGTCATAGGAAGCCGGGATGCTGGAATAGTTTTCTTTGATTCACCTCAACGAGTCTTCAAAGTTAGCATGATATGACTTTGACATGCTTATATGGGAGACATGGTGAATTTTAAGCTATGATAGGTAAACCCATGTTATATGATAACGTATCCACCTTCTTTTGCATAGGAAATACCCCTTCATAATGGTTTTGATGAGGCTATAAGATATGGAAGTAGCTCTATCTTGTATGATACTTTACCTATCTTCTTTAGCATAGGAAATGACACTTTATAATGGTTCTGATAAAGCCATTGTAAAGTTTGCAAGTAACCTTGTATTTTAAGTACAATATCTTCACCATTACCAAACTCCATACTCTAAATTCTATTGGCCTCCTTTTCTTGCCTTCTCACTTCTTTCACTTTCTTGGTAGCCTTGCTGAGGATCGTGCCAAATTTACTTGCTTTATCGAAGATTTAGCCACCTTAAAAGTTAATAGATTGGACCCTACATGATTGTCATGAGAGCTTGAGGCATAAGTAGTTGCGCTTTAGTGAATAACTCAATTGGGCTCCAATCAATTGCCTCACTCATTTGTAGGTTGTAGGAGAATTAATCCATGCCTAATAGTCTAGCATAGCGATGCTAATTGGCACTCACAAGGAAAGCATTCATCTTTTTGGTTTTCCCATTAATCCTTATTAGCTTGAATAATTATATCCAAAGATGACCTATAAACTACAAGTCATAGTTGTTAATGATGGATTATAGCAACCCCCAATACTTTGACCGCATGCTTGAATAATAGGTGAGCCATCTCCTTGGTCAAGCAATCCTTTGGGGCCAGTGTAAAAGTAAAACATTTAAAAGACCTATTATTAACTACACCCCCTCAGCCTCATGTAGCGAGACAATGAAATCCATGCCCATACTTCCACATGGCTACTTAGGAGTAAGGAATAGAATTTGATTTTTTTTTATTTTGTTTGATTGGCACACAAGAAAAGTCTCTACATAGAGCTCTACTTTATTCTTCATTTGGGATCAATAATATGCCATAGTTGCAGGTGTCCAGCCCATTTATATGATGATGCTCTTTAATTAGGCTCCTCCATGGGTTTCTCCACTTTAGAACAAAAGTTTGAAGACCTTTAGTATATAGTAGGCCATCCTCCATCCAAAATTATCTAGTCATCTCTTCTTTAGCTAAGTTTAACAATCTCTTTCCCAAAGGATCATGTTGTATATTTTTTTTATCAAATCATGTATATTTCCTTTGAGCCCATGCAAACTTACCCTTTGATTATGCGCATCTGATATAGTCTTAGCTTAGCTTGGTTTATACTCTAAAGTCATGTTGAATTCGGTGTTAGAAAGTTCTACTAAAGAAAATTGCCTTGGAGTGAACTTTTATATTTGAAAGTAGTTGAGAGCTACATTATTAGTCTTGACGATGAACTTTAACTAAAGGAGATAGTGTCTCTAAACCCTTTGGCAATGAATGACCCCTATCATTTCCTTTTGATGCATAGTATAATAGCTTTTCGCTTCATTCAATTTTCAACTCTCAAAAGCTATCGGATGACCTTTCATTAAGACTCCACTAATAACAAAGTTTGAAGTATTGATGTAGACTTCAAATGGTAGGCTATAATATGATTTCCTTCATTATTGTTGCCTTTTTAATCTTAAAAATCCTTTTGGCACTTTGGAGACCATTTTCACAGACAATCCTTTTGGGGCAATTCTCGTGATGAATAGTGTCATCATCAATGACCTAAGAATAGAATTTCTCCTTGAGCAAAGTAATATTTTCAACATTTTTTCTTTCTTCATAGTGCTCTCTCATGGAATCTCAAAGATGATCCATAGATGCTCCACATGCTTTTTTAGAGTCTAAATATATATGACAATGTTATTCAAGTACACTATTATAAATTTTTTAAGATAATTATGGAACAGCTTATTCCATAGGGGCGATTTGGTTAATCACCAACGATATGATCATCAACGTTACCTCGTTTGGTATGAGATATTTCAATAATCAAATATCATCGATAATTATGAAACATTATGTTTGGTATACCATGGGAATAGGTCACTACGCATACAATACTAATAATATCCTTAAAAACTTATTTACATAATATGCTTTATATAATATATAATATATTATGTATAAGTTATATATATTATAATAAGATTAATAATATTATTAATAATATTATAAATATATATTATGTATTATATATAATATAGTATATTCTAATATTATACTATAATAATAATCAATATTATAATAATATATTATACACACTTATTATTTATTATAAATATAGGTAATAATATAATAATAGTTACATATTAATATAATTTTATTATTAGTATTATAATATATAATATATTAATATTATATCATTTTAATAAATAACAATATAATTATTAGTAATATAATATATAATATATAGTTAATATCTGTAATAATATTAATGATATATTATATATTATAATAATTAATATTATATAATTATAATATATAATGATATATTATTATATAATATTTATACATTATAAATAATATATTACTATAATATAGGGAGAGAGATTGATAAATATAGGGACAAAGTTGATCCTAATTTTTTTTTTATGAAAATCACTCTCACCATAGTAATCCAACATTCCCACTCTCCGGGGTAGAATTAAGATCGTTGTCTTAGATAGTGATCCTAATCTCATGGTGATGACACATCGCTATCCAAATAAGGATAACAAACAAAATGATCTTATCACCGTCTTATGTTCACCAGTGATCTTTGCAAGATCACCCCATACCAAACAGTCCCTTAGAGTGCTAGCTACGACTGGAATGTTGGCTAGCCTAAAAGGCATTACAAGAAACTTAAATCCCCATATCCTATCACACAAGTGTGTATAATAAGTGTTGAGCTTTGTCAAATTTTTGGACTAAAAGTCAAGCTTAGAAGAGTATCGAGCTTTTGTCAAGTTGATTGAACAACTCTGCAACTAGAGAATTAGGTATTTGCTCTTCGCAGTCACTTTCTTTAGGACTTGGTGATCCGCACATAAATAGAGGATTTTGTCTTGCTTCTTTTGAAAAAAGAATTGGAGCACCATGCATAGCTTTAGATGGTTGAATGAACCCGCATCCAAGAGGTCGTTGATGTGTTTTCCAAGTTCCTCCCACTGAGGTGAAGACATCCAATAATTGGCTTTTGTTGGTGGTATGATTCCCAACGCCAATTCAATCTTTTGATTCACACTCTTTGAGGTGGAAGGTTCTTTAGCAACTCGGGCAACATCACATCCTTGAATACTTCTAGGACTTCTACAATTTCCTTAGGTGGTTTCTTGGACCCATCATCCATGGTAGAACACCTTAATGCAGCCAAGTATATGATTTCTCCCTTTTTTATCCCTTTGTTTATTTGCACTGAAGAAAGAAACTTGTCATTGCTTGGTTTAGCAGCTGTTAGCACCATGATATAAGGCCTTCCTTCAGGATGCACATAGAGTAATATTGAGGCAGGGACACCACATTGAAGCTCTTTAAGAACATTTTAGAACCACATCGAAGTAATTCAAAGGAACTACTGTAAAGTCCACATTGCCACTCCATGTGCCTACGTATAACTCCACCCTATGAGCTACACCATCGAGGGTCTTGGCTTCAGAGCTCACTACCTATAATCAGCTCTTCTTCTTGCTAATCTTTACTTCATGCCATTTTTGCTTTCTTCGGCTTGATGAAGTTTGTGTGTTGTCTGTGTCAACAAGGACACGGGTGGGCGTTCCATTGATGTGGGCCTCAATATATACATCAAAGTCTTGTCCTTTATAGCTTTGGGTTCACCTTCAAGGCTTTGAGGAGCCACAAAAAACTTATTCGAGTGTTGTCCTATCTTTGTCACTCTTTGATCATGGTGCTAAGTGCTCTCCTCTTTTTGGAACCCTCCAATCTAATGTGGACCATCACATAAGAAGCATGGTCTCAGGACTTCTTTTTCCAGGTCCACCTTCTAGCCTCTTAGTGGCTTGCCTCTACCCTTGGAAAGTTCACACTTCAAACCTTCAGCCTTGTAAGATTCTATTCTTTCAAATTTCATCAAGGCTTTTGCTCACAGAGTACAGTGGAGATGTCCTTCAAGACATGCCTCTACAACTCTATAGTAGCCTATGATTGGAAATCATCCATGAAGTTAAAAAGAGCTAAACCTCCTCTCCCATTTTTATAATTTGAAGCATAAGGGAGGAACTCTTAACATCATTTCAGATTGGCCCTGTGTACTTCAACTCCATCCTCTTTCAGGTTTCGTAGGTAACATTCTGAGGATAGAACTTCCTCTTTAAGTTCTTCCGTCGTCAAGTCATCAATAGAGTAAATATCTCTGCATTTCGGCATGCTTCCTTTGCCACCATACCATAGCAAGATTAACAAAGAAGAGGGTAGGGAGTCCTCATCTTGATTTTTCCATCTCTATAGTTGATTACCTCGAAATACCTTTCCATTTGCCACAAGAGGTGATCAATCTCCTTGGCATTTCTCTTGCTATCATACTCCTTGAGCTTTGGAGCATCAACCCTTAGAGTGAAGCATGCAGTAGAAGCAGCAGCTACCCCATTGGCTAATCAGCCTTGCCTTCCTTCACACTCTTGAAAGTTGTCCAAGTCCTCTAGCACTTGAGCTTGATAGGTGAAACTCTGTTGATGTTGAGTGGCATCCAAGGAGTTGACGGTGCTTAGCACATCGTTACGGGGCTTCTTGACTTGCTTTCCAAAGCTTTTGTCAAGCTCTTCCATGCCTTGCTTTAATTCTTCAAATCAATCTAATATAAGGCCACAGCCACCTCTCTTTGGCACCCTTTTGCCTCCATGCTGCTCATTGCATCACGAGACTTGTCTCGACTTCCTTTGCCCTTCTCGCCCACATTGAAGCATTGCTCCACCTCTAGTTGCACATCGACAACCTCAGAAGGCATGGTGTACTGCCCTGCCTTGCTCACTTTTAACACCACTTGTCATGGGCTTGCATTTCCCTCAAACAATACTCGGAAAGTTTATTCATCTGCAGTAACTTCTGCGCAAGAAAACTAAAGAGATTAGGTGGAGTCCGCTAGAGTTTTGAGTGAATTGGATAGTTTTTATTGCTACGAAAAGAAGCTTCTTTACAATGCCTATTCACCTACTTGCCTAGCTAGCTGGTTTGGCTAAATGGGACCTTCCCTTATCTTACAAGAAAACTAGAGGTTAAGCTAGTGCTAGGCAAGGCTAAATGGGACCTTCCCTTATCTTACAAGAAAACTAGAGGTTAAGCAAGCACACTAGAGTCTGAGCGTATTGGAGAGCTTGCATCGCTACGAAACTAGTAAAGAGGTTAAGCAAGCACAAAGCTACAGTTTTGAGTGAGTTGGATAGCTTGTAGCGCTACGCAAAAGTAGTTGACTTGTTGACGATGCTTATTTGTTGGTTTGGCTAAATAAACCTCCCCTCGCCCATTGGTTTGGCTAAATAAACCTCCCCCCGCCCTCCCTCCCCCTCGCCCTCCCCCTCCCATTATAGACCCCTCTAAATATAATGAATAAACCCCTCGAATAAACCCCTCTAAATATAATGAATGGCATAGATTATGTGCTAGCGTTGATGATCTAATGGTTGGGACTGTTTTAGACTCTCCTCCGTTACACAACAAAACTTCCTTTCTATAATATACTGGAAAATTCACAACAAAACTTCCTTTCTATAATATACTGGAAAATTCCACAAGGAAAATTCCACAAAGCTTCTAGCTATTTTAGAACCCTTTCTTTTTTCTTCTTTTTTTTTGGTTATGCTCAAGAGATTTTTTCTTTTTCTTTTTTTTGGTTATGCTCAAGAGAGTAAGATGCATCACCACCACCACCACCACCAGGAGGAGATCCCTTAATAGCATCTTAAGTGCTCAAGTTTCTCACCAAACATTCAACTTATCTTCCACCAAAAAATAAAATACATTTCAACTTATCCAAATAATCACGTCCCCAAGCATTAAAAAGAAAAACAGCCAGTCCTGACACGAGCAGAGAAGTAACAGTTAAAACAATTCTGCACCCACAACTCCATATTGCTGGTTTATAAAGAAAACTAAGGTCGCAGAGATATCTAAGTAGATTTGCAGAGACATCAAAATAAACAGAAATACGATCAGCAAGCTTGCAAATTAAGGGCAGGTCTTTGTTCTCAGTGGTCGCTACAACCTGAAAATTTGGACTCCTCGTACACGAGGTTACAAGAACACAGACAATTTATGAAACATTAGAACATATACAAGTTCAATAGCAGAATAACTGAGATTGATCAGCGCAAGTATGCTAAAGCACCAAATACAACATATATGTTCACTAAGGACCACGCCCAGAACGTACAACATTGACATTTCAAGGTGCGGTAAGGTTGAGAATAGAGACTGCTCTAACTGCCCCCTATATATTTACTTAAAGAGAGGGGGCCCAAAAAACACAAGCACGTTACATTTCGGTTCATGAAAGTGATGTCGCATCCCATCATCGTTGCAGCAGCAAGACATGAGTTATCGCTCCGTGTAAGAGTTGATTACAAGCAGATCTGAATCTTTCTTGTCATGTGCCTCCGCTCTAGAACATCCAAAACCCTGAAAATTTACATGATAAAATGGGTAAGTCACTCATGTCTAACAGGAAAATTTGCTCACGAACACCATACATATCAGCCAGAGAGAAGATAGAACGGTATATAAAATTGAAATTCTTGTCTATAGAATTTACTCCATGATTTTTTTTTTTAAAAAAAAAAATCTAAAAAGCAAATAACATCCAGAACTGCATTCGCTATACATTGATCAAAATTGGAAATACGTAGAAACATGGTTCATTACCAGAGTGAGTATCGCTCCTCAGGAATAATTATAAAATTCCAATACAAATTCAGCAATTCATGGATGATAATAAGAAGGAACATCAAGATATGGTAAGAAAGTTTCAGCTTCTAGTTCTAGGTAGATCAGGGGCATATGAAATTTGAGTAATGCTACCTCTTGCAAGTTCCATCCTTGATGAAAGGGGGCAGCTTCATTAAGTTTTGATGAAAAAGACCCTCACAATGTTGTCAGGTCGTTGAAAACAAATTCCAAAGAACATTGATGCAACCAAATCTTCATACAGAGAGACCATTTAACATATTTTAAGGAAACATAGTAGTGCAAGAATTTGACTGGTAAAGGTTTAAAGTTAAGGATGATGAATTACAGTGGCACTTTGGTAGAAGGACTATAATCTTCTAAGTATGCCTAAGCACATAGCCATCCATTTAATGATCTATAGTGCCACAAAGAAATTTGAATGTTGAATAAAATAGAACTCATATAACTCACCATTATGCGCTTCTAGAAATTCCAAAATATTCAGTTATTCCACTCAAATAGGGCCAAAAAAATACAACAACAACAACAAAGCCTTAATCCCAAACTTGTTGGGATTTGCTACATGAATTCTTTCTCTTTATTCAACTCTATTCTGAGTCATATTTTGTGTAAGATATAAAAAATTCTAAGTCTTTCTTTATTATTTTCTCTCATATAATTTTCGGTCTATTTCTACCTTTTTTTTTTTTTTTTTCTCTACATGTATGAAGCCACTATTCTGCACAGATGCATCTCTAGGTTTACGTTGTACATGTCTAAACCATTTAAGTCATCCTTCCCTTAATTTATCTTCGATTAGAGCTACCTCTATCCTTTTACGAATGGTTTTATTTTTTATTTTATTTTTTCTTATATTACCACACATCCATCTTAACATTCTCATTTCCACCACATTCATTTTATGTATGTGTATTTTTCTAACTGCCCAATATTTTATGCCATAAAGCATAGATGGTCTTATGGCTGTCCTATAAAACTTTTTCTTTAACTTGGCATATACTTTATGATCACATAATATTCCACTTACACTTCTCCATTTTATCAAATCTGCTTCAATCCCATGGACAACATCATCTTTAATCTCTCGTTCTTTATGAATAATCAATCCTAAATACCAAAAATGATGATTTTTAATAACTTCATGTTTCCCAATTTATACTTTACATTCATCTTCATTTCTAATTGTACTAAAATTGCATTCCATGTATTCTTTCTTTATCCTACTTAACTTAAAACCTTTAAATTCTAATGCATTTCATTATAATTCTAACTTACAATTAACTTCAGTCTTAATTTCATCTACTAGTATTATATCATCTGCAAATAATATTGTACTAGTAGACGAAACTAAGACTGAAATTAATCGTAAATTAGAATATGTACCAAAATATATTTTTTTTATGCCAAACTTTTCGTTATCATGATATTATTCCGAAAAATCTTCAATGAGCAAATTGTGATTCTATAAAGAACTGCAAATAATATAGTACCAGTAAATAAAATTAAGACTGAAGTTAATCGTTAAGTTAGAATATGTACCAAAATATATATTTTTTTATGTCAAACTTTTCGTTATCACGATATTATTCTGAAAAATCTTCAATTAGCAAATTGTGATTCTGTAAAGAGCTACATGCATTTGAAGAAACAAAAGACGTCAGTCAACCCTAAGATTTTTTTTGCTGCGCAGTTAAATCCTATGACCCAATGTCATCGGTTCAATAATCAATTCCCAGGAAAATCGTAATGCAATTAAACCCAGAAAAAGTGAAACAAAATTAAAAGAATCAAATTTAATAATATACACCACGCAAATAAATTTCAACCCAATGGTCTCAGCAGGAATCACATGCAACCAGGTCCTCAGCATATGGAACTAAACAATCAGCACCAAACAGATGTGGATTTCGCATACCATTCCACATCCCTTCTCCTCTGCCTTCATCCAATCTTCTACTCATCACAGGGGAACAAATGAACCAGACAGATATACTTGTACACACTAACCCACTCAAAATTCCACAGTATCACAAGAGTGCTAACCTACAAAATGTAGACATATAAAGATAGAGATGGAAACTTTCTATCTCCAAAACCTAATGGTCATCCCAAGCAACTCAAAGAAGCTAAATTCTTAAGCTAAGAGAGAGAGAGAGAGAGAGAGAGAGAGAGAGAGAGAGAGAGAGAGAGAGAGAGAGAGAGAGAGTCATCGAACAGAAGCTAAAATTTACCTCTGGGGAATCAATCTTTTTGTTCAAAGTTCAGAAGGAATTCATCTCCAGGAAGTAAGTCCTCCTCTTCACGAGCATCTTGGCCGCGGTCCTGTAAGGCTCTTCAAAGGCGTTCGAGACCCAGCATCCATCAGAGGACCCAATGACACCGCCACTGCCACCGGGTGCCTCGCTCGGCCGAATGGCCACCAGTGTTGCGCCCTTCAGGACCACCCCACCAGGCAGTTCCAGGTGGGGGGCGCACCAGAGACGCATGCTGAGGGCCGGCATGAGCGTCCGCTGCGAGGCCCCCGACGCCGAGACCGGCTTCACCCGGAGCTCCTGCAGCTGCCCCTTATTCATAGTTAGGACCCCCTGTCCATCAGCGTCTGTGAGATCCAAACTCTCCAGTGTCTCGTGGTCAGCAATGATCGGCTGGAGGAGGTAATGGCGGGCGGAGGCGGCGATGAGGGAGCTGATGGTCCACACCACCCTAAGCTTCAAGGTACCATTGTTGCAGAAGGACTCCGGGATGCTCCCGCTGTCATCTCCGCCGCAGGCATCCTGGAAGCTAGGGTTAGGGTTAGGGTTAAGGTTGGATGATTTTGGGCAGACCGAGGAGGACGAGGAGGAGGAAAGGACAGAGGAGGCGCCGAGGATGACGCAGCTGTCGAGAGTGGAGCCGAAGTCGGCCTTCCACTTGAGGAGGATGCCGTCGTCTACACCAAGCTCGCCGGCGGGGAGCTCGATCCGGAGGCGGCGGATCTCCTTGAAGTTCTTCAGGACCTCGGTCGGGGAGTGGTGGGAGACCTCAGAGGAAGAGCAGGAAGACGAAGACGAGGAGGCGGAGGATCTCCGGGAAGCAGCGGAGGATGAGGAGGAGGCGGGGGCAAGGATTTGGCCGAGAGCCTGGAGGGGCTTGACGAGGCCGCCGAGGACGAGGCGGGTCAGATGTGAGAAGACGCCGCGGCCCTTGTCCGGCCCGACGCCGCGGCCAGCACCTCCGCCGGCGGTAGACGGTGCAGGGTCGTCGGAGATGACGCAGTCGACGCGGACGACGACATAGTCGACGAGTGGGACGAGGGAGTGGAAGCGGCGTGAGACGACGCAGCACCGGCCAAGGGCTTTCACGTCCCCGATCCGGTTGAAAATGACGAGGATCACCGAGTCCGGCAGCCGGTCAAAGTGGTCGATCCCCTCCTCCTCCGCCTCCACCGCCGCCGCCCCGGCCTCCTCCGCCACCCGATCGCCGCGCCACGGCCGCGACCCCTCCAGATCCAACTCTCCCCGTCCGGCAGACGACGCCATCGGACCCAAATACTTCGTTAAATAGAAAATAAGTATCGAAACAAGCTGAGGAGAAGGGCGTAGAAACCCTAGAACGCTCCCATTTCCGTGGATCCAAGGATAAAATCCGATGGGGGACGAGGACAAACCCTAACCCTAACCCTAACCCTAATCCTAACCCACAGAAGGCCAGAGAAGGGGATGAAGGGATCGAGGGCTTCTACGGCACGAATTTTGGAGCGAAATGGAAGCGGAGAGGAGGATGAGAAATGGCCTTGCGGTGGTGACGAAGAAGACGAGAGATTAGAAAAAGAAAAGAGGGGGCGGAACGCGAAGAGGAGAGAAGCCCTAAATCTATCTAATTATTTAATTATTTTCTCTATTCACGTATTTTTAATTTAAAAGAAAAAAAAAAAAGGTGGGTAAAGAAATGGGTTCGAGAATTCCTTCCCTCTTCTCCATAGCATCACTATTTTTTTATTTATTTAATTAACTATTATCTTTATTTTTTTAAAAAAAATTTTGCCTTATTAATTTCTATTTTTAATTTTAAAGAACGACAACGAAGTAGGACGGGAATGGGGTTGTTTGCGATGCAAGCAGCAACTAATCACCGACAAGGAAACAAATAAAAAATTTAAAGTATAATATTTAAAATTATAAATTATACTCTCAATAAAAAATATTTGGTATGGTAAAATTAAAATATTTAAAATCTATCCATATCAAAGCAATGAAAATACCACTTGTTTATATGAAGCCTGAGACAAATTTTGATTGTTGGGAGACTTTCGTGGATGGTGATTGTAAGGAGACAAATTTTAATATAAGAGAGAGTGAGACAGATTGGAATAAAAATCTAAGGAAAAATCTAGTTTATTTTGCAAAATTATGCTATTTATGAAATTAAAAAAAAATTGTCACTAGATATAGACTGAGTTGTTTTGATAAGATGATCAGAAAAATATTAAAGATCTTTCTTTTATTTAACGTTCAATTCTAAATGAATGTTAGCACTAGCTAAATGGTATTGAGATCAAAACCATTACTACATACCTTCTTTACTAGCAAAATAGGATTAGTGAATTAAGTAGTAAATAAATAGATGATCTACAACACTATATATCTATACACTATTTTTTGATATTATTTCAAACTTTTCCTTACTTTTCTTTTTTTAAAAAAGGGCAAGTTCTTTTTATTTTTCTTTTCTTTTCTTTTGTTCTTTTTGGTAGATAGCTTTAGCATTCATATGTTTCATCAGGAAAAATGGTCATATGGACATTAATTTGACACCAGTGTACTTACAAATATGTGTAGTTGCTAAAGATTTTATGTATATAATAAGTTTTAAAAGCAACCTATAAGTGGATTAGGTGCTAATATATAATTTAAGTTGTACTACAAGTGGTGAACCACTATTAATAAGGATTTCAAAGAATATAGAACTCCTAATATATATGAAATTCTAGAAATTCTAATTTTGTGAAGACTTGCCTTAGAGACTAGCAATATTATATTTTCAAAAAATCTATTTTTATAGAAGTTGAGCATCATTTAAGTATGTAAGCGTCTAATTAGGGTTATTGTCCAAATTTAAAGATCGAAAATAACCACTTTATAAAGTACTGTGATAGTAAAATATGAAAGATTATGGAAAGTTATTAAATTAATTTTAAATCATGAATAGGCCAAATCTTTCTTATTTTAGTTCTAACTCTCACAAAGAGAAGTGATGTCATTTATCTTTTTTTTTTTTTGGTAAATATGAAATAATTTTACTGATAATTTTTCATAAATCAAAATTTAATATGATATTAGATTAGATTTACCTATAAAAATGGTTTTTCTCATATTTCTTTAAACAAACCTAATACATTAAGAATGAGAGAATATTGATTTAGGTACTTGAGCCCAAACCAACAATAAGAACAGGCTAGTAGATGATACTTCAACCAAATATTATTGGTGGACCTTGGTAATTACTGGACTGAAAGAAAAAAAAAAGGATAAATATTTTAAATTATATTAGGTAATCATTAAATATGATATTAGATTGTCAATTTATCTATAGTTAAAGTTCATCTTGACTAGTTGCCCTTGGATACTATTGTGTAAGCTTAACTCTTCTTTAATGAAAAATAAAATTCTAATAAGTTCTTATTCATATTTGTAGGATATTTTATAAGTAAAATTATATTCTTAGTATATATCTCTTAATAGAGAATAGTTTGAAATATTTCTTATAGGCTTTTATTCCTTTATATATATATATATAGTAGGAATGATTTTTTATCCTCTCTGTTAGACATAATATCTTTATAAAACTAATTTGATTTGGCTTTGATAAATGTATACCTTTTTCTTTCTGTAAAAATAGACATTGTTCTTCGACACTTGCAGAGTTTTTGTCATAAACTAAACAAATATAAGCATAATGAAAGTTAAGGGTATTTTCATTATTTGGTAAAAAATCTTCCAACTCTTGTAAATAAGAATAAATGTTATTAAAGTTATGAAAACCAAATGCACTTTCATGCATTTTTCTTATTTTTTGTTGTTATTTTTCTTTTAAAGAGTAAATCTTAAGACATCTTTTTTCCAAGCTTGCATTCCTTTTTCTAGTAAGAGAAAATTTTGCACTTGTAATTTTCAAAACTTAAAAATTTTTTTGTTATAGACTGCAAGCATGGTTGGAGGGGGTATGCTAGTACAGAAGAAGTTTAAGAGCATCTATCTTTTATGGTTAAAGATATCCCCATCCTTGCAGATGGGAAATTGCATATCAAAGTTATCAAAAAGAAAAACTATATTTTCTTGCAAAATTGTCTAAAAATTTCTCTAAATTTGTTTGATTTTTAATTAAAGGCTTAATCTGAAAAAAATTGGCTTATTATCAGTGACAATGAAATACCTAGTGGCCTACAGCATTGCCTTTGAATGCACTCAATCGCCCAACTACTCTTATTCCTCCATGAGCTTTACCTGTATCATCACATCAAACATCTCTGATGTAGGCCCTTCTCTACATGACAATTAGTTTAGATGTTATTATAGGCGCATTCAACATTGCACCTTGCTCTTTCTATGATTGTTAAACGATCTTTAGATTAGATTCCTTACCTTTGATGGTGAATTCCCCTGCATTTTTTTCCCCCCCCCCTCATCCATTGCTAGATAGGGTCATTAATGCAAGTATTCTTATAATATAAAGAGGAAAAGTTGGTCACCTAGTTTGTATGAAGAAATCATACCATTATATATATTTATTCGCTACAATGATGGTAATTAGTTCTTATTAGTTATGAATGTTATAGTTGCCAATAGAGAATTTTGCCTTGGAAGAGAGAAAGAAAGGAACATGCTGGAAAGATACATGATGAGAGAGAGAGAGAGAGAGAGAGAGGAGAAGCTTTGAAAGCAGCGCTGCCGACATGAGGCAGGAGAAGGAGGTGGAGTGGGGATGCATGACAGCATGAGCCCCATATTGGGGGGTGGGGGGGGTACGGTACATATAGTGAAAATAAGGAGCAAAACCTTTATTATTTATAGAGCATTGAATGTTCTTTTAATTTAGGTGTTGCCGGATTGGTGTATCCAACTCCACCAAATATTCATGCTTGTATTTCTCATTCATCCTTATGGTATTTTCTTTTTAATTTTATTTAAAAATATATTATTTGACGACAAATTTAACCCTTAAGACTAAAATTACAAGTCAGCATTAGATTCCTTCAAAATAATTAAACAAAACACAAAAATAAACGTAGCCCATACATCTCGAGATGTAAACTTAAACCAAATTCAAAAACTTCCTTGTAAATCCATTCCACCTCCAATTAGTTTCACAATTTTATTTACTTGCAACCAAAAGATCCCTTTTACTCAAGCTTGTACTCTTGATTTCAACTCCAGCCGGTGGCACCATATTTGGATTGGTTTCAGCTTGGGACCAGGTCTATTTAGTCCACTGATAGCATCAATAATCCGAACACCTGAAAACATCTTTAAACATCATCTATAAATTTAAACTAATCTATTCTTTTAAACACTCCATTTCATACCAACACTAGGAGATGGCTCATGCTAGCAAAGAATGCAAACCTTGATGGGGATCGACAACAAAGAAAGACGAATGAAGATCTTATTTTAAGTAAGCAGGTGAAAATAAAATATGGTCCTTGAGTAATCGATTGGTCCAAATTAGAATTTCTTGGGCCAAGCATAATGGCCTGCCATAAGAAATCCAGTTGGCATTCCTTCCAAGGCTATTCTCAATCAACTTCAGTTGAAAGCTCCTAATTATGTTCTTTAACATCAAACGGCATGAAATGGGTTTTCAGAAGGGGAGATATGGTTGAGAAAAACACATAGCATGAGTAGGCCACAATGTGGGATATAATATTAAATGGCTTCAACTAACTCTAATAAAGCTGGCTGCCCATCTGGTTAATGGTCCTGTTGCAACACTTGATCTAGAAGCGGAATGCGTTTCGTTGAGCAGCAGGCTTGGACACTGGCAATAACAAGAAGACAAAAGTCTGGAAATGATTTGCCAGTGTGGAACTTGTACATAAAATTTTGGCATCATGAGATCATCAGGGTATCAAACTATATGATATTTTTCCAAACGACGAGGCAATTCTAGACTCATCAATCAGAGACCATCAGGATATAGATTTGCTGGTAATTCCTTCCCTAGAAGACAGATGCAGCTATGTAATCCTATCACTGACAGCAGAGTTATCCACGAAAATAAAAACCAAGGCCTGAAGTCCATGTTCAAAATGACAGATAGAGGTCCATAAATCTATGCGATCAAGAAGATATTTTCTAAAATAGAGCAAAAAAATGAGGAACCTCTCTGACGAGGCTTAAGAAAAATTCTCAAACTTCAAGTAAAGAGGTGGAGCATATTGATAGATTACAACAAAAGGGATGAGCTTTTGCAAGCAAATGGGATGATGAAAATGGTGGAGTTATCATAGTATAATTCAACTATTTATTAGCTCACATAAGGTGAGAGTTGGGATAAAATTGCTTGTAAAACAATCTACTCGTCCAGTTCTCTCTCTCAAAAAAAGTAGCTAATTGTCCATATCGCCGTACATACGCCGCCCACATCTGTCACAATTCTGCTCGACTGCTGCTGGGCTTTCTAGTTTAGGCTTCTGCTTCTGCATCTTTGGCAAATCAACCTCAAACACATCAGACAAAGCCCTTGATGCTTCACCAAGCTCCTCCAAACTGGAAAAAAAAAAAAAAAAACAAAAAATAGATGATAGATAAATAAACTGTTGAACTTCTGAATGTGGGGGTAACTCAGCATTAAAGAACAGAGATGGTTCTCCCTCATCAACAAGTACTGCATTTATACATTTAGCGTGATCTCTTGTTCATAACAAAACATGATAGGGCTAGGATATTAGAATAAAAAAACCTCACAGAATTTGGCACCATTATCAATTGTCAACTAAGTAGAGAACTTATTTATTAGATAAGGGGCAAAAAGGAAAAGAAAAGAAAAGCAGGTACCGACAGATTCCATGGAAAAAGAACAGCTAGAAAATATATTCTACAAACAGGGTGTTGGTCTAATAGAAACCAACAAATTATACAACTTATGATGAATTCATGGGTTTGAATCCTTGTCCGAAGGAAAATATAGTGTGTGTTACCCTGCAGACAATACATACAGGCACATCAGATTGACATGCCCAAGAAATTCCAAAGTTTTGTGGAAAACCACCTATCGGCAACAATGTTTAGCATTTGAATCTGCTCCTCCATGACAAATTAATCAATCTCTATAATATCAGACCAAATGTAAGTTGATAGCATGTATTCACAATGGTGCTGCTAGTTTGCTGCTCCATTTCCCCACTAAACAAAGATGAATCACTCACAAATGTCAGCAACAGAAAGGGTTCATTAGTTAATTTTTTCTCCTATTGCATTTGTCAAAACGAATATTCAAGATTAAGCACCATTAGAATATGGGGGGAATTCATGAGTTAAAACATGGCCACAGATTCAAAGAGATTCAATAGATATAAAAGAAAATAAACAGGATCTGAGTGCAGATATCATTAAGTGAACCATAGCAGACTGGAGGGGTAAAAATAGAAGGAAGAGGTCATAAACTTGCAGCCCTTTTTTTTTTTTAATTAAAAAAAAAACAGCTGCTCGTTAACTATATTTTGGTACTTAAAAATCTTATGCAACTCCTAAATGAAGATAGAAGCTTCAACAGTTGCCTACCTTATGGATAGTGGAGGAGCTAAACGAATTATAGTGTCATGCGTTGGCTTAGCAAGAATGCCCCTCTCCTTTAACTTAATGCATATATCATAAGCAGAAACAGGAGACAGAGCTTTGCCGTTCAGCTCTATGGCATTGAGCAACCCTTTTCCCCGGACATCTTTTATTATTTGAGGGAACTGGTGTTGAACCTTCTTTAACTGATCCCTGAATTCCTGGCCCATTTTAGCAGCCCTGCAGAGAAACTGGATTCAGTCACAAATTTCTCCAAATTTGTGCTCAATACAATGAGAAATAAAAGGAAAACAATTTGCATGTTGAGGAAAACAATTTGTATGTTGAATTTTACTCAAGCTAGTCAATGGAAATTTTACTAATGTATTTAAAAATTGTATTCACGAAACTAAATCTTCCCAGCATTTTATCTAACCACAATATAGACTGGGTACAAAATGCTTCACATGCCAAGTTTTATTAGTAGTTCTGAGCTTTTACAAGTTCTAGAACATGCAAAATTTTTTTGCATGATTCTTAAGAAGATTAATAATAGAGAGGAAATATGGTGAGTAAAGGTTTTAAGTTCCAGCAAGACCTAGGGAGGGGGGGAGGGTCCCAACTATCCCATCTCATTCCTATGGGAAAATGGGATCCGGACGGGTGATACACCAAAACCTAACCATGCAAGGAAAGAAGAGATAGGAAAGAAAGAAAGGAAATAAGGGAAAATAGAAAGGAAGGAAAGAAGAAAAAGGAAAGAAAGAGAAGAAAAAGAAACGAAAGAAAGAAGGGAAATAAAGAAGAAGAAAAGAAAAAAGAAGTTAGATAGATGAAGGGAAGAAAGATAAAAGTACTGGGATGCCCTACTAGGATGGCTATCAAGATAGGATAAGATAGTAGGGCATCCTATTACATAGAGAAACTAGGGCATCTCCATTTCACGAGATTTAAAATCCTGTGGTGAGTCACTATATATGGTCAAATCTATTGGTATAAAAGAAATTCTGCAGTTTAGATCTTAAAATTAAACAACCTACTGCAACGTTTTAGTATTCAGCATAAGCAAATCTAGAGGCATGGCTAGTGTTATAACATAGTGTATTTAAAATGATGATAAACAATACATTTAGCTATTTTCATAAGTTTCTTTGTATGTGGGTCCTGTTTGGTCCATAAACTTGGCTTTCCCCCTTGAACACCCCCCTCTTCTCCCCTCCCAACCCAACCAACCAAAAGAGGAGGGAGGGCTCCTATAATCCCACCGCCACCAAGAAAGAAAGTGTAGTTGATTAACAATCATAGGAGATATTTTGCTCATTTGACCAGTCAATATGTTTTTGTAGTCCATGAGGCTCTCTATCCCCTTTTTCCTCCTAGGTCCTTTCATATTTAATCTCTCTTTAACCTTCTTCAACTGGCTGACCTCTTCTGTTCATTATTTAAAATTGTTCTTTAAAGGACTATAGAAGATCAAATATGTAAAGTTTCACAAAGTTTGTCCCTTCACCCATCCCATCTCATTCTTATGGGAAAATGGGATCGGGATGGGTGATACACCGAAACCTAGCCATGCAGAGAAAGAAGAAGAAATAGGAAATAAAGAAAGAAAGGAAATAAGAAAAAATAGAAAGAAAGGGAGGAAAAAAAAAGAAAGGAAAGAAGAAAGAAAGGAAATAAAGAAGAAAAAAATAAAAGGAAGATAGGAAGGAAAGAAAGAAAGAAAGAAAGAAAAGAAATAAAAGAGATGAAAGAAAAATTGAAGGGGAAAGAGATAACAATACTGGGATGGCCATCGAGACGAGACAGGATAGTGGAGCATCCCGTTCTATGGAGAAGTTAGAACACTCCCATCTCACAAAATTTACAATCCTACGGTGATTCACTATATATAGTCACATCTATCAACATAAAAGGAATTCTGCAGTTTATATCTTAGAACTAAATAACCTACTACAACATTTTAGTATTCAGCATAAGCAAATCTAGAGACATGGCTAGTGCTATAACTTGGTGTATTTAGAATGATAATAAACCGTACATCCAGCCATTTAAATAAGTTTCTTTGTATTTGGGTTATACTTGGCTTGCCCCCCTTGAACACCCCTGCCCTACTTCCCCTCCCAACCGAACCACCCAAAAGAGGAGGGAGGGCTCCTATAATCTCACCACCACAACCAAAAAAAGTAAGTGTAGTTGATTAACAACCATAGAGGATATTTCGGTCATTTGACCACTCCAAGCTTACATTTTGGCAGTCCATGAGGCTCTATGTTTTTTTCCTCCTATCTCCTTTCATGCTATTTAATCTCTCTTTAACCTTCTTCAACTAGCTGGCCCCTTCTGTTCATTATTTAAAATTGTTATCTAGGGGATCACAGAAGACCGAATATGTAAAGTTTCATGAAGTTTGTCCCTTCAAGGGGCTGCTTTTCACTTAAGTTCAAAACCCAATGACCAAGAATGATGTTCCTAATATAGTATTAGAGAAACTATGAGATTGATTTGACTTCCACCTTCACATGCATTTATTTTTCTCTCTCTCTCTCTCCCCCCCCTTCCCCCCCCCCCTCTCTTGAATTGTGAGTAAACTAGCACAAGTACTTGCTATCACCCACAACTTTCTGGATTCCTTTTTACAACATTTTGCAGAGTCTACATGGAATTCATTGTTTGTATCATGAGGTATGAACATTTCTTCAAGCAACAGAGAGAAGCGTAAATGCTGTCCATGGATTATCCGCTATATGTAGCTACAGGTTGTTTGAAGACAAAAGAGTTCATGGATCGCACCCCCCAACCCACCCCCCCCCCCCAACTCAACATTACCATGTTCATGAGCAGCACTCTGTAAAAAAGACTGACAATTTTGTGAACATTCACGCAGATCACAAACATCCAAATGGGATTTTTCGTTTCTCTTGATATGATTTATGAATCTAAAGTCAATCAATCAATCTACTAGAACTTTTTTTTTAATTTTATTTTTCGATTGAAATTCCACCTTGAAGAGATGAATCAGCACTAGTCCAGTGGTCACACCTGCAGAATGGAGGATGTTCTGGCTTCAAAAATTAGGAGGTGTGCCCCCAGACTTTGGTCCTAGGTAAATCCACCGGTGGTTCTTTCTTCCCTTTCCTTCAAAAAGGTCAAAAATCTTCAAGATAAAATCAACCAACCTGCATATTTTGGATTTATGGCCAACTAAAGCAGAACATGTTGTAATGTTGATGCACCTGTTTCTACCCATTTTGGATGAACTGGTTTTTTTTTCATAGCTAAGTATTGCAGAACAGAATAATAGCTTCCCAAATTTTATAAACATCTGAGAAAACTTAATGCAACATTTAGACCCTTTGTGAGAACAACTTCAATGCAAGAATTGTTTATCAAAGGAAAGCAGTCAAACAAGATTACTAATGCATCAGCCAGCATGCTGAAAGCAGTTCAAGAAGACACGACATATGTAGTAAAGGAAGAGGGGTATCAGATCATTATACAATGTTGTGTAGAGAGATCTGACCTGCACTGTGAAAGGTTCTTGCTTTTCCCAGAGAGAAAGAAGATCAAATATATATTAGATAATATAGCTGACAATCAAAACAAGAATATCTTTCCAACAGCATAGAAGAACTAATACTGAATACTTGGTTCTTTCCTTAAAATGACCATGTTCTGAAATGAGACTATTCACCATAAGACACATCATAAGCAAATGCAGTACCTCTCAATTAGTCCTTCATCTTTGATTACATCCAGTGCAGCCATTGCCACTGCACTAGCCAAAGGATTCCCTCCAAATGTGCTGCCAAAGGTTAAATATACGAAATATAAGCTCTGGCAATATTTCATAATAAGCTAATAGAGAAATAGGCTATTTTTAGGTAGATTATGTAAAAGATGAACGACAATTCCAGAAACTTGCAGTAAGTGTGATGGCAACAATCAGTTCAATTACTAGAATTTCAACATTCCATTCTTTTACCTGTGAGGATTTGACAATACATAATTAATAATTAGGATTGAGTTGGAAGAGGGGTGGAGAATGGAGATGGTGCAGCTTGTTGAAATAGGAAAGAATTATAAGTTTGTTTACCTTCCATGTTCTCCTGGCCTGATACACAGCATGACATCCTTGTCAGCAAGAACCGCACTAACAGGTATTACTCCAGCGCCTAAAGCTTTTCCTAGTATCTGGTGTTATACATGAATAACTGATGTTAAAAACTGATTCAATGTGATGGGGTGAACTTTCAAATGGCAGCCAAGATGACTATGGATATTCTAGACATAGAAAAGAGGCATGAAATTCTATTAAAAACAAACAAATTCATATTTTTCTTAAAACAGAAACAAGGGACCCATGCTCAGATGTATTTTCAAATGTATCACCACAGCGATTCCACAAGTTTTCAGCCTTGGACTATAGACAGGTAATCATAAACTATAGACAATAACCTACCACAATATCAGGTCGAACATTTTCCCAGTGACATGCCAGCATCTGTCCGGTGCGGCCTATGCCAGTTTGAATTTCATCAGCAATCATCAGAATGTTGTGTCTAGAGCAGAGTTTTCTGACAGCTTTCAAATAACCATCTGGCGGTATTATAACCTGGGAGAGTGCATGAAAAATTAATAGAGAAATGATCTAATAATGCATGACAACAATCATCATGAAAAAGAAACAAAAGAAAAGGCTCGGCTAGAAACAATGCTTCCTAAATATTAATAAAGATCTGCCGTGAAATGTAAACAAAGACATCTATGTGCTGATGAAATCTACGGCAGCTTAAATTGACACTCAAAAGTGAACCATCAGCCTTTCAATTACGAATTCGACCTAGATGAGTGAAAGGTGTCCACCTATTTCAAAAGGACCAGCTTGCAGTAATATCCATAAGGCCAATGGTAAGAGATTTCAAACTTTTCATCCATTAGCACAAAAAGAAGAAAATTGTTTACAAGTTCCCAGAAGGAAAACTAGTATTTCAACAAATATTGCAAAGCAAAAAATAAGTTGTATGATCTGGGGGGGAATCTTAGGAATATTTATACTGGCATTTTCACAACTTGAAGGTGATTCAATAGCTAGTCATGAACATTTTTAGAATCCAAAAGTTCAATATGATACTTGGAAGATAATCAAATCCTAAGACAGATCAGCAAGGATTAAGTTGATAAGACCAAAAATGTAAAAAATTGGAAACGAAAAATTGTTGATAAGACCAAAAATGTAAATAATTGGCAATGAAAAAGCAAGATCTAGAAATTGGCAATAATAAAGGCAGAATTGTCCAGACCAAATAAAGACCCATAGGAACCAAGGTTTGAAAAACTGGACATACCACAATACATATAGCCCTCTATGATGGTACATAGTACCACGTACCATCATACACTGCCCTATATCAGCAGATCATGAGCAGATACGAAGGCCTATTGTACTGATACAAGACTTGTATGCCCCCAAAACACAGTATTTCAAACCTTGGTAGGAACCAAAATAATAATCGATGCAGCCTGAAGGCCTATCAAAGCCACTATCCATTGTCTGACAGTATTTCAAACTTGTATGTTGAAACAGAATCATCATATTGTTCTGATGGTATTCGTTGTGTCATCAAAACTTTCTAACAAGTATCCTGCCACCATCCATGGTCTGACATCAGCCAGCCATTGGCCTACACCAAAGTTGAAAAGTAGGACAAAACCAATGGCTAGCTTTTAGTTGCCCAATCATTTTGGCAACAGGATTCCCATCATAATATGCCCATAAAAGCCATAAAGCTTAGATCTGTAAATTTCTTTCAAACTCAAATTTCCTTTTGCTTTATTGCCTAGTTCTGGACATGTTCTTGAAGTCCCACAAATTCCTATTAAATTAACAGCCCTAAAACATTATAAATACCCATGCACACTCCTAGCTCTTGGCATCAACCAATAATATGTTGCTTTGAGTTCTCGTTATTTTGCATGGTCTGATGGTGTGTGAGAAACCCATGGTGCAGCACTGAGGAGTCAAGAGAAGGAGATTTGTACAAGAAACCCATGGTGCAGTACTAAAGAATCAAGAGGAGGAGATTTGTACAAGGTCAAGCAGCTACAGTTAAGGCCCCATTAAGACCTAAGTTGCAGCATCAAAAGTTCAACAAGATGGGAGGTAATGTTGGGCAGCTCCAGTTAAGGCCCCATTAAGACCTAAGTTGGAGCATCAAAAGTTCAACAAGATGAGAGGCAATGTTGGGCAGAACAAGATGAGAGGCAATGTTGGGCAGAACAAGATGAGAGGCAATGTTGGGCAGCTCCAGCTGATGCCCCATTAAGACCAAAGTCGCAGCACCAAAGGTTCCACAGGAAGGGACATGCAACAACTTTAGCTATCCTTTGGTTTTTCCTAAAACCCTAAATTTTCCTCTTCTAATTATTTCTTTCATATCCTTCATTTCATTTTTCTTTCACTTCACTTGCACCTTCAATTTCATCACATTACTCTTGATATACCCATGGATAGGGGATTCTTACCCTTAGTTAGCATCAATAAGAAAATGGAAAGATTACCTAAAGAAAATAATTAATTCAACAAAAAAAAGGGTGAATTTCAAAGGGAATAACAACAAAATTAAGTTTGTTTGGTGAAAAAAGACAACTTGCTAAAGTGTAATTCCATCAAGTGCATACATTGCAAGCAAAAAGCCTCCCCAAACTCACAAGATTCATTTGTTTGCTACGTACGCTCCCATGCTAAATCCCTTAGGAACTAAAACTGAGTACTGAAAAACATTGAAAGTTCAATCACCCACCACATCTTCAACAATAGATGCTCGCTCAAGCTCACTCATATTGCATCCCAAACAATAATAAACTCTTCTAGCTTGCTACCTCATGCTCTTGCAAAGACCTGACACTTGTTTATTGGCACAAACTCCAGTGCACTAGTAGCTCTGCTATAGTTGACCATGCTAAAGGATTTGCATAATAGATCACTAGGAAATCTGTCTCAATACTTCTTATGACCCTAATACCGGATCCTGGGGTTCAAGCAAGAATCACTGGTTGGTAATAGATGTCTTCTATACCCACCTGTAGTTGTTCTTAACATCCAAGGCATTAGTCTTCATCTACTAGAAGATAGATAACCTAAGCTAACCAACTACATAGTACACAACCATGTACCTACACAATCAGCCACTGAAAACTTGCACCCTAGATTTCTTAATATGATCCAACTTGCCATCTTATCTATTCACATCAAGCATGTGGCTTTGATGTAGAGAAAGGTATGATGTTATCCCAGTGCAACTTGCAAAATGCAACAGCTAAGGCCCCTCTACACCATCAATTCCATGACACAAGCTTGAGTTCATCTCACAAAGCCAAAGTTTGAGCACAAGACTGAGAGTCGGAATCTGTGTATGTTTATACATCTAGCAAATAATGGAGTTGTAAGGAAGCTGTGGGATAAACTGAATACTTTAAGAATATGGAATTATCCTCTACACTTTCACAATTATTTTGAGAAAAGAGTTTAGAAAAACTAATCTTCCTTTAATTGTTTTAAATAATTTTTAAAGGCAAGCACACAAACTTTGTTCTTTAAGCAAGCCCTACTGACATCAGTAAGTTTCTCATAGTTCAACAAGTTTACGATACATCATAGATGAGGTTTGAACCGAACAAAATGCAACAAGTTCTCGAGCATACTTACTCCTGCTTCTCCTTGAATGGGTTCGAATAAAAATCCACATATTCGATCGCCATGATCTGAAATTTAAACAAATTTGTGGAATCATGTATAAAGAATATGGAAAATACTAGAATAACTGAAGTAATACACTTGCTGTCAAAACTAAAAAAGTATGGGTTTTAAAATGAGTATTCAACTTTGCAGACCTTTAAAGATTGTCTCAAGTGCATCAGCATCACCAAAATTAACTTTGAGATGACCTGGAACTAAGGGACCAAAACCACGAGTTGCATCATTGTCACAGCTCATAGATATTACACCCAAGGTTCGACCATGGAAACATCCACAACAGGACACAATGATAGCCTGCAAAGTTATCCTCTTTTTGTCAGCCAGATATTTTTAAGGACTAAAATTAACATATTTTCTAGAAAGGCTCTGGTTTTTAACTAAAGTGGATCTCACAAGAAATTTTGCTCTAGTGTTTCTTGTCAAACATGCTCAGTAGAAAAGATGTTCTGTGTATGACAAGAAGTAATAAATATCTAGAGAATATACTTATTGTCAAACTATTATTTTTACGTTCTAGAAAATAATCATACGTGTCCCTGCATATAAATTTCATAATGAATAAACTTCCACATATGTGCTAAAGTGAATTGTATAGACTAGATTACCCTACAAAGGTTACTGTACTCATAGTCCGGACATTGTTTTATCAATCACTAAAAAGTAGATTGAAATCTAGGCATGAATGTGACAGAACCTCATAAGTTCCAAAAGTCCTCAGCCATTCAAAATTACTGGCCAATATTATGCATGGAGCAGTTAATTGATAAATTACAAAATGATAGTAAAGAATCATGGGACCCTTTGCTAAAGAAAAAGACCAGGTAGATGGTAATAATGCATGCTGAAAAAGATAAAGAAAAATCAAGAAGCTCAACTCAATCCGTTGTTCTAGACAAAATAGAAAACATATGATAGTCCTTGACTAGGGATAACCTCCAACCAAACATAAAGTTAACTGGATTGGGTTGGGAGATAATCAGGTTCAAGTCATAAACAGGTCAGCCTACTAACTTGTCTCTTAAACCAAGAGACATTTGACTTGGATCAATTCATTTAACAATCAGGTTGTGTCAACAAAACTTGATAACTGGCCAATTAACCTATTTGACTTACTGATCCATTTAAAGCCAAAGTCTAACTAGAAACCAGTTTTACCTATTTTACTAAGTTTGTTTGTTTCTTTTTTTTTTTTTCTGAATTTGGACTCAAGGTTCAGTCATCCAAATTTAAACCACCTCTTAATACTTCACTCTTCCCTTTTGCCTTTCCCACTCCTAGCTGATCCTCACTCCTCTTCCCATTTCCCTCTTCCCCTTTCAGAGATACCTTTTTCCCTCTAGTTCTCTCCCATTGGAGAAGCTCAAGACTAAGCTCTTGGCTTTGCTCCAAACAGTCAATGCTTTTGTCACAATCCAAGACCTCACCCAAAAAGGCTAGCTAAGGAGTTATTATTTGGTTTCCTTGATCCTGTATAAGTACACAGGATCTTCCCAGTGCATGATCAATATGAGATTAAACACACCAATATGGGCTCTTACATACTCCCCCCGTTCAAGCCCTAACGAAGATCTCTAGACTAAGGATCTATATCCAAATCCAAATCCAAATGCAATCACAAATATATAAAGCCTGTATGTAGTGTCTTTTTAGTCCATATGAGCCATGGACTTGGTTCGCTTTGATACCATTGGTGACAACCCAAAATTTCACCCAAAAAAGCTAGCCAAAAAGTTATTATTTGGGTTCCTTAATACATCTTTTCAGTACATAATTGATGTGGGACTAAATACTCATCAGCATAGACTCTTATAGCTCCAATCATGAATTTCAGAACAACAATCAATCTCTCAAGATTTCAAGCTGCTGCTACTCCAATCATAAGGTTTCCACATCTTGTATCTCAAATTCCCCCCTCGCCCTCTCCCCCCCGCCATCCTTTATCTTCTTTTAGATCTAAGTTTGCAAAAGAAAAGGGAGAGGGTTTTTCTTTTCATCCCTTATTTAAGAAGAGTTGCAAGGGAAAGATGGGGATTTGAAAGGATTTGTTCTCTCATCATGCATTGTTTTTGAGAAGCATTTGACCTATCATAGGGCTCAGATTGGGGAAAAAAGTTTACAATGTTCTTGTTGAAATGACTAATATGTAGAGACAAAGTATTTGATTAATTTAACTAGATGTTGGATGGGTTATTGAGTCATTATAAAGCTTTCTTTATGCCTAATGTATTGCATGGATGATGGATCAAAGTCTGTATTTACTGAATGCAAGTGCTAATTAGTCATAGTTTACTGAATTCACTACATTCATAGCGTTGAAACAAATATTTATTAGTTGGTCATCCCTTCTATCTTGATCATCATTTTATTTCAAGTCAAATGTCTAGAAGTTTTTCCACTCACCTCTCAATCAAACATGTTTTATCCATATTGAGAATGTAACATCAAAATATTTCATTTAGTACAGGTTAAATGTATTAGCTTTCATCAGAGTTATAGCATGATTTGGATGTTACTTTTCATTACATATTCTATTGCTAAATTGTGCGAAATAGGTAGCTATTGTTAGAATTAAAACCGAAGGTCTTGATACAAAATTTTCAATCAAAGATAGCAACATTAAAGAATCACTTGTTTAATTGTCTAGGGTTGATTTGAGATACTCTTATTCAAGGTCTGCCATATTGATCCCTATTGACTGCACTGCTATAGTACCAAGTTTCAATTTGATATGAACCTGAACTAAGTAGAATTGCCCAACACTAACCTGTACCATCCAGTACTATGCAGTATCATCATTAAGAGTAAGAAAAAAATGGGCACCCTATTCCAATATGAGATGCCTACCATACCATACTGACCCGTATTATACTGAAACAATAATATATCGATATAGTTCTCAGTACTGATTTTGAGAACCTTGCTTCTATTGGATATTGATAGGAATCAAAAATGCAAGTATACGAATTGCAAATTGGTCTACCCATGATTTAAAAATCAATTTCAGTTCCAATCCCCTGAGTAGAGATTTTTTTTTAGCAGTTTTGGTAATTTTGCTTCAAATTTTACAGTTTTGGTCAAAAATGAAAAAATAAAATCCAAAAAAGAAAAATAAGAGAAAAATCAAATAAACCTAGTAAAGCTATTTTATGTCATTTTTTTATATTTGAGTAATTATTTTACTGTCAAATTCAACATTTCTTTTAGTTTTTGATAAATCATTAACCATCCTTTGATTAATAAGGCACTTCAGCTATTAACCAAATCTAAAGTATATTATAGCCATTTCTTTGTATCGATATTATTCTAGCATCTTCAAGACCTAGAAGAATTTCCCTTTTACTATCTTTCCTTTGATTCTTTTAGGTCATTGTTGCTCAACTTAATATAATTACCGTGAAATGGCTTGCACAGGACAAAATGATCTTGCTTAAAGTTTAACCTAGATAGTTAATTAGATCATGTAAACATCTTCTCACCTTTCTAAATGACTTTATATCTTTTGTGCATGCAAATTTCCTTGATCATATATGTTCAGAGTGTTACCAATAGATTAAACATGTGGCTAGAGCATGACCATTCATGCTCTAATACCAACATATAGAATCCTACAATCTCCATGCGTCTCCCCCTCCCCCCTTTTCCTCTCTGCTCTCTCTCCTACTTTAGGAACAGATTCACATAACCCTAGATAATACACCAAGCAGAACAACATTTTATGCTTCCTAGAACCTTTTACCATTGTTCTATTTAAAGTCATTTAACATTTGTGAAAACAGGAAACAACAGTTTCTGTCAATTTTCGCTGACAATATCAAATTGGACTGAAGGAAACTAGATGAAAATGGTCAAAACAGGCTGAAACCAACAGAAGCTGAAATTTTCAGTCAGTTTTGGATTGGCAAAACTGATCCATTTTGACCAAAACTTAAAAAACATTGGGTAGATCCAGCTAGTAACAAGTATGACACAGTAATTTGAAATAACATGGAGAAAAATGTAAATAAAATAAAATAAACATATGTCTACTTATCATAATCTGAAATGGTCTGTCAAAGTGTTCCACTAAATTTGATTCTGATGACTTTCATAAATTGGTGACATTGACAATAGGTAAACAAGCTCTGCCTTTTCAGTTGGTTAAATATGAGGGTATTATGGCTTTGTTTGCCTATGTTTCTGAAGAAGCACAATTAGTCACCAGAAATACCACTAGGACTGATCCGTAAAAATTGTATTAGAAAAAGAAGGGCAAAACTTTAAAGCATTTCTTATTCATTTCCTTGTTGAATGAGTATGACTTTTGATCTGTAGACCTCTATTACTATATGTGTGTACATGTTTAATTGCACATTTTACTGATCAAGAATGGGTGTTGAAAAAGAGAATCATAAAATTACATTTCAAGCCCCCTCTGCTTAAGTATACCTTTTTATGTGAAACAATTCAAGCCTCATTAATTGAATAAGAAATTGAAAAGCAAAATTTATTAGACAATGCATCTGCAAAGGATGTTTTGTTGACAAGTTAAGAAACCAACTTAATTTAAAAAATGCACTTTTTTTCTAATGGTAAGTACTTTTTATTTTTGGTGTTGTGTTCATGCTTTTAATTTAGCTGTACAAAAGGGATTCAAAGAAATTGATTTTAAGATTAATGAATGAATCAGGAATGTGAGAAGCTCACTAGTTGGAATACATAAATTTTAGGAATGTGCTCCTCTTTTTTCCTTTTAAGAAAACAAAGAAAAAAACTTACTGCAAGGGAAGCAGTATTGTCATGATAATAACTGTTTGATGAAGTGGTGCTAAGTGACATCTGGTGTCCCTTGTGTATGCATTGTTTCTTAGTTTGATAGGAAAACAGTGAGCACACAAGAGGCATCAGATCTTATCTCATGCCACAGCATCAGTTGTTTGTAGGTACATGGCAATCACAAAATATTGCAATCTAAACAGTGTTTGCAATCTTGCTACCAAGCCCCATATTGGTACTATCTTTGTATAGCATCAATACGCTTGATATGAGGTTAGTTTAGCGTACTGAAACTCAATATGCCCCTCGTACCGTATACATATTTGGTACCAGTACAGTATGATATACCTAGTATACATTGGTATGGGGTGAGATGAGATACCATGGATCTATTCTCCTTATGAAAAGATGTTTCTACAGGATGGAAAATTACTTTTTTGATTCTTGAAAGTGCCTTTTTTATTGATACTCTTTTTATATTTAACATTAATTATGGCCATTATCCAAGGAGTGGAGTACACTAGATAACATTGTTTTTTATTTTTTAGAACCAAATACCACATAACAAATCCCAAGTCTTCATGGTTTAGCTTAATTCTAAACAAGAAATGTAAAGTCCGAATGATCTCATGCAAAAAAAATCACAAGGCAAGTGAATGCAACGTTTGAAAGGTATTCATCAAAACAGTAGCTTAATTTTGGCCATGGTTGTCATTTTGGACCCTCGCTCTAAAATTTGGTTTGCAGAGTTTTACTACAAAATGGTTTAAGGAAGTCTTTATTGTGCATTCATGAGCAACTATTTTCTTGATTCCATCAATATATGCCCACTCTTAACACTAAAAGTTTTAGCACATTGGCTAACACATATACAGAGAATGGTAGTTCTCAAGAGACTCATGACTTGTGCAATAGCAGAGAGAGTATGAATGTCCTGGAGGTAACATAAAACATATTTTTAGAATAAAAGATCACAAATAAGGGCCTGCTCTGATGAACCCAATTCCTTAGTAATCCATGGGAACTGGGCACTTCATGGGAGTTCTAATCCACAAGGAAATTCATTTTTTAAAAAACTTTTTGGACAAGGATTTCATTTGTTCAAAATACCAAAATATCTATGGCAGCAAATAAAATCTACTTTTTGTTCCTTTTTCTCCCATGCTTTGTCTAAGAAGCATCCAAACCTCCTTTTTTAAGATAAACTCATCAATACATCTTTTTTTTTTTCAAAAAAAAAAAAAATCTCACTCTTCCTTCCTCCTCCTATTTTCTTCCCTTCATCTCCTCATTGAACATTTTGAACATAGATTCATCCTCCAGGCAATCAACCACAACCTTGCCATGAATGATGGAACCGGACAGGAGGACAAGATGCTAGGAGATTAATCCACCCATACCAAACTTTCCAAGGGTCAGAATGGATAATAGATTTTTTCATTATGAAGCACAACACCTACTTAAGGAAGCTCATGAATGTCTAAAGTATCTACCATAATTGACTTCGATTCCACTCCCTTCTGATTTGATGGCCAAAGGTTGCCAAGAGATTAGACTCCGAATGGGATTGAGATGAAAGTTGGGGATCAGATTGGTGCCACGTTGCATCCTAGGATAGTTTGCAAAGTGCAAGAAACCATTCTAATTCTATATTCACTGAACTTTTAAGAAACCTACAAAGTCAAATAGTAACTCATGATATGGTAGTAGTGCGAACAATAATATTTGCATAGATCTTTTGGTGACTTTTATGTTTGGCATGTTGAATCAGAAATAATAATAATAATAATAATAATATACATAGTTATTTAATATGAGAACCTTCTTTCAGGGCTGCAGTTTTGGGAAGACTCTCATCATGAAAAATGCAGGGAGTTAGTTTTGAAAGATGACATGAAAACATTGGGTAAACAGTTTAGGCTAAAGGCATTAGCCCCAAAAAAGAACTTGATCCTATCATCATTAGCTTAAGCACCCAAGTGATCCATGAATATCTTTTGTGTCATTACAAAAGGGCCTAGGGTTTCCACATGAAAGAGAAAATGCATGCAATAGTCACCTTCATTTTCAAGGGCTAGACTGGATGAAGAAATCTTTCCTTATATGTTTTCCTATAATCAGCCAAAAATCAAATACCAAGAAAAAAACATGTGAGACTGAAATTCATCACATTTAATAGCTTGAATTTGCTGTTTAAAATAAGGTTTTAAATCCCGTGGAACAAAGATATCCTAATTTCTCCATGGAACAGGATGTCTCACTGACCTACCTATCCTGATTGTTGTCCCGATAGAGCCTCCCAGTACTCTCATCTCTCTTCCTTTTAATTTTTCTTTATTTATCACTTTTTTTTCTTTTTTTTATTTCTCCCTTCCTTTCTTTCTTTATTTTATCTTCTTCTTTATTTCTCTTATTCCTTTTTTTTTTTTCCTTCATTTCTATCCTTTCCTTCTTTCACCTTCTCTTTCTTTTTTCTTCTTATTTCCTTTCTTTCTTTTTTTTCTTCTCTCCTCCTTTTCTTTCATCTTCTTCCTCTTTCTTTCTTTCTTTTTTTTCTTCTCTCCTCCTTTTCTTTCATCTTCTTCCTCTTTCCCTGGATGGTTAGGTTTCAGTTTCCCATCCCTATTCTCTGTCCCATTTCCCTACAAGAACAGGATGGGATGGTTGGAACACACCCTATCCTGCTGAGATTCAAAGTTCTTAAAATGTAGGCCTTATATTAAAATCATTAGGATCTTTTTGAAATCTAATAATAACCAATCAAGGTCATATTATAAGATTTTTAAGTCCATAATTTTAGGAGTTCCAGAGGGAGTCAATTTAAGCAAGTTAAGGAGCCAGTTATTGTTCATACCACTGTAGCATGAATAGAAATACTACAATACCCATGGGCTGATAGAAGTCAATAAGTTATTTGTTTTGGAAATTCTATTAGGAATTTGATTTTATTTTCATAAAGAGTCCCAAGAGAACTAAAATTCATTAACTTGTGGATCAAATTTACAAGTTTATAAAGGTCAAGCAACAAGACTAGTATGCCGCTTTTTTTTTTCAAGGCCAAGTTCGATCATCTTGTTTCCTCTCTCTCTCTCTCTCTCTTCTCCCCTCCCCCCTCCCCCCATCTCTCTAGCTCTAGTTGTCTTCTTGCCCTCCATCAAGGAAACAAAAGAAAAGTTTAGGTGGATACTGAAGGTAATGTACAATAATATATGCAACACCATAGACTTCTATTGTAACTTCCCTTTCCACTGTCTATCTTCATCAAAGTTTTATATAGTAAGCTTACAAACAAAGCATTTTTAGTTCTTTGCCAACCTCAATTTCGTTAAAATTAGAGGCAGCTCAATGCTATCATGGTAGACTTCTTTAAGAGAGCCATGATGCATGGGGGTGAATTGTCAAGATAGGATGCCACAAAATCCAAATTCAGGCAGTATTTTTAGAGCATACAATGCTTTAGTATTTGCTTAGGTATCAAAGATTGATATGAGTTAAATATGTTCCTGCTTCCAGTGCTACTCTAAATTATGATTATAACTTGGGAACTAAGCTTAGATGGCGTTGTTACTAAAAGGATCGGTTGGTGATGCTATAGATTAGCATGTATTTCCACAATCCTTGGTATTATTTTAAATAAATGACCAGTATGTGAGGAACAAGTTGAAAGTGGTCATGTTTTCCATTCCTACACCTTTCTAATTAAATGCATTTATTTTTTACTTACTAGTTACTAGCTTACAAGAATCCTAATCTCTACTTTACCATAATCTCCCTTTTTCAGGGACATTGGACCAGGAAGCAGTTGGGGTCAGGCACAGGCACATTGCTCAGCTCCCGCCGTTTTCCTGGCTCGGCAATAGAGCATGATAAAGTTTGTAAATGTCCCCTGTAGTAGATGATCTCCAACAATGATTCTTTTTACTTTGTCACCTTGTTAAATTATTGCTAGTAATCATGGTGTACAATGTCAAGGTAATACTAATGAAAAACCAATTAGCTTACATATGAGTAAATCATCATCCAAAAGTGGGACTCCAGCTGAGCAATGTGTCCTCAAATATGTGATGTGCACTCTTGAGTTTGTCTATTACCTCAGGAACAACTTCAAATTTGGGGATTTGACAGAAATTTCCTTTAGCATGTTCTAGGGATTGTATTATTTGAAATGTTGGCTCGTATTTCTTTGTCTTGTTTTCTTTTGTCTATTAGTGAGATGGTTTTCTTGAGCTTTGGCTATTTTTTTTAATACCATTATTTTACTCATCTATGAGCGAGTAGGCATCCAACAGATCCCCCAATCCCCTCTTGGATGGCCCCCTTCCTAAAAGAAAGGGTTAGCATTGGCTAACAGAAAAACCATGTCCACATCAGGTCAATTATGTCAAATCAGGTTACTCATATATAGGGTAAATGGGTTACCTGTGTCACTTTGGATACAATGGGCACCTGTTTATTGAATGGGTTGCACACGCTGGGTCATCTTATCTGTTGAAAATATAGATTGTGTTTGGTTTTCATTTTTTAATTGTTTATTAAATGGGTTGGGTTTTGGTTCAGGTTGAAAGTTTGCACACAATACCTAAGCCCAACATAACATGAACCTGACTTATTGCCATCACTATTCTTGACAATGTCTTATACAAGTCATTCAATCCAATACTTCAAGTAAAATAGAAGTCTGAATGCAACAGAAGAAATAATATGAAACAAACATAGAGATCATCCATTCAGTTTAATTATATAGTTACAGGTGCACGGAAATATCGTCAGAAAAATCAAGCTGTAACTTGAAAATGGAACCATAAAAATCAGACATTAAGAAAATTGCAAACAAGTCCAAATAAATAAAGGCCTACATTGGTTGAGATAACTCCCCATCCCTGCCAATATCTCATTCAAAAAATGTTTTTTAATCTCTCCATCTCATTACTAGGTATGTTAAGATATCTTCCTCATCAACTTCAAAATTAATAAGATGTAAGAATGCCATTCTCATGCATCTTCATAGAGTTTCATTTCCAGTTAATTGCAAAGAAGCACAGATACTTCAAATTGTATGCTATATCCATATTGGTTATCGATGCTCATTTGATACTACTCGGATACAAGTCCCATACTTGTGTAAAGTATCGCCTTCTAAATTTTAAATAGAATCACTTTAGATATTTCCCAAATAAACATGAGATACCTCCCTAATACCTTTAAAAATGACTGAAGGTGTTTACTTTCTCTTTCTAATGTTAACCTTTTAATGACAAATGGTCAATTTTATAGTTTATGATGTTAAATATAAAACATGAAATATATATTGGGGTCTATGAATTTGAATAACAACTAATCGATGAGCACATAAGAGTTGATGATGTCGTATAAAGTATGCACTATGTTATTTTAATATCCTACCATATCTTATGGATGCTTTTTTACATACATAAATATGCATACATATTTGCGTATATATGCATGCATGCAGGTATGCATGCACATACGTATATAATATACACACATATACATATGTGCATATATGGATGTATGTATGTATGCGTTCAGCTATAAATGTGTGTGTGTGTGTGTATTATATTGACATATTCTACCTACTTTTTTAAGGTTTGCCCTATTGGTATATCCATATTATGTTGTATCTGCATCCTGTATCTGTGACTCTGCTTGATAGCATAATTGTCTCTGGATTTCATTATTTCTCATTGAATTCCTATATTATGACTGCCAATGGATCTGAAAGTTTAATAATGATATCAAGTTATCAACATTCTGACATAGATGTAGGTTGAAGGAATGCCCTGCAACTAAAACACAGACATGGGAAAAGCTAAATTTCATGGTTTGTTCAGTTTCCTTACCTCATCCTTGGGTATTTTTTTCTTCTCATAACCCCATTTACGTGCCAACTTCAGCGCGGTTTCCACACCTTCAGCTCCTGTATTCATTGGTAGCATCATCTCATAATGAAAAAGCCTCACAAGTTTCCTTGCAAAGTCTGGAAGTTTATCATTGTAGAAGGCCCTGGAGCTAAGAGTAAGCCTTTCCGCCTGTTCAACCAAGGCTTTCAAGACTTTTGGATGACAATGTCCCTAAAAGCAAAGTGAAAAAGGGAAAAAATGAGTGTCTGAGATAGAAAACAAATAGGGAGCAAATATATAATCTCGCTCAACTGATAACCTACACATCTCCAAGGTTGAAAAATCAATTTCAGAACAACAATCAATATTGTCAAGACATAACCATGCTTTGATTGCGAAAATTACTTTTGAGATCAACAGGTAGGAAGATTAATTTGCTGGCAGAGTCAAAGTTTTGAATATCGGTTAGTGAAAGCACATAAAATGGGTTTTTGCAAACCTGGTTGACTGCAGAGTAAGCAGATAAGAAATCAATGTACTTGTTGCCTTCAGGGTCCCATATACAACTGCCCTTCCCTTGAGAAAATACCATGGGAATTGGATGATAACTGCAGATTGATACCAGAATGACTCAGAGTAGTGTAAAAGTTTAACATTGTCAAATAATGAATCAAAGCAAGGTTGACAATATAACGAGGACTAAAGGCACAATTGTGACTTGGAAAATCATCAAAAACTAATTTAAAATTCCACTAATAATGTGAACAATGCATGCTTGACTCACTGAAGCTGGTTCAGACTGTAGATTTTTTTGTAAACAGAGAAATAATGATATAATCAAGGACCAACAGATCAGATTGAAGGGATGCAACATTGAATTAAAGATTCTATGATTTAGTTGGACAAGAATTACATAACAACAGCTACAAGTGGATCAGTCGGAGAATATATTGATTGCAAACTACGAAATAATAATGTGTTCACCAATGACAAACATTAAGGTATCAAATCAGAAATATTCATAACTATGTAATGAGAGTGCAAATTTAATTCAGAATTCAACAATTTTCAGAGATTGCTCTATAGTATCTAATGGTAAAGACTCTATAGCAAAAAGTTGATGATGCTTTCACTTTCTTTACACGATAACCTTAGGTGGCAACTTTTATGCATTTTGGTGGCAACAGCTCATTCAGAATCCTCCAGCTTCTGGCTAGCAGAGATTGTTTTATTTTTATTTTTTTAAAAAAAAAAACTCCAGTATCTGGATCTTTAAAAGATAAAAAATAAATCCATCAATTAGAGAATCATTTTCTAGTTTAATCCAAACCAGGATCAACCAGAAAATTAAAGATTTGGCATATTTGTGCATGCATACCTTGCTGTACCATTATTTTATCCTTTTGCCTGTGATTCATGGCACATGATCAGATAAAATTTCAGAATCTGGCTTTGGTGAGTATCATAGCATATTGAGTCAATGATGGTTTGACATGCACTTTTAGATGATTACAAAATATTATGGTTATCTAAAGGTCCAAAAGTTCTGTGAAAATCTAAGCATTTCAGATGGAATTGATCATAGCCAATAGTATTAATATGTGCAGTTTTTGTTTATTTCAGTCAGTTTTGGATGGAATTATTGGTTTTGGGTCATTCCAATTTTAAATCCAGGCACCAACATGCTTCAGATGAAATGAATGAAAAGGATCTAAAAACAAGGCAAAAGCTTGTTTGTTCTTCTGTTTTGGCCTAACACACTACTTTAACCTTAAACCACGTACCTGATGCCATCTACATGTGATTGGTATTACGGAACAAAGTCTGACCTTTGTAGCTAAGAAATTTATACCTAGTTATTAAATGATACCGACCTTCGTGTGCTGATGTCAATTCAGACCAAGGAAGGTTTGGGCAACATAAGTCTAAAAGGCTAATTGGAAGAAATCCACTTGGTTACACAAAACAACTTGTACAATCAAGAAGCAACTCTTGAATGTTATACTATACCCAGAAATTCTGAATAATGAGGTAGGCAAGGTTTAATATAAGGTGCTGAAAAGCCATCTGCAAAGTATATGACCTGAAATTCCACAAGACACTGCCATTCTCTCTTGATGCATGTTTAGAAAGAGACATATACTATTGCAAAAGATAAAAGAAATAGAAAGAAATGGAAAGAGAGATTAAAAAGATACATGGGCAGGGATGCTAAATACTGCAGTTCAGTTTCAGTTTCAGATATTGTAAAAGCATTCAAATTTGGAGTCAAATACACATAAGATTATGCTTGGAACCAATACACTGCCATCTTTATTCCTTCATTGATACAAGCTTAACCAAATCCTCTCCACAACTTCCATATATGTTATACAAAGTCTATGAATCCACTATGCTAACCCTTCAACATCTCACAGGTGTCTCAAATGTGGAATTCTTCTTCAGCAGAATCAGCTTCATAATCAACAGACTCCCATAGTCTCTTCAATATATATTTAGGTACATTTCAACATAACTATTTGTAACCCTAGTTTTCCTGGTTTTTAATGAGACAAAGTTAAAACTTGCTATGTGGCGTGGACTTTTTAAAGGACAAAAGCAGAAGAAGACCACCATAGAGAGAGCCAGCATATCAGAGAATAACGTAGATTGGAAAAAGGCCAACTAATTATCATTGATTCTAAACAGGTATCGAACATATCAGATGCTCCAACATTAGTACTGTTGAATCCAAAAGCGAATCCTTGACTGGTTTATACAACCACCGCAAACTTCAAGTTTTATTGATCAATAAGCCAAACAATAAAGAAAGGATAAACCCAATAGAAATCCAACAGTTCTTATCCTTTCAAAAATTAGCACCACCTCAAAATTAACAGCCAAAGGGACCTCCAATTTGCGGTGGTTGTGTAACCATAGAAAGCGATACGAATATCAATATCATATAATAACCATAAACAAAGAAACGTTAACAAACATTTCTCTTCTCCTTGACCGTGACAAAGACATCAGACAAAACCCAAAGATGAAAAACCGCAATCCAAAGCCCAAAATGAATAAATAAAACCCGCATGATTCCATGCTAATAAATTTAAATAAACAACAGAGAATCGAAGTGAGGAACGAATTCGATCAAGGCCGCAAGAATTTGGGATCCAAGAAGGGGAACGGGGTGGGGCACAGCAACACAGCCTACTTGTGGGCACTATACTGGTGTTCCATCCTCATCAGTTCCTCGGAAGAGGTGGGAGCGGATTTGTGGGGAGAGGCGCAGAAGCCCCTCGCGCCGATCGCCCTTCTCAGCATCCATTGCAGGGGTCTCTTGGTCGCGCTCATTTCTTCCCCAAAGACGAAGAAAATCCCTTGAGAGGTAGAAGATTAGAGAAAGGGACTGAAGCTAGGGTTTGCAAAGGAGACCTCGGTCCCTCCCTCTCACTGAGGCATTCGGGTTTCCTTTACTTTTTTGTTTGATGTTTATCCAATTCCATCGTGGAGTTTTCTCGTGAGGTTGGGTAATAATTCTCTGCTCGACGCTCACGGGCGAACAGCGGCTGACGGAAAGCATTGGGCCGGCGCTTGCACGCTTATCAAGATGTTTTTTGAAACAAAAAAAAAAAAAAAAATTGGAAGTACGTTGGTAGGTTAGGTGGGGTGACGAGGCTTTTTTTTGTTTTTTGTTTTTTGTTTTGTTTTTTTAATTTTTGTTCGAAAGCTAGAAGGCAGCATGATCCCGTTGCGTTTCGGAGGCGTTACCGGTGGATGATGCGAATACTTGTGATGCGAGTGGAGTGGGGTAAAAACAAACTTAAAATAAAAAAAAAAAAAAACATGGCATGTTTTTAACCGGAGGCCAAGCGATGATACACCGGTAAAACGGTAATGGACGATGTAAGTTGTTAAAGAAAAATGTATAATATTTTTTCCTTGTTAAATTCCAGTGCTAGCTTGTATGGTACTGCGCCAACGTTTGGCATAGCTATTGACATCAAACCTTATAATAATAAAAATTTTGATAAAAAAGTTTTTGAAAGTAGGTTTTTCATAAAAAAAATAATTTACTTTATTATAAGTAAATAAGCAATTATTGTTTACTTTATCATAATTAAATTTTTTTTTTCCTTCTTGGATAAATAAGTTTTTTTTTTAAATGAGAAATAATAGTATAACATGCATATTATTTTGAATGATCTTACTGTTTATATTATTAATAATTATAAAATTATTTATATTATAATAATATTATAATATGATATTATATTACTATATTAAGTTACTTTATTAAAATATTTGTAATAATTTTATTATTATAATATTATAACATTGTATAATGTAATGATATTATACTGGTATAATATAATATATGTTATAACATATTGTATTATGCAATATATTCGATCACTTCTTCATTCTCGGATCTATAAAGTTCACCGATTTTTAATATAGAAAATGGTGAAAAATATAAGATGACTCCAAAATTTATGTAAATTTAAGGATGAGGAAGATGATCAGAATCTGAACTTAGTTGCATTTAAATATGATCAATTTTACCTCATATATTATTGTATCATATAATATTATTAGATTATTATATCATCCGATTTGGCCATATATAATTATATTATGGCTATAGTAATATTTTCTTACAACTTATTACGATACGATGTGATTTGACATGGTATAAATATACTATATTATGTTATATTATATTTTATAATTATAATTATGCTATAGTGTTATTATGTTGTAATATTAAATATATATATTTTCAAGTTTTGAATGAAGAAGACTTGTGAGTAGAAGCTTCAAATTGGAGCCTATGCATAATTGGAGCTCATGTGAAATAGTGTCTTTTTTTTATTTTTTATTTTTTTAGCTTGGCTTTTGAGTGAGAGGGCTTTTGGCAAGAAGCTAATTTAAAAATTTTACTAAATACTTTTTCTCTCAAAAGCACTTCGTACTTTTGGTCCCTTCAAAAATATTTCCAAAGGGCCTCTATGAATTTTAGAGATCTTTCGCTAAAGATTTTTAACCTCTTTCAATTCGGTGTCACCTTTTTTGTTTTTTCTTTCTTTTTTCAAGACTGGCAGGGACGCAGGAATTGAACCCCTCAACTGTTGATGGCGAATTGATATCCCCACCTTCTGCTTGATGGCCGCTCCACCTCTCAAGTGCTGGTCCCAACTTGAATGGAATCCCTTTGCCCTTTGCTCAACCGACCTTGGCAAGGAAGGGTGATACCATCCAAACTATTGCTTAGTGTTGAATAGGGCATATTATTCAATCATATAATATAGCCAATACTTACATTAGATATTTTCTTTTAGTGTATGAACAAATACATATGATGCGTCTCGTACTCGTAGAAGCGTAGATGATTCATCTCAGCTTATATTATTTATGATTAGCATGATTTTATATCAAGAGGAGTTTCTTGTATATGGGTGCAAATAATTTTTTTTTTCAATATAATAACACTTATGGACCAAAGAAGGAAAAGGAATTAAAGCATGGGAAAAATCTCATTAGACAGAGAAGCGGTGAGATGGCTGGGATTTTAATATCTCGTAAAGAAAACAAAAGCCTCATTGATCTTTTTACGACATACTTCGAACTGTAAATATAAAAATTTTCTTTTAGTGAAGTATAATATAAGATTTGAAATTTTGTGTAGGATAAGTTGAAGTTATTCCTGTATGAGGGGCAATTCCATCAGCTGCCTCAAAAAACTCTAAATCACTTTTTTTTTTTTTTTTTTTTGATACTTTTGATCGGACATGAATGGTACTATAAATAAAATAAAGTTTAAGGATATAAAAAAATAGCATAAGAGATTGAAGATATTGAATGAAAATATCCAACAGGTAAAATTGAAACTCGATTGTCAAAAAAATAATAAAAAATTATCTTTGCTATACCCACTCTAAATAGTCTTATTTAAATAATGTTACTTATTTTAATAATTACATTTTGTCAAAATGATAAAATAAAGTTATTTCAGAAGGGATTTAATTATCTCTCTTAATTATAATTTTGCCACTGTTCATTTTAAATCATTAAAAAAGTAGAAGGATGGTTTTTTTTTTTTTTTTTCTTGTAATAAAATCCATGAAAACCAATGCACTTCTTTCTCCAATTGTCAAACTATTCCATCTACATAAGAGGAGATAATGCTCCAAGAATTCCATGCAAGCATCCAAGTCTACCTTTCCGTCATCTTTGACCGAGCAACACAAATTTGAGTTTTGTTCTTCTTGCTATTGCTAGTGACTTGTTAGGCATCAAGTTCACACTCTCTTTACCAAGGTAGCGTTAACATGTTCTCAAGCCATGATAACTAATTTAGAAAGACAACTTGAGGTCCATGCACCAGCAAGCATTGTAGAGATGAGGACACATCAACATGACATGGAAAGCAACTGATACAGATTAAGTCATCACTATGTTCTTAGAAAATTAGGTCACCATTGTGTTTTTCACACCCTAGACCTTTTAGAATGGATAAAAAGAATCTAAGCATGTGGCCAAACTGCTTTCCATTAGATTCTGGAGTCCTCCTCAACATAACCAATAGATATGAGCAACCAATCCTGTAGGCTGGCCTGCCTGAACCTAGAAAGAAGGCCACATGGAGGTGGGGGAGCAATGCTTGTTTAATTATCTACCCTGGCATCCATCTTGTTATTTGTGGTCTTTAAGTATAAAGAGACCCCAGTCCAGTCTTAATTTTCCTTGGCAAGACTAGCATGATATCTATGCCAAGAGTTATCTTTCCACATGTGTTCAAAAGATTGCCCAGTAGTGAATCAAACTCCAACTTGAAATGAATTTTGGAAGGTCAGTAATTGCATAATTATAATTGTGCTTTTTTATTTTATTTTAAGTGCACATCAAATTTAAAGCACCCTCTAAGGTCAAATGCCTAGAAAAATAGCACAAATTCCTCCGATTGTAGTAGAATTGCTATTGCACTGAAAGCTCAATGCAATGATGCAGAAAGGGGGAAAGCAAATTGGAAAAGCAAATTGATGTCTATTTAGCGCCCAATAAAATTAGATAAATAGGTTAAAGACCAACATGATTTTTTTTTCCTATATATTTTTAGTAATATACATCGCATGGATCTTTGATTTGGTTGGTTGATTATTGATTTTTGATTACAGAACAGTAGATAATTTTTTTTTTTAATAAAAATATTCTCTATCTATATATAGAGTTGAATTTGGCTATACTTAGTTATAGCTAAGCCCTAAATCTGATTGTCCTTTTCATTCTTAAATCATATAAATCACAAAATTATTCCTTTTTATCTTTGGAATTTGTGTCCTATGTAGATTCATGGATGAATAGGATGATCGGATCTGACTTGAATATATACAAGGGTAGCCAAGTCTAACTTTATATATGCACATATAACAATCATAATATATATTACATAACTAGATAATCCATCATATTGCATGGTAGAATATGAAGTATAAAAACTATTTATGAAAAAAAAATTACAAAGCTGTAAGGCAGAACTAGTAATGACACTCTTATTTGCCTTCAATTCATTCCCATCAAAGAGAGACTAGATAAGAACAGTTCTTTCATATACTTTTCTCTTTTCAAAAGCCAAGTGTATCAATTTTTTCTTGTTTCTTTTGGAGTTTATTCCATTTTCTTTTTTCCCTTCTTACTCCAAAAATTTTGCTTTACTTTTTCTTTGATTCTCCATTGCACATACAGAGGGTATGCATTGCATATTATAGACACTAATATTAATAATGACTACTATTATTACTCTCATATGGTCTCTCCTTATTCTACCTTCCCCAAACCACTCCCTATCTCCACTATTCTATTGCCAATATCTTTTTCAGGGAGCACATATATTCATAGACCTTATCAGGTTCTGGGAGATTCTTTGAGACACTCTCCCTTTCCATGCACCTCTTCTTCCAGGCTATGAGCTTGGGGCATTCCTCCTCTATGCTAAAATTGGCTGATTTCTCGCAGACAGAGAACCAAGATGCCAAGGAGACGAAAACAATATCCACGTAACCAAAGGTTTCACCTCCAAAGAAGGGATTCTCTGCCAACTCCTCTTCCAATAGCTTCAATTGTGCAATGAATTCATTCTTTAGAGCCACCTGAGCCTCTCCTTTGACCTTCCATATCCCGGCAGATGGCTCTATCTATATATGTATGAAAAATACAACATGATTAATGGTTAAGATCTTTAAAAAATACATTGAGGGCCCAAATATAACTTTTTTATGAAACTTCTAATTTGAACTCAATAAGATCATGACTTTAAACAAATTTCTAATGCTGTTAATGATTGCAAGCTTGAAATTTATGGAACTCTATCATGTTTCTAATAACTAAATACATATTAGCATTCTCTAAGAATTAAATTCATATATTGATTTGATTATTTTGGATTAACATTTTTTTTTTTTTTTTTGAGAGAGAGAGAGAAAGGCTTTCATTCATTAAAAATAAAAATAAAATGACTAAGTTTAAAAGAGGAAGAAGAAGGAGAGATTGAGAAAGGGAGATGGGGGAGAGAGATTGTAAGAGAAAATGAGATTAGCAAGATAATGAGAGGGAGGTGGAAGAGCCTTGGAGATAGAGAGGAAAAAAGAAACTGGAAGGAGAGATCTTGTGAGGTACTAAGAAGGAATCAAGCAAATATGATAGAGAATAGTGGCGCAAGACCTACTGCTAATTTGAAAATAGGGTTAGAGGCCCAAAGGTGATGACATCTCATATGGATGGATATAATTGCTATCACTCAAAAATCATATTTTTTGAACCACAAAACTATTAGGTAAGATAAAATTATACATTTTTTTTTTCTTCAGGTGTTTCGATAATTAGTATATTTACTTAATTGGTTATTGTCGCCTTTTCTTTTAGGGGGATTTGACGAACGATTTTTGACCGCACTTTAATTAAGTATTCTGCACTATTTTCTCTTAACAAGTAGCCCATGATACGTATGTATAGTAGTGGATAAATATGTATATCGAGAATATAAATATATAAGTAGGTGAATAAGTATGTATAATGGACCGATAAGTATGTATACTGAGAATATAAGTACAAGTAGGTACAGTGGATGAATAAGTATATATTATGATTGAAAGTTAAAAAATCAATAAACATGAATTAAAAGTTATAATCCCACTTTTGAAAGGCCACTTATGAAATAGCCCTTTCTTTTACTTTTTTATTTTTTTAGGGCAAAGAGATGTTCACAAAGTTAAAAAATTAGTAAACACAGAATTAAAAGTTATAATCCCACTTTTGAAGGACCACTTATGAAATAGTCCTTTCTTTTACTTTTTATTTTTTTTTATTTTTTTTGCCAAGCTGGATTTCGAGCTAGAAACTCCTTTTCAGTCTCATATAAATTCTCTCTTCTGTTACACTTTGTAATCAGTATTGTAGTTGTTCCAATGACTTGGAATAAAGAAAGCAACGACTGGAAATAGGTAATTATATAACTTCTAGCTACATGGAGTAACATCTAACGCCTAATATGAGGACAAAGTTATTTATATGAGGACCCAATAAATAAATTTAAAAAAAAAAAAAAAAAAAACAGAGGATAGATATCACCTTTTGGACAAAGAAGTCGGCCCAAAACCTCACGTTTGCTCGCTGCCAAGGGTCTTTGGGAAGCAGCGGGCATCCGTCGCTCCACACCTCATCGATGTATTGGAGAATAACGAGGGACTCGCAAACGGGCTTTCCGTTGTGGATCAAAACAGGGATCTTTTTGTGAACCGGATTGGAGTCGAGGAGCAGAGGGCTCTTGTCCCACACGTCCTCTTCCTTGTGTTGGTAGGCAACTCCTTTCTCGGCCAAAGCAATTCTCACCCTCAGCCCGAAAGGACTGGGCCAGAAATCAAGCAGCACAACCTCAGCCTCAGCCTCAGCCATCGGAGCGGGAGGAAAAGAGAGAGCGTAGAGAAGAAATTGAGGAAGGCCCAACACGAAACGAGTTAGGAGTCCTCATATATAGCTCTGTTTTTCTTGCGCAAGGGAGCATCTGATCCAAGCCATGGCTGCTTGAAAACTACAGCTTGAATTAGTCTTCCAGCTGCCAAGCTTCTGATGTCATTGCTTACATAAGATGATTCTTTCTTTTATTTTAGCTTTATGATATGAGTGAAGAATGCTGCATAGAAAAGAGCGCCCTTTTTTTTTTTTTTTTTTTTTTTTTGACGTAGTGAGGGAGTTGGTGGTGGCACGCTATTTGTGATTGGATGATGGGACTAGGGCCAATGGATTTCTTAACCATTCTCTTTTGACTGAAATGGACGGTCAGATGCATCCGGATGACTATTTATAAGTTCTACTATTATGGTATATAAGGAAAACAAAAAGAAAAGAAAGGCTTATATCAAACAAATGAATTTGAAATATCCCTTTTTCACAATACATAGAAGGCAGAATAAGTGATTAATTCATCCAAGAATCCTTCCGTTTTGTTCCTCCCACAGCTTACAATTTTGATCATATCCTGTAGATAATGTATCTGAAGTTTTAGGCAATTTTTCTAAGTTCGATAAATAACGGATTGTTGCCATAGATAAAAAGAGATCAATCATTAAGGAAATATATATATATATATACATCAAATGTGATTCATTCAATTAATCTACATTTATGTTGGCAAAGATGTTACAAATTTTATTATAAAAAATTAAATAAAATTTTGGTTTGCGTTTCAAAACTAACAAGCTTGCGATGATAGATGCATGTCTTCCCTATCCTGGTGGCAAATTCCACAGAATTTCTGTTTCTCTTTCTAAACTTATTTTTGTTGCAAAATATGGAGATTATACCTTTCTCAACTCCGAAACTGCTCAGCAAAAGTGGGTTTGAGGCAATAAGGTTCACAATTTAATCTGCTGCAATTCCATTCAGTAAATCAGATTCTTGTGATTTAATGTGGTTATTGTGTTGTATTTTTTTTTCATGCTAACAGCCTGGGTTATATATTGGTGGTTACTATGTGATAAAACCATTGCATGAGCATAAAACGACCAATATTCATCAGCTCATCACCTGATTCAGATTGATGATGGAATTAGTGCAAACCCATCATGATCAGCAAAACATGAGGTGTTGGATCCCCTGGACAGGGATTGGAACTCTTGACTGGTCATCGGATTTTGAACCAGATTGATAATGGAATCAATGCAACTCCATCAAGATCAGCAAAAGGTGAGTGGTGTTAATTCCCTCACAAAAGGATTGGAACATTTTGCTTAGGAAGCAATTTAGGTTTGGCTCAACCAAAACTCACTCACCTGATCCACTGTCAATGTAAGATTAGGTTAAACTATTATAAACTTGAGTTAGGCTCTGACTCAAAAATTCTAATTTTATTAAAATTATGGTAAGGCGAAAAGAGTAGCATCGGAAGCATCATGGTGATCCTTGAAAACCTAAATTGATGATCTAGTTTAAATATATGAAGGTGCACCTAAATTGAAGATTTAGTACAAATAGATGGAGGTACTTAACTTAATCGTATCTCAATAGTTCAAATTTTTTACACTATTAGGCGGTACCATTGATAGCAATAACTTTAAATATTCGTCAAAAATAACATAAATGAAATTTTAACCTGAAATACTTCTAGCATGTCAATAATGTTTTGCCCAATAAGCTTTTCAATACAACTTAAATCCCATCAATTGAAGGTCAGTAGAGAAAGTTTTGCCCAATTTATTTTAACTTCGATCATTGCCAATAATGTTGTACTTAATTGTGACTGTCATCCTACGAATAATTTAGTTAAGGACAATTTTTCTGGTATTTTTGATCAAGTTTTCCAAATTCTTTCTTTTAGATACACTTGTTAGAGGAATTAAAATTTCTATTGGACATAGAAAATGAATTTTTTTATCATTATCTTTTTATTTTTTATGGATAGATTATATCATATGGGAATTAGAAAAATTGATAGATTTTAAGAAATCTTATCTACAAACACCAATGAACTCCTCTTTTGTGCTCATAATAAATATTATTGAATTTAAAAGCTTCTTTTTCAAGTATTTTCTTCAGTGGTGTGACTGTCTTACTATGGTATGACCCTGTGGAAGCCTCACTCTAAGGATTCCTTTTCTTTTAATATGACTTTAGAAGGTTCTCCAGAAGGTGGTGTGATATCAATGAACCCTTGAGAAGCTTGAGAAAAGATCATTCCACTCCGGTTGGATTGAGGGGATTGATTGGTGAGAATCCGATGGGAATCGAATCAATTATCATATCTTGGATTCATTTCTAATGCTCTTTTCCGTCTTGCTTTCCAATTTTAATTTCGATTCAAAGTCTTCTAGTTTATTTTTTTTAGTTATTTGCTTTATTTTCTTGCTTCCAAAATTCTCATAAAATTAAGTAAGAATTATTTTATTTTTATAATTTTAGAGAATCCCAAATCCTATTCAGGTTAGGAAAGACCGGTCCAGATTTTGCTAGGTTTTTCTTAGCGGTTCATATCCCAGGATATTTCTTAGAACAAGTTTTTTTTTTTTTTTTTTTTTTGTGTAATATACAACAAGTATCCTTGACCTTAGCCTCTCTGCAAGCTGATTTAGGGTAACTTTTTTTAATTCCATGTGCTCATCCTAACCTCATCTAGCCAGATTCTAAATCTTATTAACGTCATGCAGTTGGATGAGGGTTGTCCTTCAATGCAACTTAGGCTTGCTCTTAATCCAACTCAAATGTGACTCAACCTGGCTTAACCTTATTTAATATATCAATAAATAATACATATTTATGCTTCATATAAATTACCTATCTATTTATATAATTATATCTTTGTTTTATTAAATTTTGTGCACCATTGAAACTTAAGAATTATGAAGGTTTCAATCTATCAAATATTAATTCAATAAAAATGATTAAAACCTTTTACCTACCTTCAATTTTTTATTCAATCTACTTATTCTAGTTAACATGGTACAATCCAACTTAATGTGACTAGTCCATGTAAACCCAAATTTATCTTGTAATGAGGTGGAGTTGGGTTGGGTTATAAAAATGCTGACCTTAAATTAGGTTGGGCTGGATCAGGATTAAGAGATTAAGAGGTTGAGTTAGATTTGGGCTTCCCATGTTAAGTATTCCAAATTTTAAACGCTTAAAAACTTAATCCCTAGCTGCCGCAAGACAGAGGATGATCACCCTCTCAGAAAATAGGGTGGAGTGGCTAGCCGAGTGCCAATAGTTGAACGACGCTGCTATCGCCAGCCGACGCTGGTCCTTGCTAGTGGCCGACAAGGTGGCTATGACAATCCAATTAGCTCTAATCTGGCCATGAACTCACCCCAAAATAGAGCCAAAATTCAAAAAATAGGGGTTGGTTTGCATTCGAATTCCGGTAGCCATCGATAGCATCTACTAGCTGGAAGAGCATCTCAGTCATCGGCCATGAATAGCCATGCTATCTAATGAGTGGTCGGTTGATTATGACAACCCTAAGTAGTCTCAAAATCAGCCACCATTCATCCATAAACAGAGCCAAAAAATAGGGAAAGAAGGAGAGGAAGCTTACTGACGGTGGTTAGGCAACCTGTAATGGTGGAAGAAGATGGCTTGACGCTTGACGATGAAGAAGGCAACCCGACTATGGTATAAGGCCAGGACTCATCAGTGCATTGCGACATAAGGAGAGGGATTAGGGATGACTAGAGGAAAAGGAAACACCGAAAGATTTCAGCAATTGCGGTCCTCATATCAAAGCATTAGGTTGGGGGGAGGGCGGAGTATAATGCCTCAAGTCCACTTGCTGATCCAATTAACTCTGTTAATCGATCAAAATCATGTGGCCCAAAAAACTCGAGTGGAAGTTAATGAGTAGGAGGTGAACTTGAGCTATAATCTCTTCCCTTATAATACGATGTTCTCGTCGCATATCACAAGCTAGCTAGAATCTATCTGAGTCAGGCTATTGGTATTGTAAGGATGGCTTTACGCCATGATGGGACTTCACCACCATCCTATGGGTAGCCTTTTTTTTCATGCCCACCAACTTTCGCACACTCGGATCGGCTCTGATACCATTTGTAACGTAACACTTCAAGCCCACCCGTTGGCCTAGCTCTGATACCATTTGTAACGTAACGCCCCAAATTTACTTTGGTCCAGACTGAAACCATGTGGACGAAAATTCGAGTGGAAGTTAATTGGTAGCAGGTAAATTTAAGTTATAAGCACATAACACATTTCTTTCCCATCCGATATTTTTTTAAGTATTATAATCTGTCCCCCTTATAGTGGGGCCAACTTTTGCACACTTGAATCGGTTCTAATACCATTTGTAACGCCTCAAGTCCACCTGTTGGCCTAATTAACTTCATTAATGGATCGAAACCATGTGGCCCAAAAACTCAAGTGAAAGTTAATGATTAGCAAATAAACTTGAGTTATAGGCATATAATATATATTTTTTTCATTTGATATGAGATTATTTTTGGGGTATCACTGGGATGCCAGTTTTTGAAACCAAATCAAAAAGAGAGATTGTATTGAGAGAGGGAGATACGCAACAAGCATCTTTACTACGTGTAAAGCCAACAACAATTTAGATGACAAGTTATTATAGTGAAAATTAGTTATTCACGATAGCATGTATCTCGTATGCTAAGATTCATGCAAACAATCTTTATTCATGTACCCTCCAAACTTCCCTAGCGATGTCTACTCTAGTCCCAGCCTCTTCTTGAGAACACAAGCTTCCTCATAAACCTTGTGAGGGTGAGGAAGGGCCTTGGAGACACTCTCCCTCTCCATGCATCTCCTTACCCAGGCCATCAGCTTGGGACACTCTCTCTCAATACTGAATCCCCCGAACGTCTCGTACGTGTAGAACCAGCGTGTGAATGGCACAAGGGCTATGTCCACATAACCAAACGTCTCCCCACCGAAAAATGGCTTCTCTCCAAGCTCTCCTTCCAGTTGCTTCAATATCCCTATAAATTCTTTCTTCGCAGCAGCTTGGACGTCTCCCTTGTTCCTCCACACCCTCGACCCACATTGATATATCTGCACCAATGAAAATTAAGAAGATTAGTTTGATTCTTTCAACCCTGGTTCATTTTCCCACTCTAATAATATCATATGGAAAAATGCTTTGCTTTCGATGATGATGAGAAGTTCATCAGCATTTCTTAGTCTCATGTCATTTAACGTACCGTTTTGTCGATAAAGTCGACCCAAAATCTTGCATTGGCTCGTTCGAGAGGGTCCTTGGGCAGGAGTGAAGGGCCCTCGGACCAAACCTCATCTATGTATTGGACGATGATGGAGGACTCCAGTACAGGCTTCCCGTTGTGGATCACCACTGGGACTTTCTTGTGAACTGGGTTTGATTCGAGAAGGAGCGGGCTCTTGTCAAAGAGGTCCTCTTCCTTGTATTCGTAGTCCACTCCTTTCTCGGCCAGTGCAATCTTCACCCTGAGGCCAAAGGAGCTTGCCCACCAGCAAAGGAGAACAACCTTATCCGCCATTGGAATCTAGCCGGAGAAAGCTATAATATTGGGAGGATAAGAGATGGTGGAGAAGATCTTCAAGGCTCTGAACTTGGCAGTGGGAAGATTGGCTTGGCCAGAACCTTCCAACCAATTTATAGCCGTTGCGAGGTTTGCTTTGTGGAAATTATAGCCGACCGTTTGATGTCATTGCTTACAGAAAAAAGGTGGTCATGTTCTCAACAAGAACAGACTTTTCTCGAACATGCGTCGCGAGAAACAAGAGTCGTATCGTGGCAGGGCATGAGAGACATAAGCAATGACGTAGGATTGGGGGATCAGGTAATCAGCATGATAAATTCCCTTCTACCAGCTTAGAATAATGGTGAGCATCCTCTCAGGAATGCCTGAGCCAAGATTTAATTGAGCCGCGTGACAAGTCTCCACTGTTAATGACCAGCTCAAATATTCAAGATTGGCTCGTCTGTGAGTCGAGCTTTGGAATTGGTCTTATAGCTCGGCTCACTTTTTGATTGAGATGAGCTTGAGCTATGCTCATAGAATCTTGGATGCCTTTCCTGCTGGTCTTTGTAAGGGTTCTGACGAGATCGTTTCACTTTGGTACATATAAAGATGTAAAATCTAAAGATTAACAGTTTCAATCATTATTTACGCAATGATGCGAAGAAAAGTTTTTTGAGCAAAATGATAGAGGAAAGCACCACATATTTTGTTAGAATGAAAACCTCCATAAGAAGAAGATTTAAAAAAAAAAGATAATAGAAAGAGGTAGGAGAACCAAAATTACTTAGCAAACTAAACCAACAGCAACAAGTGCAATCCAACATATTCTAAGCCCAACCATTTTTGCCAAATTTGAAGACCCACACAACAAAAGAAAGCCCAGCCCAAGAGCCAATAAGATTCAAAATTTAAAGTTCTCAATCAAATTTCAAAGGCCCAACCATCTGGCCCGCCCCCCACCCCCCCCCCCACCCCTTTTAAGTGCTAAAGATACAACCAAAGCCTCATTTGATGGAGCTCTTGGTGGCATTAGAGCTTTTGAAAGTAGAGATTTTAGAAAAAAGCTATTCACTATTTGGTAATTGTATTTTTAAAGTATTGTGAGATTTTAACATTTATTTAGTAATCAAACTAAGCAAGTGTTTTAAAAATTAAAGTGATGAAAAATATTACATAATACTTTTAATTATCCAACATATTAAAATCATTATTATAAATTATTATAATAATATTATGATATTTTAATATAGCATAAGAAAATATACCAATATTCTAATATAATAATGATTGTAATGTAAAATTATTATAATATATTATTTTACTATTATTTAATAATTATGTTATAATATATCATTAAAATTATGATCATTATTATCTAATAATATAATATCACAATATTATGATCTATTATTATAGTAATGTTACAAAATTATAGCGTTATATAGTATAATAATGTTATTTTTATATACTATATTATAGTAGTTTATAATATTATTGAATTATCATATTTTACACTAAATAATATATTATAATTATAATGATATTTTCATACAATTATAATAATTATATTTTATTTATAATATATTATAATATTATTATAATAAGATTTGAACATAATATATTATATTACATTATATGATATTATTATAGTCATATTATGTTATTATTATATTATAATATTAAATACTATTCTTTTGATTCAGATCCGTGATTTTTAAATCTAATAAAAATAGTTTTCCGACATTGGACAAGTAAAGTTTTTGAAAAAAGTTTTTAACAGCTTTTAATAGAATTAGAAAGCATTTCTGAAAATTTTACCATGCATCGTAAAATCTTTCAAAACTACTTTTAGGCTTCTAATATGTAATATTGGTTAATCTTTTGTGCATTTGATGCAACAACTTGGGACTTTATCTAAAAAGGCTAGCATGAAGATATTATTTGAAGCCTTTGATCTTGTATAAGTATCTTATATATTAAGAATTTATAAGCTTATTGGCATAATTTTTATGACTTATGGGTAAAGGTAAGTGTAATAATATACTTTTCAATTCTACTTTTAATTTATGACCTCTTAATCTAGTTCATGTTTCTAATATAAATGCTTGTATTGACTAAGTCATCCTCAAGTAGCTGGACCAAGGAACAAACCATTTCCCTTTATAATGACTTGGCAAATGTTTTTGGCAAGGACAGGGCAATCGGGGATGGTGCAAAGGATCTAATTGATTCTTGCGAACAGACTGAGAGAGAGGAGGAAGCATTGGACGATAGTCTGATCTTGGATGATTACATGTATGTTGAAGGGGGCATTCCTAATGAAATTGATTCACCAACATTGGTCTCGTAAACTACAATTTCTAGATCTATTGTTGTAACATCAAGTAAGAAGAATGAGGGCAATGGGAGCAAGGAGAGAAGGTGCAATGATATTATCATGGAGAACTTGGTAACTCAGCCTAGAAAGATGAGCAATACATCTGAAGAGAGTAAGGAAAACTTCAAGAGCATTGCAAAATATTTTGAGAAGAAGGTGGACGATGATGAGAGGCGTATGGCACCATTTGAGGAGATGATGAAGATTAAAGGTCTGAATGAGGATGATATGTTATTTGTAGGTGAACTAATCGGGAAAGATAGGTCAATATTTGCCTTTTTTTACCCTACCACAAAAATTCAAGAAAAAAAATGTGTTGAAACAGCTAGGGGGAAGGATGGAGTTTGATTATAGGCCCTCCTTTGACTTCAATATAATGTGATGTTGAAATACAAGGTTATGCTGGTCTAATTAAAGTGATATCAGTGCTGTTATTTTGTTATAGACTTAAACTAGATGTTGAGTTATAGACTTGATCTAGATGTTTGCACACTATTATTTTCTTTTTATTGCATTTTGAAAGTTGACTACGTAATGCTATGTTTCACAAACTAAATCTGATAAGTGATGCATTTTGGCTTTCATAGTTTTGGATTCATTATTTTAGATATGCCATTATTTTTAGTAATGAAATGTTATTTAGTTGTTTGTTTCCTCTCATAGTTTTGGATTCAGGTTCTATTGTTTGTTTTTAGTTATGCTGTTGTGAAGTAATTATATGTTTAAAAAATTTCTCCTTATTATTTATGTCAATTCTGAGATATATAGAATTTTGAAGTTTTAGAAGTGTCCTGCATACTTTTGTTAGATTACGGTCAATATCTACCATCAGAAAGAAATATAAGAACAGAAGAGGTAATTTCATCATGTTTCTTAGCTCTAAGGCTGCAGGACACATTCCTCTTGCAGACCCAGCTCTCCTATTGAAGAACAATGGCAAGCATCATGGTATTTATTTTGGTTCAATAATGATTTGTTGTCTAGCCTTGAAAGGTTTTGGACCATGACTTTATCCATTCATGAAAGAGGATTGGTACAATATGTGATGTTATTTTTTCTCCCATTATAAGCCATGCTCTTTCCTTTTATTAGTTTTTAGTATATTTAGTTTTAATTGTGTTATCTGTGGGCATTTTAATTTGAATATTCCTACTTTTGTAAGTACTGCTATGATATTTTAACCAATAATTTGGTGTTCCTACAGGCAACAACTTTCATTTCAGTGATATGATCTTAGTACCTTGGCTATGGCGTGCATTTTATTGTAAGAGAGTCGATTTTCTCTACCATGATTCTCAAAGTTTGGCGAGTGCTTTCAATTTTTATTTGTCTCTTAAATTGATTTCGATCTTTGTGTTATTACATCTAGCTCTACATTTGTGAATGAAATAGATTGGTTCTAGTCTATGCTGTAAGGGCTACCAAACAGCTACGGTGCATCTAAATTTTATGTTCTAGTTAAATTTTTATTGCACTAAATATTGTTTTTTTTTTTTTTTTTGAGGAATGGGATTTTTGACGTTTCTACCCCATGAGTTTTTCCCCTCCAAGGAGAAGGCCTGTTGCAGTTGGAACTGGGAGTGACTTCATCATGTAAGAGTCTCTCTCTCTCTCTCTCTCTCTCTCTCTCTCTGGTCTAGGGAGCAAAACTAGCCTTCCTCCCCCCTCCTCAGTATTTCATACTCCTAAGGAAATGGTGGTGGCATTTTGCCACCAGTTCTAAAGAAAAAGTAATTAAATTATCTTATTACTTTCTCTCATCTCTTGTTAAGGCAGATTTCTGCACCAAGTCCCCTGGCTACAACTTTGTATGATATGGACGCACCAGAAAACAAAAATCCATACAGGTATTTAGGTCTTCTTAACAAGGTGATGTGATCTTAGATCACAGAAATTTTTGATTATCGGTATACATCCTATCAATTATAGTGAGCTTAAATTACTGAACATCACATCACCTCAGTGCAAAGAGTACCAATAGTCTAAAATCATCATGATGATCCTATTTGGATCACCAAACGTAATTTTAAGGATATGAAGTTTATTTCCTCATTTAAAGCAAATCATTTTAGCTTGGAGAGTGAGGGGCATATGATTAGAATAAATCTTACCAACTGCCAGCTGAGCGGGAATGTGGTGACCCATTTTGTATTAGTGTTGCCCATGATTATACCAGGATGATATATTCGAAAGATCCAAGGATACCATGTAACTGGCTAATAAAAATGTATGTTCATTTTCTGGCTAGTAAGGATGCTCGTATTTCATAATTAATGTGGCCCATGGTACCAAACATGGGTGCTAGAAGACCTTTTCTTACACCAAGCTATATCATATATATTGTCGGCTTATTGCTTCATCCTTACTAACATCCTATATAAATACAAAGATACTCATAAGATGCCTTTCTCTTTTTTTCTTGATCTCTTCTCTGCTTAGTGATTCCCTCTCTCTCACACACACTCAAGACATGGCTATAGAGCTAGCATCTTAGCTTCTTCTTTCTTCATTTATTGACTTAAGGATTAAAAAGTCTTATTCAAGTAGTCCCTGGTATCCTTCACACTTTTTTCTGTATTGGTAAGGGTCAAACTCTAAAAGACCTTTTTCTTACCAAAACGATCATTACCTTAACTTTCAATTTATTATTTATCTCATCATCTCTATTGCAAAGTTTTTCAATCAATTTCTAGCACCATCGTTTACCATATTTGCAGTCGTATATCTAGGCAACAATTGAAGCGAGTTTAGCTGCAGTGATCAGCTCCACAGGTCATCAACTTTAAAGCCTATTGGACAACACAACCAGTCCCATTAATTGTTCGTCCCTTAGTTTGACCGTTTTGTTACCAGTAGTAGTTCTGATTGATTTCAGAAGTTCATGATGAAAATTTTGTTTACAGGGGCAGATGGCACCTTAATCCAAACAGAAGGGCAAGGTTAAATTCGGCCAGATGAAACCTACTATATATCAGCTCAACACCAAACCAAAGTGTGAGGATCGAAATTCCAATCACTGAATTTGGCACATGTAAAATTTTAATCTTAAATTGCAAATGATATGGCACGGATCATAAAATTAATTAACCACTTTTTGTGTAACAACGCCAATAAAACTACATAGAACCCACAACAATATAAAGAGATAAAGATATGCAACAAGAATCTTCATTACATACAAAGAACCCACAACAATATAAAGAGATAAAGATATGCAACAAGAATCTTCATTACATAGAAAGCCCACAACAATCTAAGCCAGTGAGTTATTATAATAAAAATTATTAATGCACGATTGCATATAACTCGTATTCTTATATTTCATGCAAACATACTGCATTCATGTCCCATCCAAACTTCTCTGACCATGTCTACTCGAGTCCCAGCCTCTTCTTGAAACCACAAGCGTACTCATAGATCTTGTGAGGGTGAGGAAGGATCTTGGAGACGCTCTCCCTCTCCAAGCACCTCCTCACCCAGGCCATCAGCTTGGGACACTCTCTCTCAATACTGAATCCTCCAAACGTCTCGTACGTATAGAACCAGCGCGAGAATGGCACAAGGGCTACGTCAACATAACCAAACGTTTCCCCACCGAAGAATGGCTTCTCTCCAAGCTCTCCTTCCAGTTGCTTCAGTATCCCTATAAATTCTTCCTTCGCAGCAGCTTGGACGTCTCCCTTGTTCCTCCACACCTTCGACCCACATTGATATATCTGCACCCATGAAAACTAAGAAGATTAGTTTGATTCTTTGAAGCCTGGTCCATCTCCCCAGTTTGATATCATCTGGAAAATTGCTTTGCTTTGGATGATGATGAGAAGTTCACCAGCTTTTCTTAGTCTCAGGTCATTTAACGTACCGTTTTGTCGATGAAGTCGGTCCAAAATCTTGCGTTGGCTCGTTGGAGAGGATCCTTGGGCAGAAGTGAAGGGCCCTCGGACCAAACCTCATCTATGTATTGGACGATGATGGAGGACTCCAATACAGGCTTCCCGTTGTGGATCAGCACTGGGACTTTCTTGTGAACTGGGTTTGATTCGAGGAGGAGGGGGCTCTTGTCAAAGAGGTCCTCTTCCTTGTACTCGTAGTCCACTCCTTTCTCGGCCAATGCAATCTTCACCCTGAGGGCGTAGGAGCTCGCCCAGCAGGAAAGGAGAACAACCTTGTCCGCCATTGGAATCCAAAAGAAGAAGGCTTGGGAGGATAAGAGGTGGTGGAAAAGGTCTTGAAGGCTCTGAACTTGGTAGTGGGAAGATGGTTTGGCCGCAGTATTCCTACCAATTTATAGCCGTTGCGAGGTTGGTTTGGTTGGACTTTAGTTCATCGTTTGATGTCATGTTTTCGATTTGGATAAACTTTTATTGTATAGAATATAGATTTTATCCAAACGTGCGTCGCCGTAGGGCAGCCATCAAAAAAAAAAAAAAGAAAAAAAAGACAATGGAAACTTGGTTGGCAAGATAAATACTTCACCCGAGTCAAGTGCTTGACCAGATGGTCGTATCGCGACAGGGCACCGGACATAAGCAATGACGCAACGAGCGGGGGATTCTCTTTTGGGCAACAAGGCAGAAGACTTCACGCGTTATGAACACAACCCGGCCAGCATCTGCAAGAAAAGCCGTGCAAATTGTAAAGATAAAGTTATAGTTTAATAGATATTTTCTTTCGATGATGATGCAGTTTAATTTATTAAAAAATTTAATGACTGATTTATTCCTCTACAGATGTGTAAACATTCAATCTTTGGATTAAAAATAATGATATGACGGATGTTCCTTAAAACAGGATGTTCACGTTCTAATTAACCATTAATTCATATATCATACTAAAAGAATCATTTTTCTAAATAATTCTTAAGTTTTGATTCAAATTTATGGCTACTATTAATCCAAACTAGATCCTGTTAGCTCTGCAGTAGGAATTGATGAGGTTGTCAGGGAAATAGTTAACGTAAGGAAGATACTCCCTTTATGATCTCTTATCACTACATTTTAGTCCCTTCTTTTTAGTGTATTAATGAAAATGTACTTTTTAGCCCATAAACTTTTACTCTCTGTGGTTATAGTTTAGTCTCTCGTATTTAAAAATATTATATTTTTAACATTTCGTTATATAGGAACGATTAAAATTAATAGAATAGCTGACGTATCATTCTGACACAAATAAGTAAATTGTTACTTATCCTACACGGCAAGTTAATGGAAGCTTAAGCAACGGCCCAATTGTTCATATTAGATTGATACATCATTTATTTTATCAATTTTAATTAATTTTATATTATAAAATATTAAAAATATAATATCTTTAAAACATCAGTAATTAAACTATGGCAACTGAATGTTTGAGGAACAAAATATTAAAATAAATTTTGAGTGAAAGTTTAAGGACCAAAAGTATATTTTAGTCATTGAACAAGGATGGGTCAAGCTCCGGCCTTTAGATATTATATTAGAAATATAGTATCTTTGCTCTCATTAATAAATATTTTCCTCTTTCCTTGCAGAATGATGAACCCAACTTTGCTTGGTGTCTATGCTTTTACAGGCTTGTTTTTTATTGGAATTGAGAAAGCTTCAAGTCTCCAGGATGATCCACTTAACATCTCATATGACACTCCAAAGGTCGGAGATTGTGGTGATTTCCTTGAGAATGCATGGAAAAAGATCTCTCTCCCTTTTTTTTTTTCCTTTTGTTTTTTGTAATTATGGGGAGGAAAGAATCCTTACAAATTTATTAAGAAAATGAAATAAATATAAGAAAAGGAGAGAACTTAGCTAAATAGAAGTTAACTAGGTAAAAAAATATAAATAGAAAGAGCCAATCTATAAGAGCATTCAGTGGGAGAAAAAAAAAACTTAGCTTGTCTTTGGGGACCTTAACTTTACCTAGAGAAATGGAGCTCCAAGAATGGTAGCTATGCAAAATCTTGAGAAGAAGTCATTGCTTCATAAAAGATTTTAGAAGTAAAAATTTAGGCATATCTCTCTTTCCATATGTGCTAGCAGATTGTTAAAATAAGTTAGTCTCAAGTTAGCTTACAATCTGAAGCCATACATTTTTTTCTCTAAGTAATTTAAAGATCATGCAAGCTTTTTGTTCTTTTGGAGAACAGGAAGAAGTTGGTAACTATGACATATAATTTTTTAAAAAAAAGGAGCATCCAAGAAAGAGGTATGAGGTTGATTTCAACCGAGCCCCACAATGAGAGCAAAATAAGTTGATTAACTACCCTTTTTCGACTAACACTTTTTCAATGTGAAGTCTGTTCCTAAGTACAAGCTAAGCCAACACTTTCAACTTTTTTGGTACAAGTTCTTTCTAAATTGTTTTGTAATAAAGCCAAAGAATATCTTTATATCTTAAAAAACTACACAAGGAATCAACAGAGTATGATCTACTATGGTTAAATTTCTAGATTAGGACACCAGTCACCCTATTTGGCCTAATAGAGGGGATGATCTCTAAAAAATCATTAAGTTGACAATTTTTAGTGTAGGTGAGGAGACCCAAGAATTTAAGTTTTTATCTCAAATATCTTCAACTTTAACAAGCTTTCATTGAAACATTTGGCTTGAGAATCCTAAGGTAAAGGTTGAGGAAGAGGGATTAATGAGGAGTATGCCCAATTTAAGAGTCTTTCCAAAGACATATTCCATCACCATTACCCAATCTAAAAGAAATGCAGTGTCAAAAATCTTGTAGATCCTAATTTACACCTTTCCACACTACTAAAAATGAATAAAAGACTTCTTTAGAAAGACTTTGTTTATGATTTTAAGGTTCTTAATGTCTAGTCTTCTCTTCTTCTTAGATTTGCAAATAGAGTTCCAATTAATCAAACAATTAAAACCACTGATAGGATCCTTTTCTTTCTACAAGAAGGATCTCCAAATCTGATCAATTTTAGCTACCATCAAATTAAGTCATTTGAAGAAAGACAAAGTAGGAGGGAAGTATTGAGTTGATCAATGTGAGTCTACCTCTAATGGAAAGATAATTTCCCTTTTAAGAAGCTAATCTAGAGTTCACTTTCTCCAATAAGAAATTGGACTTGTTTTGTAAGCGATTTGTTGTGAAGATGATGGCTCAGGTATGTAATAAGGAGATTAGATGATCTATAATTCATGAGTGAAGTAAAGAGATCAGCCTTTTTTTTTTTCTAAATTAATTCTTATAATGAAGCTTTTATGAAAGCTGAACTTAAGCCTAGAAGCTCCCTCAAGATCAAGGATAACAGCTTAAGGCAATCAAGCTAGTCACATGAGCATCACAAAAAAGCAAGGTATCATCGCCGAATTGGAGACTCTTCAACCTACTAGAATTCAGGCTTGGGCCAATTTCTTTAATGAGACCAAGTGACCCTACTCTAATAAGTAATCTGAAAAGCATATTAGCAAAATGAAATGAAGAAAAAAAGGAGATAGAAGGTTATCTTAATACAAACCTTTCTTTCATTTGATCCACTTCTTGAGAGAACCATTGATAATGGGAGTAGTTCTAATTAACAAATAGCTGCAAATGGAAGGTGACCTTTGAGTAGAAGCAAACAGATATTATAACATGAGAGGTAATTGTTAAGATGCCACAATAAACATGCCCGAGCTAGTAAATTATTGTCATATGTAACTTATATTGTACTTAAGTTTTCTATAAATTTATATACAAAAGAAGTAGAAGATTATAGAATCTAGATATAGAAGCACTACAATAATTTATATTTTTACCAGCATAAAAAAGTGCCGATAAAAATAAAGAAAAATGCCACCAATACCTTTAGCGGTACTTTTATCAAGTGTCGAATGAACGTCATCAATAGCTGTGTCGTTGATTATTCAGCGGCACTTTTCATTAATGCTAGTAAAAGTTATATTAGCAGCATTTTTTAAAGAAATACTTGCATTTGTGAAATGTCGCAAATATCTTTACCAGTACTACAAAATGCTTAAGAAAAATAGGAATGTAATAAATAGCAGCACTTACAAATGCCGCTAAAAGATACATTTAGCGGCATGTTCTTAAGATTTAGAAGTATTTTAGAAAGGTTGCCAATTCCTTTAGCGACACTACAAAATGCATCTAAATGAGAAGAAAAATTGAAATGCAATAATTTGCAGCATTTTTAAATGTCGTTGAAAAGTATTAAGCAATACTTTCAAAATACTAGTGAAACCTTTTTATAATCAAGCTTACATTAGAAAAAAAATTATTGGCACTTTCAAATGCAGCTAAAACATATTTAGTGACATTTTGAAGTGCTAGTAAAATCCTTAATATTAAGAAAAGGAATTATCATTACTTGTAAATGCTACTACAAATATTTTAGTGGCAGTTCAAAGTACTAGTAAAGCTCTTTGATGGTGTTCCTACATTGAGAAATGAAATAATTCTATGGAAATGGAATTACAAACGCTTTAAAATGTTCATGATAAGAATTCTATGGAATGGAATTACCAACACTTCAAAATGTTGTTGACAAGAATTCTGTTGCAATTTTAAATAATAAAAATTATTTGAAACATATATATGTACACAAACATTTAATTTGGCACATCATAAAAGAATAGTTGTATAATGAAACTCTAAAACTATTTATATTAAATAATAATTGTCTTGATGAATTTGTTTAAAGGCACCAAAAGAATCCAACAAATTCAAATTAGCACCAATAGAATCCAATAAATGCAAAGTAGTTTACAAATATGTTTTTGATCCAAAATTTGTAACATCACACCAAAGAGATAAACCACATCCAAATATTTTAAAGTTCATAACAAAATATAAAAATATGAATAAATAATTAAATTTGAAGTACATATCGATCGGTGCCCAAGCAAGCGCTACCTGCAAAACAAATATAAAATAAATATTTAGATATTATTAGATAAACTTGTATACAAAAATAAGAAAAAAGTTATGAAGTATTGGAAAAATAAATGTATTACAAAAGTCAAAGGCCATACAATATAAGCTCCAATGACATCTTTAATTTTTTTTTATATCATCCATCAAGCTTTATCAGAGGCTTATTATCCACTTCACTGTCTGAACATATGTCTCCCAGAATTGGGACCCAAGTGCATTCTTTCCCATCATTTTACTTGGATTTTTGCTTACAAGGGTCCCTATTGCCACATCAATATGAGGCATTCTAGTACTTTTTATCACAACTCTGTTTCCTTTCTACCAAAAAAATTACATAAAATATATAAAAATGCTAAAATATAACTTGAATAATCAATTTATAATGATAACTATCACATGCGCATTAAAAGGAAAGAAGTCTGACTTAATTTTATCCTTTTTATTGTATTTTTCTGTAACTCAAATATTAGAATTAGTGAGAGAGAATTAAAGGATTTAAATCTGAACTAAACAGAAATTACGTATAAAATTTAGCAAGTTTGAAGTCTAACCTAATAGGTTGGAACTACATGGCTAGATGATGCTGATCCAAGAGGATGCATCGGTGAATCCCTATGATCGCTAGATGCATCAATTGTCACTTGAAATAACCAAGAAAAATGTTAAATATATATTATATATGTTTTATATTGTATAAAAGTGTTTTTATGCAAATTTTAAAAGAAATACTTGTCTACTGCAAGATGGGGGAATATATAAATTACCGAATCGATGCTCTGCAAGCGCTTGATTATGTAATTCTTGTATCATCTGGACTAAAGAAGAAGAAAGCTGATCTTATATATTTGAGTACTTTTTCTTCAAACCTGTGTGCTTCCCATGTAATTCTTGCTTCTTTTAATGATAGACTTGTATCCTTCATAGTACGAACCTCAATTGATTCAGTAGCCTTTCTTATGGCTTCAACTTGTCTTTTACTTTTGTCCCAGTAGTTTTCAGGTGAGGGACCTAATCTTACTATGCAAATATGTTCATTTTTTCTCTTATCCCATGACTTTGGCATATAAATCATCAGGAGCAGTACTTTTATGGGCTAACTCATGATCCTATACTACAGCCTTACGTAACTCATCCTAAAATGAAAATTAAATATTAGTATATTATAGATAAAAATATAAAAATCAAATTACATAAAAGAAGTATAATAGATAAATTCTTAGACGAACAATTATTTGTGCTGCTGCATGATTTATAGGAGTGTTATCCTTATGTTGATGGATAAGAATAAAAAGCTCAGCTCGTGTAGGTTGCTTGCCATCAAATGACTTCGAATCTTATGCTCACAAAATTTTTAACAATTATGTATGCATTAATTAGTAATCTATGGAGAAGAAGGATATGTAGGAACCTTTTTATCAGCAATTATTGCAAAGCTCTTTATACCTCTAGTGTGGCTGAACTCTTGCTTCTCTCGACTAGTTTTATTCCTAGCACTATGTGTCTAAAATTGATGAACAATATCTTAACAAGTAAATATATTTGGAGTTAAATTATATATACACACACATGTATACGATAATATAAGAATGAAATTGTGAATATTATTTGTATTTTACCTTCCCATCATCACTATTCCAAATTGACACCAAAACTTCATATTGCTTAGGAACGACTCTATTGTTGGGCATAGAATCACATTGCTAGGTAGCAGTAGTAAGGGATGGATTATAATAGGTGGCTTTCAAATCAGCTTTCCAATCCTTCCATCTTTGTGAAAGTAACTTCATAACCCAATCATAAGATAATGGATCGATGTCAAACTTACTCTGCAACACAGTGAGAAAATATGATAGGCACAAATAAAAAAAAAAGAAGAAGATACATTAAACATATAAGTTATAAGACCTCTTAATACCTGGACTATTTCCCACATACGCTTCTTTTTGTCATTTGGCACAGTCCTCCAATTGAAATAGTTTATCGGTGCTAAATCACCTCTTTGAGCTAATAGTACCGAGGAAGTTCGATAACCTAGATGTGTTTTTTCCTACGGACCATCCTAACTCATTTAATTTGATGGACAAATGCACACCCTCTGGCCAACTCCATATATCCTTGCATTTCGTGGGACCTCAAACTCTCTTTCTTCTCCCTGTTGGACCTATTTACACAAAATAAAAATGTAGAATAGTTATTTATAGAATGCATCATAAAAACTAGGAAAAAAGCCCTGTAGGTATTTCTCATGTGTTCTTGGAAATGATGGCTTGTAACATTGTATTTCTTTGATATTTGATTAAATGGCAGTCATAACAACAAGTCTGTGAAACTACATTTTAACTTAACAATAATTCCAAACATACATTGGAGAGGGGTTAATTTCAATTTATACTTTTGCAGCCTGATAAAGAACTTCTTCCCTTGATTTCACAATCATATCTTCCACATTTGCTTCTAATCAATATGTATCATGAAATAATGCAATCATTCTCCTTTGATCAAGAGCTCTTGCATTCTTTCATCCAAATGGCATATCCTCGTAGTGTTGCACATAATGCTTTCACAATGTCTTGTTATGCCCTCTTAATCTAATTATACTCTTAAAACACATCTACAATGGTTTTTGCTAATGAATCAAAGATGGGAAGAGGAACTTGTCTTTTGTGTTGGCTCCTCATGGTTAACACAAACATGAACTAATCCATTCTTGAGGCTGGCTTTGTTAAATAGATAGGAGTCACGCTAGACCTATTGTCATGTCCCAATATGATAGCTGGGTTGAACACATGACACCTAATAATTACCAATAAAGTTAAGTCAAATTGGTTAAAACTTAAGTCTTGCATAATTTTTAGGGTTACATCTAAGACATGTGCGGCCGTGCCATGCATCTGACCTGAATGATGGGTTGAAGCGTGGCACCCATTCTACAATTTAGAGGTAATTTAATCCACACCATATTTATCTCAATTGAAAACTCATGCTTATCTTGTCTGGGCATGCCCCAAAGCCCTAACACATGGAGGCAATGTGTCAAGTGACAATGGCCCAGGCTAAACCCTAGAATAATCTAAACCCCTGGCCTCATCCGTACTTCTGCGGCTTCTAAATGATTCGAAGCCAACTGCCATTTTGTTACCTCATATGGCTTTTTAAAATCCAAAAAGCCAATGGTCTTCCATCGTACCATATTGTCGCTTTGAAACATGACACCAAGTCAATAAGACACCAGGATGAGCAACTTAAGCCACGAGCAAATTATTGGACATCCCTCCTACCATCAAACATCATCATCATTCAGGCTACAAATCATTTCGTGCCAAGAGGCTATGATGTGCTTTTATATTGATATTGGAAGTTAGCTGTGAAGCAATAGTAGAATAAATACTGATTTGATTTAATCATGGAGTAGGCAAGTTGCTTAATTCAATCTAAACCTCAAGAGTAATCCTGACATGATTGATGATTCAAACATATTATATATGGTCCTTTTTATTAAAAAAAAAAAAATTGTAGCTGCCAAAAAAGACTAAAATATGATGCAAGGAATTGATCCTCCGTCAACAACCTTTAATTAGATGCTTGTGCTTGCTATTTAGAATGCCTTTTAATAATATTGCTTGAATTATCAAAACACTCCTATCATGATCATTTCTTTAGCGAAGGATTCTTTGAACTACTCTCATTTAAATGAATTAATCAAGGGCTATTTTATTCGCAATCTTCTATAACTTAATCAAGAAGTACTCATGGATCAAAATTTAACAATTTTATTCATTGTAATTGGTGATGGTGGTATTGCTGTCATCTTTTTTTATTTTTATTCCCTTTTTCTTTGTTTTTGTGAGTTACTCCACCGAGCACATTAAATCAAGAGGGAAAGACAATGTGTGAGAAGTTTTGGAGAGAGCAAGCAGCAATTGTTGAAAGATTAATGTAGAGATGTAATTACTAGGACAGGCCCTAATTCATAAATATATGACTAAAATTATTTTAATATAATAAATAGTATGAAAAATATAACTAAGTTCAAGATAAGTTTTAACAAGTGAGTAATGCAAAAATCCATCGTTCCAACCTGCTCGAATGCATAAGAAGTAGAAGCGACAGCTCTTAGGCATTAACTAGCCTTCATAGAAATTTGCCAATTGCTTTGAAAAAAATCAACTACCACTTAATCTATATTTAAGAGATTCATGCTTGGATGGCGCCATGTTACAATCTCATCTATACTCTTTAGCTTGCCAACATGTTTATTTAAGTAACAAACGAATGATTTAGTTAATTATAACTAGCACTATAATAGTAACTAGTTGGAATCGCTACTGTGAATTTTTTTTTTTTATTTTACTCAGTTTTGAATCATATTTTCTATAAGATGTAAAAATTTTATTTTATTTTTATTATTTTCTTTCATATAAATTTTTAGCTTATTTTTATCTTTTTTTTTTTATATGTAATTAAATCACTCCTTGGAATAAATGTATAACTAATTAACACTAGATTAAGAGGAAGAAAAAGGAAAGGAGAAAGAAGTAAAAGGCTCGGACACCCTTAAATCAAGTGGCATTGGTGCTTCTCGTGGTTGCTAGGCGGCAATTTGGACTCAGAAACCATAATCAATGCATTATTGGGAAGCCCTCATCATCTAGGGGCCAAAGAATCTGATGATCACTCCCAACATAACAGCTAAAGACACTGGCCCCAGAAAGGAGCCCTCCAACCACTTGCGACAGCCACAGCATCCACGCATGACCACAGCCAAGCTCCAGAAGTTTGGTGACCGAGCTTGTCACAAGACCTCACATCAAATGGATCCCTTGCCTCCAACCCTGGCTGTAGGGCTCTTCTTGGACCCTAGAGTTCGCCAGCTACTTCCATAGGGGCGGCCGGTGGAAGCCAACTTGTCTCCCACTCCATACCCCACCACTCGTCCTCGTGTCGCTCGGACGGTGAGATTAGCAGCGGCCATTACCATCATAAATAGTCCCCATATGGCCTCTTTCATGCTTATCCCTGTCAAACTTCTCTCTGTGTCTCATTGAAAGCAACCAGTTGGAGGGGTCGGTGAGACCACCAGCTTCACCACCCAGACCTCAAGGGAAAGTTAAAAAAGAGTAATAAATTTGGTCACCTGGCAGGCAACCATTGGTCATGTAATTTTTTCACCAGATCAAGTATGACATGGTCACGTGATGGTCAGCGTGAGGGTGTCGGGTTTTTACTGCGAGTGAGGAAGAGCCTGTGATTGATTGCCCACGTTCATGGCCAAGCCTGATAGAACTCTGGAAGAAGCCTTTGGGCATTACCTTCTGGACTTTTTTCTCCATAGGCTTGATTAATGCCATCCATGATTGACTTAAAGATGAATAGTTCGAAGTTTATGAGGCTTTTGCTGTCATCCAACTTGTCATAGAGACGTGGTTGGAGTGTTATCAGTTATCACCCCATCCTGGGTTGTGCTCGGAGCCTCTCATTCGATGCGTGTGGCGAACTTATCTGCGTGAACCATACGGATGAGTGCCCGTTCACAAACGGATGAGTGCCCGTTCACAAATGGATGAGTGTTTTATATATTCAAACACTAATGATGGAGCCTGTCAGCTTCTAATAACAAAGAATATAATTTCAGTTTCCTTAGCTTTTCTTCTTCTACCTTTAAAGACTTTTTAGTTGATTTGCAGTGTAGAACACATCCTAGATTGTGGCCAAAACCTAACTATTACTTAAGAAATAAACGAATGATTTAAAATGATGCAGCTAACTCACTTCTCTCTCTCTCTCTCTCTCTCACTCTCAAGTTCAATATGTGGTGATAAACGAAACAGTAGAAAACGCATTTGAAATTCAAACATGTATACGGATTTGACCTTTGAAGTACAAGTTTGAAGTATGCTTTAAACCCAACACCATTGATCGCATCAATGGCACTTGTCATGGTTAGAGCTGAACACTGCCAAACATTTGAAAATGAGGAGGCTTCCTCTGAAAGGGTAACGTTCAAGTAGTTCAGAGGCCTCCACACAGCTCAGATGAGGCACCAAAGTACAAGTCAAGCAATGCAACGTTTTTGCCATCTAACTTCGACCAGCCAAGTGCCCTGACAGTGATGCTCAATTAGGGTAGGTAAAGAAAAGCATGACAAGCGTGACAAAGTAAAATAAGACAAACTCCACCATCTCTTTAGCAGCAATAATAAAATCCAAGGCATGTGCGCAAAGATACAAGCAGAGCACAAGATATTATGGTGTGAACTAACTGTTAAAGAACAGTACGTGCACCCTCACAAGTTCAAAGATTCTTACATCCGGTTCTAGTATATATTTAGTCTTATACATCAAATAAATCTTAAATGTTTATGTAGGACTAAAAAGTTCAAATAATATTTTTTGGTTAATTTTTTTGGGTAAGGTTTTGAATTGTTATTGAGATAGTTCAAATTGCCTGATTTACTGTGAAGGAAACAAGCTCGGACACTGGAGCATTTGGCACTAACATGAACCATAATACAGTATGAAATATATGCTGTAGTTAGCCCATGTTGCAAATTCATATGTGCAAGAGTGCAAAGATGAGACCTTACACTTCATTGCAAGGAGAACAAAAATCACTTCCTTTTATGCCAATCAAATAGAGATCAAATTTTAGACAAGTTCCTTCAAATGATATGCAAACATTTTGAAATGAAATCAGTATATTATGATCATAAGTAACAGTTTTAAGTATGATAGACATATTTGCCTTGATGTTCAATGCATATTGTCCACCCATTTTCACTCAATCTCCTGTGGCCTGGAGTACTGCAGATAACTTTAATCTTTAACAAGACATTTACGTGTGCTTCCACTTAATTAGGCTCAAAAATATTGATGGCACTTCATCAAGTGGAAAGAAATACTTTTTGCTTCTAATCTTAACATTAATTTGCTCTGACAAGTTACAAAGACTGAAATGTCCCAAAGCATCCCCTACACAGTGAACTTAGCTCAACTAAAAGAAAAAAACACATTCTATTCATTTCTCAACTGAAGCCTAATCTCCCTGTTGAATCTCCTAATAAACTCCTCCACCTTCTTGTTAAGCTCCTCGTCAGATAACTTCGAGTACTTGTTTTCCTCCGAGTTTGAACGTCCACTCCCTGCCAACCTGTGATGATCTTCCTTCTTGCTCACCGACAGGCGCAGTGGCTTCTCGTACACAACTACACTTTTATCAACAACTCTTCCCTCATGGGGAAATGATTTCTCCTTCCCAACTACACTTTTATTGACAGGTTTTTCTGAATGAAGGACTGAGTTCTCTCTCACAACTATACTTCTGTCTACAGCTGCATCCAACTGGCTCGGAGCAAGTAGTAGTTCTTTTGGGCTCTCTTTAATGCTAGCCTCTAGTGGTAGCTCTGCAGCAAGGCTTGCACTTGTTGACCTGCTATGTTTGATGAACTCGTCGTAGAGATCGCCGGTCTCGCCTGATGAGGAGAAGATGCCGGAGTCGGCGGCGATGATGATGATGATGGAGTTGGACATGAGGAACCAGAAGGTGGTGTCTTTGAGGAGCGTGGAGGGAGGGATGTGGAGGAGAGAGACGTAGAGGACAGGGAGGGAGATCACTAAGATGGAGATGGATATCTTCTTTGCCTTGGGGTGCTTGCTATTGTTGGAGCTGGAGCTGGAGCTGTGCTTGGCCTTGGTGAAGCTTGATGGTTGTTCCATCTTTGGACAACGAGTTTATAGAGTGAGGCTGTGAGCCTCTTCTTTCTCTTCTTATAAATTGGATTTGTGGAAGTTTGAGGGGGGCTTTATAGGGCAGAGGAGGGAGTTCAAAGGCAAAATCATTATTCTATGGGCTAAATAATTGAATTCTAAAGAGTGGGAACCGTCCACATCTTAAATGAAATGGAAATTAGCTCCTGCTGCTCTTTAATCAAAGGACTACAGTTTGGACGGTGAATAAAGTCAGCCAACTTATTTGGATGGTCCACAAGTGAACAAACTTAATTTGATCAGTTGATCTGGGATCATTATTTATCCCAAAGGTGAGTCTAATCCATGAGATTTAGACTACAACCTAATTTTGAACCCAACCAAGTCCAAAATTATAGAGTATAAGCTTGGTAGATTTCAACTCAAATTGTAGAGTCAGGATGTTAATTTATTGAGTTGGTGAAGTCTTTTGTGCTGATAAAAGAAAATCTAGTTTTAATCTCGCCATTCTGGCTCTCGACCTGTCATGGTTCTTAAAAGTAGAAATAAAAAAAGAGAGTAAATCCTAGACTCGACAACTAGCTTGGATATTATCCATGTCCTAGCTAACAAGTTGGGTGGCCTGGATGCCTGCTGGCAATAAAAATTTAAGTAGCCTTTGGGGTCTATGTTCCTTGAGCTGATCCACTGCCACTCCAGTGTGTTGTTGGCTTTGGGGACCCTTTTAAGTGCTTTCATAATTTGAGTTCGAGGGTCATGGACTTCTTACGTGGAAGAAGAGCATTTAGGCTTATCTGAACGTTATCCGTTGTTTATTGGTGCTATTTTTCCTTTTCCACTTTGTTGGAGTGAGATCCTAAACAATTTTGCTGATAAAGTTTTGGGATTGGATTGGAAGGAACCTAGCTTGCATGTAAAAGTACCTTTACATGTCATGAAGGCATGCAAACTATATTGAAAATTGGAAAAATTGTTTTGAAATATTGGTAACAACATTAGCTCAATCATTTTCTTTTGGGGGGGTTAAAATCCAAGTCAAGTAATGCAAATATATTGGCCAATGTGGGGCAGTTGTGATTCATTTGTAGTACATATAGAGAATTTCCTTTTTTTTAAAAAAAAAATTCCTTAAATTATTAGACAATGACAATGGCACAAGGATCAAATACCTGTCTAATTTTCTTTAGCAATGGGTCTTCAGACCAATGGAATTGGCAACAAGCTACAGATTTCTTGTTCAATCACTTTCAAGGGACAGTCACAGTAACAGGGGACTGGATATGGCTTGCTTTGCTTGCCACTTCTTGTTTTCCCTCTTTAGTTTCTGTTCCTCTTTTTATCTTTCATGTTTTTGGCTTTTGCTTTTCCCTTCTTTTAAGAAAAACTTTTGCATGTGAAGATGTAGGGCCCAATTGTATTACCACAATGGCATGAGGTGGGTTGATGCAATTTATATGATGCCTATTTGTGATGGGTTTGGAGCATGAAACGGCAATCTCTTTTATTGTTATTATTGTTGTTGTTGTTAATTGGCTATCTATGGGAGAGGACAACCTTCTTAATTAAAATCTCAAGAAAGCAAAAATAATAACATTCAAAAATTGATGAAGAAAGAAAATCAGAGAGCTAATACATTGATTTCTCAAGATTGCAAGTCGAACCTATCAATAATCTACAACCTAATTTCTTTCTTTGAATATATAGGAGATAAAGAACTTGTAGTCCAAGAAGCATTCGACAATAATGATCATAGTCATAATTTGATTTCAATGATGATCTTTGATCTATAATCTTTGCACATTTAGAGTTTTCAAAGTTCATTTACCTTTGAAAGCTCCATCAGAGTTACTTTTGACAGTGCCTTAGTAGTTGAGGGGCTCCATGTTACCCTCCAGAGGAGGCTCCCCAGTTGGCAATACTCCTTAAAGAATTTTTTGCACAATAGAGAACAAGTCATACAGCTCCTAGACTAGATTTTTCACTTATCTAATCATAAAAGTAGGTTGAGTGACTTTAGTTGGAAAAAAATTCATATCCCCATCCTTTCAAATTATATTGTGTAGGTAAGCTAGCATGTACTAGTTTTTAATATCATTTGAGGTAGAACAAGGCTTAGAGAGATGACACTACAAAAAGATAGTCAATAATTCCACTCATCTATTTATTGCATAGAACAAAGGAATTCTACATAACCACAGTGAAAGAAGTGTATAATCTTATTGATACCTCTTGTTCGAAAGATTTAGATCTTCATTTTGCTAGATTGTAAAGATTGCCGGTTCAACAACGTGTTCATTTCTTCTTATGAAAACTTTTCTCTGGTGGCCTTCTAACATCATCCTTGTTGGCAGGAAGACTGAGATACCTTAACCCATTATGTGATCGTTGTGGTGATCATATTGAGTCATTGAATCATCTTTTCTTTTACTGTATTAAATCTCAGCAATTGTGGCACAGTTTATCAGTGTTCCAGGAGATAGCTCTGTTCCTCAAGCCTATGAGTTCCTGATTGAAAGGGTGGTCTCTATTGATCATCATCATCTACAATCCTTTCTAGCTTATCTTCTATGGCAAATCTGGAGGGGTAATCTTTCAACATAAGATTTTCAATCCTTTGGCTATTATTCATCAAGCCTCTCTCTTATCTAAGGAATTTCTGAATTATACCATCATAAATTACCCTTCCTCTCCTGGCCTCTAGGGTGGTTCTGGGTCTCTATCTCTAAGATCTCCTCCCTGTTATTTTGTCTCTTGGCTGCCCTCTTAACCAAGATTTCTTAAAATTAGTTTTGATGATTTTGTCTATCCGCCATCCGTTGGTGCTGAGTTTCTAATTAGAGATCCTGTAGGCTGAATTCTTGTAGCAGGTTCTATTCCTCTCAGGAAAGCTTCAATTCAATCCATTGGAATTATTGCAGCATGGCATGGGTTGATGCATGCAATACGTTATATCTCAGGGGGTCTGGATAGGAACATTATAGTTAATTCTTAAAAGAGATTCTGCGGTTGCCATTTCTTGAATAGTAGGTACTGAAAGTTCTTCTCATCCTTTACTTCAGAATATCAAATCAAATATTATATCTGATCAATTTTTATTATCAGTATATTTTTCCAGAAGTCAACAAAGCAGCAAATCTCCTTGCAAATTGGGGTGACTTTGTCAACTTAACTACCTATTGGTCTCACCATGTTCCTTTTGATCTTTGCCTCTTCACTGAAGCTGATGCAAGAGGCCTTTGTTATATAAGGTTTTAAATATTATTCTTCTCACCCAAAAAAAAAAAAAAAAAAAAAACCCTCTAATGAATTGGTCTAAATCTCTCATGATATGGGACAACAAAGTGGAACAAGATTGTAATATAAGATTTTTGGAACAAAAACTAAACTATGAGAATTAAATCATAATTGTATGATGTCATTGCAATAACAAACACCAAAGATGATTAGTGTCAAAATGTATAGAAGATTTAAATCACTAATAAATCTCCCCACACTATCATTTTTTTGAGAGCCAGGATGGGTGAAAACCTGGTTGAAATTGTACTACATTATCAAAATAAGATAATTGTTCTTGTTTGAGTTATTTATGTATTAGTCTCTTAAATCTTCTTAGCATATTGATTCCCAAAAATGTAAAATCTATTGCACATGGATCTTTTTGGTTTCTCTTTTTCTTTTTTATTTTTTAAAGCAATAAAAAGTTAATTATATGCCACTACACTAGATTAAAGTCGAACATCTAGTACAGAGATTTTATCCCCGACCAACAAAGCTAATAGTTATTGACCTACTTAATTATACTTATATTTTATTAATAATTATACCTCTAAGTTTAATTTATATATTAATAAATTTGTTGGTTTTTTTTTTTTTTTTTTTCAATCTTGTATATCAATACTTTAGGCATATGGTTCTTTGTATATGTGTGCTCAATTTAACTATTATCAAGATGAATACTCCTATTATCTCTTCAGCGAAGGCCTCTTTACCCTTTTTAAATTTGAAGCTTTAAGGTTGATTGATCATCAAAAATTAAATTTACTAAAGCACACAATAGAAGTTCTATACATTCTTTGTTTTGAAATATATTGTGCCTTAACAGAGAGCAACTAAAATTCTTTAGAAGTTTGGAGAACAAGCAGTGGAAAGGAGGCGGAGTTATTGTTAGGAAGATAAAATATATGTTTGGATGCCCATAACTAAATAGATATGTACTGGCTTCATTGAAGTGACCATGGCTTCCTACCGACCAAAGTTACTTTGAACTCAATTTTTCATAGAACGAGACCTACTTCAAAGCACTTTGAGACAGTAAAACGCCAGAGATTGACTTACTACATAACTAAAGTCATTTTGGATGCTCACTTAGGCAACCAAGTAAGACAAAGTTTTTGACCTTAAACAAATATTCTATTGAAAAAAAAAAAAATCTTAAATATGGAACTCTCCTTTCTTTTGCAAGAAAGAGAAAGACATATAGCTCATTTTAAAGTTGCATTGGTATAGGCAAGCAAAAAAGAAAAGAAAAAAAAAAGACAAATGTTTAGCATTGTTAATTTAGAGATTAGTACATAAATCTATGGTTATTAAACTTGAACCAGAGATTGACCCGACTAATGGTTTAAGTTATCAAGTCATTGGATTGATGATCGTATCAATCGATCAGCCTAAATTTACACTAAAAATATATTTACAAATTAAAAATATAAAAAATAATAAAGTAAAAATTATGTGATATTATTTATATGCTTGTTATTTTATATACTATTATATAAATCATTGGGGTTAACATTCCATGCTACTCTCTATCTATAGCATAAATAGAAGCTGATCACGAACCATTAAATTTAAAAATTTTAAAAAATATAATTTAAGAAAAAGCCATGATACTCATTGATATTTTTAATATTATAAATAGCAATGTTTTGAGTATATGTAAAATAAATGCCTGTTCTTTCATTTTCTATTATGGAAACAATATCTGATTATGTTTCTATAGAATAATTGGTTGCAAAATATCGAAACTTATTTCAAATAGTTTCATGTAATAACATAAAATAAGTCAAAATAAAACATATTAAATAAATATGCAATGCTTAACAGGCATTATGTTATACCTTTGCTATAATGCATCAATGCTTTCTTTCAAAAACCAATTGATCATTTTTTTTTACTAGTTTAAATGGATTTCTAATCGAATTTAAAATCCAAACTAGTCAAGGTTCTAATTCATCAATTTTCCACTATCTGGTTGGGCAGTTTAATTTAAATTTGATAATTTGCATAAATTTTAATACTAATGAATGAATATGAAAATATCATATTTGTCAGGTATCAACATGCAAAAAAATATTCAATTATTATTTCAAAGAAATTTTTGCATATATACCTTTTAATATAGAGTATGTCGTATCTATTTCTCAAAAATTATGATTTACATATATATATATATATATCTTGATTCATCTTATTTTTGCAATTGCATCCTTGCATCCTTGTTATTATAATAAATATTTTTTTAAAAAATAACTTCATTAATTTTTTTTGCATCAACACCACTAAATTACATACAAAGATAATTCTAATTTTTTTAGAGATATTAATAAAAAGATATTAATAAAAAGAGAATAAAGGGGTATTGTATAAATAGTAATTTTTGACAAGTGCATCTAAGAGGATATACATTAAGGGTGTGTTTCATAGTTATTTTGGAATTATCCCAGTGGTCAAAGTGATCCTAATTAGGTAACCTGATTTCTAGTGATTCAGATTCATCATGTTTGGCATAGTATATCATAGTAATCAAGGATCATTAATCCAATATCACCATGTTTGGTATGTCATACGAATTTAAAATTATTAACCATAAAATACTAAAATTACTTCTATTATATTTATATTATATTACATATATAATATAATATAATATATAATATTAAATTATAACATACATTATAATATATAAACTAATATTATATTATATTATAATATTATATACATAATATAATATAATTTAATAGTATTATACTCATATTATATTATAATATTATACAATAATATAATATCATGTATTATATTATATTATATTGTAGTATAATAATATAATAAATATAATATATTAATTTTATATAGTATATTATACTTAAATTATTGTTATTATAATATATTTTTTTTTATAAATAATTGAATATTTTAATTTATAAATTTTAATTTATGATCATTGCAGGATGATCGTGAATCATTATCGATAAGGATGAAATGGAATAATTTTGAATCACCGTAAAATTATTGTAATGCAAATAAATAAGATGATTCTTTTATCATCCCGTGCCAAACGCTTCTCTATTAATGCCGTCCGATGATAGATATCTTTATCGGAATTTCCTTTTACCGATTTTTCCGCTGGAGCCTGGAGGTTTGGGAGGTCGGCGTTCTCTCGTCGGCTTCCCGAACGCAGCGCAAGATATAAGAAAAAGGAGTCGTCCTAGCACGAAGAGGGCGGCCGCTTTACATGTAGATTTCCTTCGCCATGGGATCCAACTCGCCACGGCCAGGTTCGAATCCCACCTCGTCTCCTCTCTCTCGCTCTCTCTCTCTGTATATATATATGAGCTGGATTCCAGTATCTCTGATCTGAACCCTGTACGAGATCTAATCGAATTATTCCTGAGGTTTTGCAGGTGTAGAAATCTTAATCTAGATCTATTTTTTCTCTGATTTTTCAGGAACTTGGCAGATATTTCGCCTTTCTGTTTTTCCCGTGCTTTCGATTCGTGTCTATCGAGCTTGACGCAGATAGTACTTGTTTCGTTTTCCTCTTCATCTTCTTACGAAATTCAATGATTTTAGGTTTTTTTTTTGGATTTGGCCATTGGGAGGGCTCCGACTTGTGCTTGTTAGGTTAGGAACTGGGTTTGTACCACAAGAATTGCTCGAATTAATGAACTTTGATGTAAAACCGTGCACAGAGATAGAGAATTAAGTTGGTTTGTATTTGTTGGGTGACAGTTGAAGCCGATTCGATAGTATTTTGATTCTTTTTTCTGGGGATCTTGTGATCTGATTTTGTTGTGCTGAATTCTGATTGAATTGGTTTTAGATATCTATGATCTCAAGTACTTAATAATTTATCTGGTGATGGGTACGATCTTAACCAAACTGATAAAATCTATAACCAGAAAAAATTAGTTTTAGTTTAGATTGTTGTATTTTATGAACTTTTGTTTAGGTACTTTTAGAAGAGGATTTAAGTATTGCTGAGTTGGCTAGTTCCATTTTCAATATATCTTGTGTTGGATAAGGTTTTTTATTTGGGTATTGTTTTAGTTGTCCTGAGCTTCTTTGAGAATATGAATTTTGCATTTTAGGAATGATTTTGGATGTCCACATAGTGGTTGGTTACCTGCTTGGTAAGAGTCCTAGCTGTAAAACAAGCCACTTAAAAATTTGTAAAGGCTTCATAGCTGGTCATTAATGATATATTTGGTTGCAAGGAAAATTGCTTGAAAGATTTGTTTTTCCAAAAGAAATCTAACTTTTTGTTTGCTTGTTCCAGTGGAAAATCAATATAGTTGGAAACTTTATAAGTTTTCAAGAAAATACTTTTCTTTTTTCATGGAAAAGTCCTGGTTTTCCTTTTCCTGCATTTCCTTGCAAACAAGCATACCATAAGGGCATGTTTTTGCCGTTATGGTATGTTGTGCTTTCCAAGCTTTTAGGCTTGGGTGGCCTGGTTGAGTGCTCAGTCGCCTATTGGCCACTTTTATCTCAAGCTGCCTTGTTCCTTGGATTATTAGATCAATCAACCATTTTACTGATTTTGATGTAACTCCAAATTGAGATTGGGGCCTCACAATGATAACAATAAAGAAGACAGATTCAGATCTGAAAATAGAAGTAATCTGATGAATTTTAATAAAGCAAGTGGAAAAAACAAAAAAACAAGTAAAATAATGTTAGGCGAGTGTGAAGAGAAGTACAAGAATAATAGGAGGAGGAGAAAGGGAAGAGAGAAGAATATGGGAGGAGAAAATATTATGGAGGAACAGAGTAGAAATATAAGAATTATAAGAGGAACAAGGGAAGGAGGCCTTTCAATCTGCCCTTCATTTTAAAATATGTGTACAGGACCATAATTCACCCCTAAGAGTTGGCCCCGAAGGATGTAGTACAATACCTTATCTTCTCTCCTATTCTGACCATGACTCTCTAAATAACAGATAAATCTGTGATAATTCCCTTCCTTTATTGACTAGCTGGTATCCCCTGGTAGAGTCACATGGACTGACATTAAGACATGCAAATGTATACTTGACCTGAACCATAATTGGATCCCACCCTGAAGGGTTCTAGAATCATATGCCTAAGAGTCAGTTATGGGTCCAAAAATGGACCTGTTTAATTTTTGTGGTCTAGATTCATGTATGCTAAAAGCTCACCTGACCTAAGTCTGACATGACCCAATCACACACATATATACACTATATATATTGCAAGCCTAAAATCAATAATAGGACACTCATATCAAAGATTCACACCATTGACCATGATTTACACTTTTAAAAATGTCTAAAAACCAAGAATCATATTGATCTCTAACATATGCATCAAGTGGGCATAAAAATATATGATTAAAATGATATGATATGATTTGAGCATTATAATCTATTGATTTTCAATCTATTTGTTTTGACATGTTTAGATCATTAATCTAAATGCTTTAGCAAGTATTTTAATACACTAGCACATTGAAAATCATCCATATTTTAATACACTAGCACATTGAATCCTCATGATGCATAGGTTAGTGATCATCAAAATAGGTGAATTTAATTTCTAGGCTTTTTTTAGTAGTATGGATCATAATCAATGGTGTGGATCTTTGATTTGGATGCTCTATTGTCGATTTTAGAGTCAAGAAGAGTAAATACCCTCTTACCTTAGGAGGAGCAAAGTTCATCTCTCTTTTTTTCTTGACATAATTGTAACGCCCTAAGCCCATCCGCTGGAACTTCTAGCGGGCCAAAACCACGTGACCCAAAAACTCGAGTGGAAGTTAATGGGTAGTAAGTGGGCTTGAGTTATAAGCATATAGCACATTTCTCTCTCATTCAATGTGGGATTAAATTTGGAGTATCACAATCTTCCCACCTTATAATGCGACGTCCTCGTCGCACGCCACAAGCTAACTAGAATTTACCCCGAGTCGGATCATTGGTGCTGCAAGGGTGGCTCCACGCCATGGCGGGACTCTACCACCGCCCCATGGGTAGCCCTTTCCTTATGCCCACCAATGACCCGATCCTTGCAGCACCAATGACCCGACTCAGGGTAGATTTGTCTAGTTTATGGTGAGATGAGGACGTTGCATTATAAGGTGGGAAGATTGTAATACTCCAAGTTTAGTCCTATATTGGATGGGAGAGAAATGTGCTATGTGCTTATAACTCAAGTCCACTTGCTACCCATTAACTTCCACTCGTATTTTTGGACCACGTGGTTTTGACCCGCTAGAAGTTAATTGGGCTAGCGGGTGGGCTTGGAGCGTTACAAATGGTATCAGAGCCGACTCGAGTGTGCGGAAGTTGGTGAGCATGAGGAACCCGAGTGTGCGGAAGTTGGTGGGCATGAGGAAAGGGCTACCCATGGCGCAGCCATGGCGTGGAGCCACCCTTGCAGCACCAATGATCCGACTTGGGGTAGATTCTCCACATTGGATGGGAGACTCGGGGTAGATTCTGGCTATGTGATTCCCCAAATTTAATCCCACATTGGATGGGAGAGAAATGTGCTATGTGCTTATAACTCAAGTTCACTTGCTACCCATTAACTTCCACTCGAGTTTTTGGGCTACGTGGTTTCGGCCCGCTAACGGAGTTAGTTGGGCTAGTAGGTGGGATTGGGGCGTTACAATAATAGGAGTAAAGTCCATCTCATATATATAAATGTATATATATGTGTATATATATGTATATAGGTATTTATGTATATACACGTATGTAGAGTTGGGCTAGAATGCTTTTAAGTATATTTGTCCTCAAATGCTTTCTCAATGGAAACCAATGATGGACCTCTCAAAATAAAAATTAATGCCATTAATCGTGATTTGCGGTATTTGAAATGCCTAGAAATAAATAAAAAAAAAAACATTTTTCAGATGTTGTACCCATTTATTAGGTCAATGAAAATGAACAATTTTAATAAATGATGCCTTGTTTTCGTTTGATCTATAGTTTAGAAGCATCCAATTAGTTGACATTTGGTCTGCATGTGCTTTAAATATTTAGATCAAGATCACTTGTTCAAATTGTGTATTGTATGATTATATGGTATAGACATCTGGTTTGGCTCACTGGCCCTATATGTGTGTGTATGCATGGATAGTCCTTTGGACTTCAAAATCAATAATAGACTATCCAAATTTAAGATCCAAATTGCTGAATATGATCTACAATGTAAAACATGCTTAGAAGGCAAAATTTATATATTTTGGTGAAATCTAACCTAATCATCATAGATGTGTCAAAATAGACAATCTTAAAACCTAGTGAATTTAAATCTTATAGACGGTCTTAAAACCTGGTGAATTTAAATCTATCCATATTTTTAAAATATGTAATTCATGATCCATAAAGAGAATTTTTAATTTTGTCCTATTAGGTAATTTGCTGCACTAGTGCAATTGATATTATTTATTTTATTACTAAAATGTATAAATTGTGATTTTTAGGTTTTTTTTGGTAGTGTATACTATATTTGATTGTTTGGATCTTCAAATTAGATGGCCTATCTTTGATTTTGAAGGCGATAGGGCTAACAAGGTTTGTCGTATTGACTTGTACTAATCATATCGATAAGGTAATGATATGGTGTCGAGTTTTGATTCAGTATGAATCAAATCAGTCCAAACCAACCTGTACCACTCAGTACCAAATGATTAAGAGTGAAAAAAGAGTGGTACTCTCTCTCAGTAGGAGGGTGCGTACCGTACCAATCCATACTATATTGAATTGGTAATGTACCGATATAGATCTCAGTATCTATTTGCGGGCCTTGCTCTCAAGAGCACCTTAGCTTTACTTTTGTGTGTGTGCGCGCGCGCATAGATAGAGATGCTAGGACTTATGTTATATTTTCATAGACTAAAGTTGATCTTGACATGGACCCGATTTATACATGATGATTTATCCATTATATCATATAAATTTTACACTTATATCCCTCGCGTTTCTTATAAAGCTTATTACTTATACCTTAAATTGTTATTAGTGAATAATTTTAAGGGCATAAGGGAATTGAGCTTTCCAAATAAAGGCACCTGCTTGACACTTGAACATAGTCCCAATCCATTCCCAATCCAACCTGAACCTGATCCTAGCTGAACCTATTCTTGCTTGACACCTAGATAGGTCAAATATGGATTCGAATATAGATGCAAAGCCTCCTAGTCTAGGTTAGGCAATATCTAGACCTGATCTAACCAGATAGCATCTCTTGATTTACATAATGACTCCTTATGTAGGGAAATAGTAGCCACCTTAAATCAAGGTTCATAATCTCGAAATCAGGTACTGTATCAATCCGGTACCAATAACATAGTACCAAGCTAAACCGTATTGACACTACATATCAGCTGGTACCAGTTCACTATATTTTGGCTGCTTTTGATTTTCAATATTTTTTATTTTCAAGATTATTTTAAATATTATGGGTTTTTAAATTGTGATTTTAAGGGTGTTTTAGTATTATTTTATTTCATATTGGTTCAAAGAGATAGATTGCTTAATGGATGCAATTGTAAGGCAATGTAAATTTTTGTGCTTAAAAATATATCCCTTTGCTTGCCCATATACCTTCTCACCACAAAATTATGGCATGATTTCCCCTGATTTTACCATTTTTCAGTTTATTTAAGGCGTAAACATAAGAAAAAAAAGAAGAATGACGAGGGAGGTGTTCATACTTGATTTGTCTTAAATTTTGGCTCAAAAATCAACAAATCATCCCTCTTCCATGATTTTTCCTCTCAAACTCCACCATTGGAAGCTCTCTTCTTGAAGAAAAGAGAGGGCCTGATTCTGCTCAGTTTAGAGCAGTTTGGGCCAGTTCTGGCCACTTATTGACCTAAACTGCCATCCCAACCCAGTTCCTCATGGGTTTGGGTCAGTAAACCCCAAACCAGATGGTCTGGGTCAGTTTGGTAGACCATGTCCTGTGCTGTAGGAGCTGGCTGACCTCAAGTAATCCCCAATTTAAAGTTGATAAGGACTCTAAAATAAGTGACTAATATCAGCCCTAATGGGGTGTCCAATTCTAACATGTATGGTTATCGTTTTCTTCTCATTGTTTAACTAATCTTTTTTTTTAAGAAAAAAAGCCCTTATTAGCAGGGCATCATTGACCCTTAAAAGATTCATCTAACAGCGTGATCAGAGAAAGGAAAATTTTACTAACTTAAGGGGTTGATATTAAGATCATTTGAACCATAATGAAAAGTCAGTTGTATCAGTTTTGGTTGCAATAGTGTTCGTTGTGTTGAATTCTCTCTTAAAGTGTGAGTTAACTGAAGAAAGAAAGAAGAAAAGTGCATTTAAATAAGTTCCGGTGGATATTAAGTGATGCTAGATCATTTCATGTTTCATGGGAGATTTATATGCTTTGAATCACTTGATAGAAAATTGATCATGTAAATAAAACTAAACAAATTAACCAAAGACTTTATTGTTGCTTTTACTTGAGTAGTTAATGACCTCACCAATTATCAATATGTCTTCCTTTGATCTATTTCTTTTATCATATATAATCTTCTATATTGACTCATATGTAATTACATGTACAATCATTAGATTTTATAGGGCTATCTATAATTCTAAATGTATGAAAAATGCCAATTTTATCAATTTTTTAGGGAATGTTCACTCTAGATGCATGGCTTGCTGCCAAGGCATTTTGCTTAGGCCTCTAAGGGGGTCAACAAGTAGATTGCAACCTTTGATTTTTTTGAACCCTCTCTTCCTTGGACTGTTTTGACATTCCCTCAACGAAAGGAAGAAACTCTAGAGGCATTGAAGGTTGTCTAGCCTTCCAGTATCTAGGGGATGGTGAAATGATGATGACACTTGGCCAGCTAGGGATACAGTCTCTGGTAGAAATGTCCTTTGCTTCCTGTTTAAGCCAAGGGAAAGGCCCTTGTGCACATAAAATTGTTATAACCTAAGACCCTCCATTCCCCCTTGAACACAATTTCATGAAGTTAATTAACTAATACTATCGAAACCTTGCAATTTGAACATGCACTGAAGGGACTGAGATTCCATCTTTGTCTCTTTTTCTTTTTTGATCTCTTAGGGTGGGGGAAGAGGAAGGGGAAGGGTGATGTACCTTAGAGTTCAATCTTTATATCACCTATGGAGAACTATGCAGCTTTTTTTGAAAAAAGAAAATAAGAACAACGATCAAATCACTCCAAATTAAGGATAAACTGAAGTTAGACACAACCAACAACCTAGTTTAATTTTTTGTAATCGCATAAAGAGCAATCAACCAAAGGCACATAATTAAAATTGAACACAAAAATACCAGCATGCCAAATAATTTGAAACCAGCAAAAGGAAATCTGAAAATAAATGGTAGCACCAATATCTAAGTGAAAGTTAGCTAAATCCAAGAGGAAGGATTTGTGCGATAGGGCTCCTTAAGGGGCATGAGCAGTTAAAATCTGACTGCAAATCAATCAAGAGAGTTTGGGACACTTGACTTGAAAGAATAGAAAGAAGGCAAGAGCTGTGAGGAAGGAAAAGAAGGAAGGAGGTCACTGATAGGTGAGATCTGCCATTCAAGAGATGCTTTCTTGGACTTCCACACCTCACAAAGAAAGAGACAGACAATACATCTTGGCATTTGGATCAACACATCATGTTGCATGATAGCTTGATGTAGAGGAGCTCAGAGATCAGCAGCAATGACACAACCATTCTTGATCAAAGTCCACTTTGTGTTGCCCTACATGCTCATAAATAGCCTTATAGGGTTCATAAGTCAATTAGGATACACTAATATGGAAAGAAAAATGATAGGTGTTGTCACGCCTCTGATACCATTTGTAACGCTCCAAGCCCACCCGTTAGCCCAATAAACTCCGTTAGTGGGTTGAAACTACGTGGCCCAAAAACTTGAGTGGAAGTTAATGGGTAGCAAGTGGACTTGAGTTAGAAGCACATCACATATCTCTTTCCCATCCAATGTGGGACTAAACTTTTGGGGTATCACAGGTGTTGTGTACGAATCATCAAAGGAAAGAGAATTGTTGGCTGAGGATAAAGAGGAAAGGCAACTGCATTCATAAGGATCGAAGAGGGTTGGTAGTGGGGTGTCCATTTGTTAATAGGAAGAAGGACAAGAGGCAGATTGGGGCAGCCAATTTGAGAGGATTTAGGAATAGGCCCAGCCAATCAATCTCAAGTGGATTCTCCTCACCTTAGTTCTTTCTCCTTTTTGAACGAAACCATCCAAGTCCTAGATTCAGTGCTCACTTTATCCCGTTATGTTTTAGTGCCCCATCATGTGACAAGCATGTGATGATTTGAATGAGTGATCACCTCGGACACCAAAGGATAACTTAAACAAAAACAAATCCAAATCATGTTTCTTTGATGCACTAAATGTTGCGTTGGAGAAGCTAAAACAACTTTGAATCTAAACAAATAACTAGCAACAGCCTAACTGTAAGCGGGCCTTCTAAATAAAAATAAGACTAAATATGACTAAATTGTTTTGACATTTTAGCTACTAGGCTAGACAATATGAGGTGTCCTATGATCTACTGAAGTTGGCCTAAACCTATGAAATCCATGTCTATCTGCACCAGATCACCCTCATCCATTAGGTACACAACATGATCGAACACATGGATGTAAAGAACAATTATACCAGCAAATTAATATGGATAATATAATTTTTAAATCAATAAAGAAAGTTCTACACCTAGGTTTGAGACTTCTCTTAGGTTGTTTGTTTTCTTGTTTATTCGCGTTTGACTTCATCGTAGACGCTTGACAAGTTCTAAATTATGTGCAATTATCTAATGTGCAATAGTGAGCCAAATGCTTCAAGACACAACAATATGTTTTCAAAAGCAGAATTACCAAAAATTGACCCTTAAAGTGAAACCATACATCCATGTGTGAGCTTGAACTGCCACTGCTCTACAGCCAAAGTAATGGCCCCTTTATTTAGCTTAGATGTTTGACTGCATATGTGGCAGCTTTAAAGGTGCGATTCTTTAACTTGTCTGTGAATAAACTTCAAGGTTCATGAAGAAACACAAATCCTTCATTGATTAGTAAATCTTTTAACCACTTGGCTTTTTGAAGTTGTACAAACTTTGTAATTTTTGGTTTCCTTTTTGATTAATGGTTCTTATATTCTTAATCATCTTTTTTGATTTATTCTTTTTGCTCCTCTTGCATTTGTTTTCTTTTGCCTCTTTGTTTCTATGCTTTCTTGTTCAAAGTATAGTTAACCTTATTCCTAAATATGTTTCTTCTTTTCCTTTTCATGGAGGAGAGAGGAGGTTGATGGTTGCTTCCTCATCATTAACCTAGTATAATTTTATACTGCTTGACAAAACAAATCCTTCAATGATGCATAATCATAACCATAAAACATTATCCAACTAGGTCAGATTATGAAACTTTTTCACTGGTCATTCTCATCAGAGCCACATTTCAAGTCATGGCAACTGTTTTCAAAATTATGTTCATCCATGTTATCCAATGTTTTGCTCTTCTTTTGCCTGCCTTTGACCAAATCAAACAACTCTATTTATGGAGGCCTTGGATATTTGTCACATTTGCACATACCATATCTTTCAATTGTTTAACCTGTTTCCCTTAGTACAACTTTTTATGCCTCCTACGAAATCCTTTCAGATGATACCATTTTCCATCTTCCACCTTCATCTTTTTTCTCTCATTGCTCAACATTTTATGACGACTAATATTACAGGTAAGGGTTTAATACCATAAGGCTGCCTAATATTTCTATGGAATGAGATGCCCTACGTCTTAACACTCGAGATAGTGGATCTCCCATCCCATCCCTGCCCATTTCTTGACTTGTCCTGACTTGACACTCAAGGTATTGCCCCCATCTTGACAATCTGAATGGGGGGGATGCCTTGCTGTCATACTGATATTTAAAATTATAATTGTAGGATTTGTTCTTATTTGATAAATTTTGTCTTTAGTCATCAAGGCATGCATCAATTCCTTAAAATCTTCAAGGCATCTTTCAACTTCATCCATAAGATCTTATTCTGGTAGATATAAATATCTTCTCTTAATTTCTAGGCAAACAAGGTCCAAGATAATATTATTTATTGGCTACCAATTTTGACTGCGGCCACTAATGCTGTGGTCTAAGAACTCATTTTATTTTAAAACCTGTTCTGTGTTTTACAAGATCCTATTTTAGTTTGTGTAAAATATGATTTTCTAGCCCTACTTACCATGGGCTTAAGTGTTTAACACAGATAGCTCATATTGAACCTTTATGCAGCTCAGCCAATTGACCCTACTTTTGGTTTAATTCTTGTCAATGTGAGACCTCAATAATTGTTTGTTGGATTTATTTTAATCCTAGCAATTATATATCATAATCTTGCATGGTAATAATCAAAAAATTCCTTACCCCTAAAAAAAATACCAATGATTGGTGTGTGCAATAACTACTGAATTCTTATTTTCTTTTATTTCTTTCCAAAATAGTGGAAAATGAAACTGGTGACTATAAGATCGTAGTTAAATCAGATTGTGACCTGTTTAGCAAAATGCTCCTATATTAATTGATTCACCTTTGATAGAGATCTAATAGTCATCACTAGGAAAGAATTACCTTTGTAAGAGTTAACAATTTCCATCCATGAAGTAAGTTTTGGCTTGCCTTCACAGATTTTCTGCATTTAATTGTTTTCATCAAAAGAAAAATATGGGACCATAAATTAGATTGTGGCCTTGGGGATCTCCATGTGTTGGAGAAACTTCTTGAAAGCCAGAAGCCTATCCTGAATTTTGAGGTGTCTATTATTGTATAAATTATGATCTTGCTCTTTGAATCTTGGGCCTTTTGCTTGCCCTTCTTAGGGATTTTAGAGGACACAAGTTGGGTGAATATAAATTTCTAATAATTCTTTGCAGTCTTTTGTGGACCCTTTTTGCTTGACTTATCTTGGTGAGAATAACCTGATGTGGAGGTGGTACTTAATATTGTTGATTGTCAACTTCAAATCACATCAAGAATGCATGCAACTTTTCAATTCCCTTAGCTTGCCTTATAACCCACAATTTAGATCTTGGTTTGTATCACGTCATGTGGTGTAAGGTGTATCCTGTTGCATAGTCACCAGCATTGGTCTATATTAGTTTATAACTTAGGATCAACCTGTTTCATCCACTATTGTAGCATAATGCACTCATATGCTATGAAGCATGCCTGCATGGTACTATACCTAGTTGAATTGCTTTTCTACCTGATAAATATTATTAAATTGAATTTTTTTTTCTGTTTTGTTTCTCATATTTCCTCAATCTCGTTGAGCTGCTTAATTTGTTGTTTATGGTCTTAATTCATGCTTCTTCTCATGTTGGATGTCTTTAAGAATTTGATATACAAAGAACCTCTATCTATAATCAGCATACAACAGTTGATTCAGCTTGGCTATGAAACATCTTTTAGTGCTTTGAAACAATGGCACGTCATACCAGAAAACAATCAACTATAGTCTTGATGCGAAAAAAAAAAAAGTCTTCACATATTACTGCACACAATTGTGTATTTTTCTTGTGAATGCATTCTAGGCATTGAATGAACTGGAGTGCATACTGATAGAGATCCTAATCTTCTCATGAAGATTTGTTGCTTCTTGGCTTTAACAAGATTGGAAGAGTCAAAGTCATAACTAGCAGGTGCTTAATTGGTTGTAACTCCATTGATGCAATAAATCAGTACAGCTTGTTTGAGCATCTGATCTTGTTCCTGCAATGTTCAGATCCACGTACCGCTTCAGCGTAGTGGTATGTTCGTGGGTCTTAACATTCGAAGCATTGAATGAACTGTTGTGCATACTGATACAGATCCTAATCTTCACATGAAGACTTGTTGTTTATTGGCCCTAATAATATTGCAAAAGAATCAAATTCATAACTAGTAGATGCTTAATTGCTTGTATCTCCATTGATGCAATAAATCAGTATGGCTTGTTTGAGCACCTCATCTTGTTGCTGCATGTTAAGATCCACATACCACTTCAGTGCAGTGCATTGGAGAAAGAAATGCAAGAAAAGAATTAAAAGAAATGCAAGAAAAGAATTAAAAGAAATGCAAGAAAAGAATTAAAAGAAAAAAAAAGGCAAACCAATCTCAAATCCAAAATGAAAATTTTTATATTATGCTGCTTTAGTCATTTTTCAGTTTAGAAAATTCAGATATCTGGGGACCACTGTGTATCAGAAACTCTTGAGAACATTCCATGTCACAGATAATTGCTATAAGACTATGTCAAACATTTTTTATGGTCCAGATAGGAGTCTATGACATTTTTCCTTGTTGAATTGGACCAAAAAGCATTGACAACAACCCATGGGGAATCTATTATTATGTAGCATGATATTTGGAGAAAAGGCACCACGAACATCCTAAACTCCTACTTGGACTAATATATGTTATGGAAAGTCTCCAAAAGTATAAGGTAAAAAGAACATAGAACCCATGCAATCTGATTATAGTTGTGTTTTAATGAATATATGATCATACTTCTAAATCATCGATGGACTCTGCAAAAAGTTTTCATTTTCCTACTAACTAATTTTCCATTGGTCCTCAGGCATACCATGTTCAAAAATTTAGATATGTTAGGCCCAATTCTGATCCATGATGGGTCATGCAACTCTGTATTTTCCCCTCTTATGCTAGGACCTCTATTTTATATCCGATTTTCCTAGCCTTCACTCTCACACAGTTGTTTGTTAGCCAAACCAACCTAGTTTTTCCTGTTATATTCCATGCATGTTGTCACACCCTACTTGATTGTAGATTCTATCTTTCAAATCTTTCTGGAGCACTGATATGCATGGTATCTTGTTCTAATACAAATCTCAACATCTTATGAAAATATCATCTCCATCTTCTGTTATCCCACCTTTAAGGAGTACCATGCCATTTTTTATTTTTTATGCAGTAGTAATCCATCTCTGCTTATTTTCTCCATTGTTTTTCATAATCCATAGGTATTAGCATGTCTCTTCTGACCTTGTTTGAAAACTCATCAAATTCAAACCCTGGAAAATTTGCCTTACGAGATTTTTGTTCTCACTTGTAGTCATAAATGTTTCAAAATTGTTAAGAGTTATATGTCGCATTGTCTAAAGATAGTTCTGTTCTGATTGATTGCCTCTTGGACCTCTGCATTTGAAAGACAAGTTTCCTTTGCACATTCTTGTACAAGGACCTCTTTAGATGCATCTAGCCATCTGGTCCCTGATTATATCTGCAGATGTTTTCGAGTTTGACTTGATCTCCTTAGGGTAATATGCTGTTGCATGCGCTAGTAGTTTTTTTACATTCCATGATGTCATGCTTGGTTTTCTTGCATCTCCATCACTTCTCTCTCTTCTTTCTGTCATCTGTACACACCTACGACTCTGTTGCTGTTGGTTGGTCAAGTTTGTTTGATGACAAGATGTGCTATAACTTTATGTACAATTTAGAAACAAAACAAATGAATCAGTGTAGTTTTTGTGGTGTTAATACCCACTTCATTATTTCATGGCAAGATGGGAAAGCTATGGTTTTAGAACTTGGTTTCTGTGAGGTTTGTGGAGTAATGTTTTCATCTGTTTTGCTCCAAATTTTGGAGTTTTGATAAAAATAATTAGTAAAAAAAATTCAAAAAAGGTGGTAAATATAAAGGAAGCAAATAACTTATGACACACCATTTTGGAGCTTTATGTGTTGCACAGAATCTTCATTGGTGAAGTTTCAGTAGCTTCAGCTGAAATTACTATTATTTGATAAATTACTGATTTAGTTATACTAAGCAATTGTGGACCTTTTAGTGTACAATTATAGACTATATTATCCAGCCTTGTTGCAAACATATCAGTTTTTTTGGATTCATATTTTTGAAGTACGCAGTCATTTAACCAAACACCTAAGGATTTAGAAAGTTGTATCCACTTTTCATACAAAAAAAATTTTGTGTTGTTGCTTTATTGCTTTATTCAGAATTCAAATGTCCTTACTGGTCTCTTTTAAGGTATTGCTCTAGGGGCCTCTATGGAGGCTGAGGCCGGAGAGGCCTAACACAATCTCATTCGAAAGGCCCATGTCGGGGCCGGGGGCCCACCTAACTCGTTGCTAGGAGATTTGTGTTGATTTAAATATCAAGAGCCAACCAATGGGTCTATGATGTGTGCAACCCTGCACATCTACTCCTTGGGGGGCAAATCGCCACCTTGAGATAACTGGACTCTGCTTGCCCCTCATCTTTTTCTGGCTGGTGTGTGTTTTCTGATTAAAAAACTCACTACTTATGCTTGGTCATTATTTAAATAGAAACATAATTTTGCAACTTCAGTAAGTTATATTTTTTTTCTTAAAAAATGGATTCTGTTGCTGCAGGTAATCCTCCACCACCAAAACCCTGGGAACGAGGTGCGACTACATCTGGACCCACACCTTTCAAGCCCTCATCTTCTGGCAGCACAAGTGATGTTATTGAAGCCTCTGGAACCGCAAAACCTGGAGAGATCGTTCCAAATACTGAAAGGAATGTGCTGCCAAACAGAAACACTGTTGGGAGGCCTCTACCTCCAAGACCTTGGCAGCAGAACTATGGAACGAATTATGCAGGTAATTGTTAATTCGGTCATGCTCCACTTGATTTTCCTTTTCATGCAAGTTGTGAACTTCCATTTTGAATACAGGATATGGCTCAAACGTAAATTACGGTTCAGGCTATGGCTCTGGCATGTACAGCTCATATGGGGGATTTGGTGGTTCTGGTGGGCTTTATGGTAACAATATGTACTCAGGATATGGAGGGTTATATGGAAATGCTGGAATGAATCCAGGTAGCATGTATAACAGTGGGTTTGGGGGCCCCATGGGTGGTTATGGGATGGGCATGGGCGGACCTTATGGTAATCCAGATCCAAATAATCCATATGGCGCTCCATCATCACCACCGGGCTTTTGGATATCCTTCATTCGAGTGGTAAGATGTTTCTATTTGCAGCAGTTGTGGTAACTTGGAAACCCATTTGAACAATCCATGTTTTCAAAAGTTGTGCCTTTTTTTTAATATAAAAAAAATTATAATATTGATGCACATTAACAAGTCATCGAAAGGGCTTCCAGCAATGCCTCAGCTTCATTGGGCTGAGCAGTCGTGAGGAGTGCCCTGTAGTGTTACATTCCATCCTGGCATAGATCCCCCTAGATATGAAACATTGCTTGGTGCTCCTGTCTTGCTGCTTGTTATTGTTCACCTAAGTATGATTATAAGTAGTAGGGATGCAATAATAAATATTATGTCTACTATTGAAGTTGTAATGGTCTTCCTCAGCATTTTATTATTCAGTTAATGCTGCAATTTTACTGGATGGTGCAAAATATAATATATTGCTTTATTCTGTCATGTTACTACGTACAAATTTTGAGTTATATTGGGTTAATAAGAGTTGTTGATTCTCTCTTTTCCCTAGTATATATAGCACGCTACCAACAGACATTAGTCGGCATTTCTATAGCATATCCGCTGATGCTCCTTTTTCCTGTTTTGTTCCATGCTGTCCCCACCCTTTCTAAAACATTGACCTTTATATTGGCACTGATGGCAGATGCAAGGTGTCGTCAATTTCTTTGGCCGAATTGCAATCCTTATTGATCAAAACACACAGGCCTTTCACATGTTCATGTCAGCTCTACTACAGGTACCATTTGATTCTTCAAAATCCTGCCTTTTTCTTTCGTCATTTGTTTCAGAACTCATGTCAGGTTGTTTTATTCGCCACGAGTGTGACGTCTTTTCTCGCAGCTCTTTGATCGCTCCGGTTTACTCTATGGGGAACTTGCAAGGTTTGTTCTAAGGTTGTTAGGGATTAAAACAAGGCCCAGGAAACACCTCCAACCAGGAGCTGGTATGCTTCCTGGTCCTGATGGGAATGGGCAGCACTACATCGAAGGCCCCAAGGCTACCACTGGGTCTTGGGACAATGTTTGGGGAGATGATGTCAAGGAAGCCAGTTGAGATGCAGAAGGTAAATAGATTTTGAAAAGTTGAAGCTCTATATAGCAGAAGGAAACTGGGGATATATATAGCATAAGCATGACCAAAAGGAAATTAGCTGAGTAGCCTATCCAGGAAATGGTCTTCATTATATAGTACCCCTAATAAGAGCCTCCATACAGGAGGACGCCTGCTGTGTGTGTCATAATGCTCAACTATTTCATAGTTTGTTGGCTTAAGCATAAATATTCAATCTGTATTAAAACATAGTTTTAAATAATATTGTTTGGGTCGGCAGCTACCTGGTATGCCAATTTAAACTAGGGTTCTCTCTGTCTGGTTAACTGCCAATGCTTTGCAGGTAGCTTAGGTGGTATTGTGATTTTCGCTTTTCACAAACTTACAGCGGCTGCCGAGGCTCTGGAAGAACGCATCATGCAATGCGCTTTTGCATCAGGTGTTGTTCGAACATGAGATTAATGTGTGCTTTGGGAGGTGGTCTGCATTTGGTTAGATGCTGGCACGTTGTGCCTAGCGTGTAAGTTGTGGGCAGCAGTTATTTTGGCAGATAGAAATGGTTATAACGACTCCTCTTATCTGTTACCAGTCTATAATCCCCTTTTACCGCTCAGATGCAAGCAAATTCAAATCGAATAAGCATGATATCTTTCTGGTGTTTTGCAGGGGATTAAATGGCTCCCGTGCTGAAACAGGATTTTTGGCATCACCAGGGCTTGTTATTTTGGTGTGAAATCTATAACATGATGTTTAACACCTGCCTCTAAAACGCTTCAATGAGGAGTTTCAAGTGAATCAACCTCTATTATTAGCATCATCTTTCACATGCTTTTCTTTTTGTTGTCGGACTTAATTCTACAATATAAAATGTTCTCATCACCATCCCCCTAGACGGTGTCCTGTAAGCTACTGCTGCGCCTATGCACACGTGCGGAAACATGCAAGCTTGGAAAGAACAAACTTTACAGAATCCAGATGGTAAGAAAACTCTCTGATCCTGATCAGAATCAGACCCGTGGTGTACCTTACCGTACACAGAAGGAACTGAAACCAAAGCTAAGCTCGGTTTAACATGCTCCATCCGGATAATTAAGGGCAACCCAAAAATAAAATAACTAATTAACAATTCATGCCACGTTACTTTTCCTTATTATAATGCCAATTTTTCAGCAGATAACAAGATTTACGCGTTAAGGAAGCCACATACCCATCCTATTGACATCTCTAATATAAAAAGCTTGACTCAAACTGATTACTTAGTAAGTTTTGATGAGAATACCAGCAGACTAAAATTGAGATTTAATTGGCCAATAGCCAAGTAGTGGATCTTTTCAAGATAAACCTATCCATGATAATGCCATAACCTTTCTCAAAGATCTTTTGAATATCTGTTCTACTTTTGAATTGCAGATAAGTAAAAAATTCAAGTTATTTATCATCATTCAGCCCCCTTAACAAGGTTGGTTATAATAATTCTTTTGGTGCAACTTTGTTTCCATTTTATTCTGAAATTATCCTCAAGTCAGCAGTGTTTTTGCTATGGCTTTGATAAATGTTTAAACAATATTATCAATTCCACCACAGAATCTAGTCAAAAGCAGGAGTTACAAAATTTTCGGATGACAACTCATGAAATAATTGAGCATCACACTTGAGCAAGCCACTTACAACATCATCTAAAGATAATAAACAAAAATGAGCACATACTGTCAAAAAAGAATTTATAGATTCTATTTGCATAAAACACACTAGTTTAAGATTAAAACTTTGTTGTTGTTGTATTTGCACAAAACACACTCCTTAAATTAAGTTCTCCAAACACTGCCTAAGCAGTACATTTCTTCTTCTAGCATATATGCCATATATGCAGTTGATCTTTCCCCATTTGCCATCTATCAAATAAGTTCCAGACTTCGAAACAATGTTACCCTACATTTGGTCTCTGCAACACTCACCTACTTGTCTTAAGAATATTTTGAAAATACAAAGGAATATTTCTCAATCTCCAAAAACCAAATCCTTCTAAGCTTTACCTCTTAAAGAGTTACAGATCTTCACACATGTGGAGGCAGACTCATTGGCCAGTCTCCTTGTATGTTGTCCAGTATTAACGTCTCCTACAAAAGACTTTGTACTTTTAATGGAATACACGTGAAAGACAAGGCACCTTTATGTGCCGCAAACACAAGAAACTAGTCAGATGCTCCACTAGAAATATATGAAGTCACATGAGCTCTCTAAATCTATCAAAGGACATCAACCTTAGTCAATGTTTGTTGAAATTCCAAGAAGTTATTAAAATAAAATGATATCTAAAAACGTCACATAATATTATATAAAGACTGTACATGCACAAAACAAGTCCTCTGAATGCTAAATATTATGTTGTTTTAATACGCGTGCGATAGGCTTAATCAATCGTGACTACACCCTCCAAGGAATAGAAAAAGCAAGACATCCACATGAGCACATTGATGCCCTCCTATCCCACCACAACCTCCCTTCCTCCCTCTCTCTCTCTGCCTCCCCACACCCCACCCCCCTGCCCCAGCCCGGCCCGGCCCGGCCCGGCCCGGCCCCGGTGGAAGGGAGTAGAAAAGAAAAATATTCATCCATTCATATAAGCAATTACCCAAAGTAACAAAATCAGCAAACAGAATCCAAATCAAAGTAAACTAGAAAACAGATCCAACTCCCCTATGAACAACTTGCTAAGTTAATCTCGCTTCAACAACCATATGCAGAAAAAGGGAAAAACCCTTGAAGAAATTAAGCACTGTGTGGAATCACTCTCCCAATCATTCACTGAGAGTGCTTTGCATTGCAGAAAAAGGACTGCAGTTGGTCAAAACAGCTTTGTTAACTAAGGCTGCAAACAGATTTGGTCAGATTATCCCCACCCAACCTGCCCTTTTACATTTTTAGGTGTTGATTTTGGACCTAGACATGAAACATTGGTTGATTGGGTCAAATTGGGCGAGGCCCATGAAAAAGCTTTTAGACCTATTTAGTCATTTGAGTTCATTTGGGGTTAAGCATGACTTGGAGCCCTACCAAAATGTTTAAGTTCAGGTTGGGACCAAGTTGACTCCACTCTAAAGTTTGAATTAAACATTTAGCTATTCTTTTATGGCTAAAAACATAATAACCCAAAATCAAATATAAAATCACTAAAAAATTTTAAAAAAAAACTAAAGGAATGATAATGTAAAAGGGAATTTTCCTCAAAAAAAAAATTATCTTTTTAATTTGATCCAAGAAAATGACCATTCTTTATGTAAAAGTTCTGTTATTTAAAGAATAAATAATTATTATACTTGAAAACATTCTAAACAAGAATTCACCAAACAAATAATCAATAGTTCAATATAATTGAGTGAGGTGATAGGAGGTGGGGACGCTAGAATGAAGAGATGTCTAATTGAGGTGAGGGTTCATTTGACAAACAGGAAACAATATTTAGGGAAATCAAAATGGAGATTTATATGAATTAGGTTTCCTGGTCCATTTAGATCAAGTTTAGATAGCGTAACCATTTCTTTTGTTGATACAAATTAGACCCGAATGGCAAACAAGTTGGATCAAGTCAAGTTGGAAATTACAAAATCAAGAACTGACCCATTTCTCAAATTGGGTCCAATTTTTGACCCTGACCCATCCCATGGGTCTTTAACAATAGTTTGGGTTGATCAAATGAAGCCAGCCCTAGGTCACATCATGGGTAAACCTGAACTATTTGCACCCCTGTTGTTAACAGCCTTCCCAATGGCAAACCTTGAAGCTCTAAGAAAATTTCTAATGACATGCATTCCATATTTCCATTTGTGGCACAACATCTGAGAATTTCACTCTACCAAGGCCTACTCTAGAACCAGCCCAAGAAGTAAAAATAGGCAAAGGCCAGCTCAAATCAGCATTTGCCGTGTCCTAACCACCAGCTAAGGGTACACACTCCATGAAGACATGGAAGAGATTTTCAACTGAAGATCCGCAGTTCATGGAGACGTCACATGCTACTCCAGGTACAATATTAGCCTTCTAAATCCCAATAAAATACAAGAATTTAGATAAGAAAAAGAAAGGATAATGCAAGATTAATAAACATCCACCAAATATATCCTCTTGCCAACCCCTAGACTAAGAAATAGAGGGTAAAAAAGGGGAAAGAAATTTGATGGATCCCTGTCATGAATCAAATATACGGTGAGCTCTATGTTTGAACCCTGGTTTGGCCCACTAAAATTGTCATCCATCAACTTGATCCCACCTGTCCATGACAATGTTGTACATCCACAAGGCTTATTAGCCTTATAAGGCATGCAAAGCTCAACCTATTAATCATCCATCAAAAAAAATCAACAACGATGATATAAATATCTCTAAATAAAAATCTTATGATGATGTTCTTCAAAGCATCTAACACCTCAAAACAATAGAACAAAAACTAAAGTCTATAATAATATAATAACACTAGAATCCAACCCCAAGGGCAAAAAACTCTGATTCAGTTAACAAGCAAATATAGTCCAAGGATTTAAATTAACAAGTTTTCAAAAGAGAAGCAAACAAATAACCAACTTCAACTAGGCATCTAATTGCTCTTGCTGCGATTTAGCACCCACTAGATTCAACTATTCCATCTTGTATGCAAAGGAGAGAAAATGGAACAAGCTCAACATCCAACTAAATTCTCAACCACACACATAAAAAAAAAAAAAATTACAATCTGGAATTTAATTATAAAAACACAAGTTAAACATGTTCATACTATCAACATCAAGAGATAAAAATAGCTCAATATACAAGAAAGAGTGTAAACATAATATTTAAAATGTCACTATCTCGATATCTAAAAGAAATCATCTTCTTTCAAGTTTTGGACACAAATAAATGACATATTCTTAACAAATAAACCTGTTAACCATCACCAATGATTTGACCCATGACAAGTGCCGATAACAAGTTCTACAATTGGCTGCATGATAGGCATCGACAAATGTCATGATTTGCCTCATGACTAACACTGATACATGGTAGAAATTATTAGCCTAGTCCATGATCATGATATCAATAACATAACCTAACTAAGGCCTACCAACCCAATAACCCATCAAAATTCATTATCAGAAGCTCATAGAGTTACGATGTCCCTTGATACCTAAACAATTCTCATGCCAGATAAAATACATTTATGTAGATGCTTTACTTATAATTGAATATAGCAAAAACAAATAATTAGGTTCCAACTAAATAAAATAATGCTGAGATAACAAAATACTAAACTTCTAAAGCAACATGCAAATTCATAAAAATTATATGACAACATTTAAAAAAGCAGTTCCATAAGAAAATCTAATTTCAAAAGTTTTAGCAAAAGTAGCATATGAGGGGAGAGCTTACCTCACAGATTTAGCACAAATCCAACCTCAAGATATTCTAATACTTCAAAAGCTCATGCAAGCAAGAGGAATCAATTCAATGTTAATCCTTTACTAGGAAATTTAAGAATTCTTGGTACTAATCCGGAACTAAAACTTCCAGCCAGTTTTGAAGCCACAGCGACCAAATCTAGTGAAAATTCCAAATACAAATCTTAGAGGCCTAGAAGTCAACTTCAAACAAGTATTTGCGTATCTAAAATTAACATGTATATCTCAAGTTATAACTTTATAAAGGCAACTGACTTGGAATATTTGAAACACAAACCTTATTACTCCTTTTTTGCATCAAAATTGCTCCATAAATTAGGATATGAAAAGAATCCCAATAATAAAAATCTTTGACGCTCATATATGCACTTAACATTGCTGAACCATCTACAAAAATTCAAATGACAAAAAAGGGACGACCCCAGAGAATGCCTAATAACATAAAGTTGGAAAGAACTTAACTCAAATACTTGCATCTCCAATTGCTAGGCCCGGCTATCCCCTAAGAGCAGCTTCTTTCCTTTCCTAAAGTATAAATCCTAATTCCCCACTTTAATGAGATCAAAAAACATGAAAGAAGAATGGAAGTTCAGAGGTTGAATGAATAAGAGAAGAATGATGAATGAGAGAAGAGTTGGGGGACAGCCATGAAGGAGAGGATATGGAACAAAGGAAGAGAGCCTAGTCAAGAGATATATGAGCGAGAGCAGATAAGAGAGTGCCATACAACAAAGAGGGTGCACGAGAGAGAGAGAGCACAAGGGATGTGTGAACAAAACGTACTTAAGAGATACAAGAGTAAGTCCAAGATATATGGAGTGGTTCAAGATTCTTGTTAAGATTTTTTAAGAAATTGGCCTTCATGCCTACTATAGCAAGAGTGCATAAAGTATTTGTATCTAGGCTGAGAAAATACATACTACAGCCCAGTCATGTGATTGAACACAAGCCCTTTCAGATCAGTAAGGACCTGACTTAGGAAGAGTGGCTAATTCAAATAGTGAATAAGGACGTGACTTATGAAGAGTGGCTAATTCAAATAGAATAGGATGGAGCAGGTCTTAATGCATAGCACCATCTCCTTTATCAAGATCCAGTGGGGTAACCAAACACAGAAAGAGTCTACTCAGAAGCTAGAGGATGAGATGGGAGATAATTATTATTGACTTCCCAACATAGTACATGAGTTAGAGGACAATTTTTTAAAGAGAGGAGGATGTAACACCCTCACTCACTCACCCAAACTCAATAAGACCCAAAACCAATTAGCTAAACCATAAACCCATCTTAAACCCCCTCTCATATCTCTATGTATTTTTTGTTTTCATGTGCACCCTATTCCTCTCTCTCATGTGCTTTTGAGCAATCCCCCCCCCCCCCCCCCCCCCTCTCTCTCTCTCTCTCTCTCTCTCTCTCTCTCTCTCTCTCTCTCGTTTGATTCACTTGTCCATCCATCCTCTAACCCTTTTCTCTTATGTTTCCTGCTCTTACTGAAGTGGGGAATTAGGAATTCATACATTGATGAAGGATGATAGGACTTTTGGGTGATAACCAACCACCTTGGCAATTGAAGATATATCCATTTGAGATAAGTTCTCTCCAAGTTTGTGTTATTGGGCAATTAGGGTCTAAGATCTCTCCTTCTTTGCTTTTGAATGTTGTTTGACAACTAATCAACGTTCAAGATATGTGTGTTAGGATTTTCATTCTTTGAGATTATTCGCATATCCTAAATTATTTAGGACTGATTTTATGCAAACAAGGAATAACTAGGATTGCCTATTTTTGGATCTTTTGAGTCAACAACCTTTTTGGAAGCACAACATGCGATATACATATTTTTGACAATGCTTGTTTTAAAGCTAACTTCAAGATTTATAGGTTTTCTGTTCCTAGTTTTTATTAGTAAAGTCATCATAAGAGTCAGAAGTAGGCTCAAACTTTCAGTCCAAGGCCTGTGAGCTTTCATAATACTTAATAAAAAGCTAGATATAAGAGTTGTTACTCTTGCTTAAGTGAGTTCTGAAGTATTAGAATATCTAAAGTTTATTTGTTCCAGCATTTGTCAGGCAAGTTCTCTCCTCATACACCCTATGCTTTTGTTAAAAATTTTGAAATTGGATTTTCATAAGGAAATACTCTTTTATAAATGTTGTGTAATATGCTTAGTGAATTTGATTATTGCTTTAAAAATTGAACAGTTTGTTATCTCAATGTAATCCATTAAGTTTAAATTTATTTATTCATCTTTGCTACATTAATCTTATGCATAAACCATGTCCATAAATGTGTTTCACCTGGCATAAGTTATTTTTAATATAAAAAGAATTTTTAAATCAAAACTTCTGCAAACTTTTAATAGTGAGATTTGATGTGTTGGTAGTTCTTGTAAGGTTATTCGTATCGATTCTATAATTATGGATTTGGCTAATCATTTCTACTTCAGATCAATGCCAGTCATGAAACAAATCATGATACTCAAGACACTTGTCATGAAACAAATTGTGGCAGATGCGTGTCACAAGACAAATCATGGCAATTGACTTATGGTTTATTGGTATATTTATCATGAATATATCATTTTTTGTTTTGTGCCCAAAACTTGAAAAATTATGAATTGTTTCGGTGATCAAATCACTGGCAGTTTACATATTATGTTCACACTTTGAAGCATGTTCAAACTTATAAATTTACATTAAATTGTGTGCACATGCACACATGTATTTGCATGCGTGTGCACGCATGCACTTTAGAATTTACTAGGCTATAGAACCCATGTCTTTTATTCCTTTTCAGATGAGGTGGACCAGTAAAATCTGGTTGGTGCTTGGTCAAAGCAAGAGCAATTAGAGCCTAGTTAAGGTTGTTATTGATTTTGTTTATCATTTGAGAATTTGTTACTTTAAATCTTTGCATTTTATTTGCTTACTTACTAATTAGGAGTTTCTTATTATAGTTGCCTAGTTATTGATTTTACCAAGGTTCGCCATATCGAGAACTGGTACCAGTTCAGTACCAAACCGGTACGGTTTGATATGAAGCATACCATATCAAATGGACAACATACCAATTAACCTGTACCGCACCAACAATATTCTAGTTTGGTGAATTGAAAAGTTTCAACCCATAAACCGCCTCGTACCGAATCGAGTGGTTTAGCATAGTACGGGATGATTCAGTACGGTACAAGGTCGATATGAGATTGGTACGAGATGGTTTTGGGCTATATAGGGTGGTTTGAGGTGTTATCAGCCCTTTACTATTTCGAAATGGTGAACCGTACCAATTCTACACTAGTATGGCTTGATACACCCATACTTGATGGTTTGGTATGGTTTGGCATACCTTGGATTTTACTATAGAACAGATGTCTATTATAGTTGCTTAGTTACTACTTACTTTAAAAGGCTATACTTCTATTCGAGTAAAGAGAGTCTGAATTTTTTATTCATAGCAATCTAAGAAAGTAAAAACTAAAAAGCACCCAATAATTGGCCATGATATTGACACCCATATAGCGAGATATGGAGGCATGCTACATTAAAGTTGACCAAATTTCAAAAGAAATCTTAGATTCTAAGATGACAGTTCCAAAATGAAGGTTCAGACTATTGAATGTGGTCAACCCACCTCCTAGATTCTAGTCTTTAAGGCAACTCTAAAAGGAAAAAAGGAATAAAGAAAAAAAAAAATACAGACCTAGGGTTTACCACATGGTATGGCCACTATAAAGAATGAGTTGCTCTCACCTCTCTTGAATGCATGGCATACATGATAAGAATAATGAATAAAAAAGAAAATATGTTAACATGCATGCATGCATTACTTTCCACATGCTGCCACCTCAAGCTAGATTTATGATACCTATCTACCAACTCATAAAAGCAACATTTTCTAATGTAGTCTTGAGGTTTCTGCACTTTATTTTGCTATAGTATTCATTCTCTATAACTTGACTATTTCCAGAAAAAGGTGCAATAACCTAAAGTAAGGTTCACCGTTCCAGGAACTAGTACCATTTTGGTATTATTCTGGTATGGTATAGTATGGAGCATACCGTACCATTTCGATACTATTTTAGGATGGTATGGGGGTGGTACAGGATGGTACAGGGCAGTATAGATGGTACGAGCCCCATACCATTTTGAAATAGTAAACCATCCTGGTTTCCCACTAGTTTGGTTCGGAATGGTTCGACGTACCTTGCCCTAAAGCGATGCTTCAATTTCATGCAGATCTAGCCCAAGCATTAATGCAACTGTTAACACCAAATTGACCATGCTTGTAAACAACTATATAAACAAGGATCACTTTTTTATATCAAAGTTCACCATGCTCTCCTAAAATGAAACCCTAGAGGCATGTATATATCGGAATTGTCTTGCAGCTGACCATGTAACCAATATCTTCATGTAACAGAGATAGCTAGATATATGGATTTGCTTTATCCTTTAACCCATGGTCACCCATCTAACTGTTTTAATTAATCTTAAAAGTTGCATCATAACTGCTTATCTAAATGCACCTTGTGAACCTTGTAGTTTGGAGTACCAGTGCTCCTCTTTTAATCCAGTTCACACATCTCCCTCAGCAATCTCATTACAATAGTTTCATTTTTCAATTCTAGCAATAATTGCTTCTGATCTCTTGAGCACATAGTGCTAATGAACCTTCTGATTAGATATAAAAAAGTTACATCATAAGAAGACCTTCCGATTAAAAGTAATAACTCTACTTTTAACCTATTATGAAATAATAAACTCTCCATCCAGATGGAGCCCTGAAAATTTAAAACTTGTGTCATGTGATGTAGCTTCCATATGGTCCCAGCCAATGTACAAGCAAAAAAATATTATCTTCTATGATATGCTGCTGCATTAAAAACCATAATTTGGTTTTTCTTAGTAATCAATAATGTATATCTGCTTAGTTGCAGATCATTAAAAGCCCTACTGACAAAAATCTTAAGGAAAAACTTTGTGTGCACACACATTAGACGTATGCATGTATGTATGTATATGTGCAATATATTGGTCCAGAAAGTGTATGATATTTGGTGGTTGATGAAGAAGAATGACAATGTGCAAGACCTAGTTTTTTGTTTAGAAAAGAGCCTTGAGTATTGCATCTTGCTTGTCCATGTTGATATGGTTATCAAGACCATTTAGCATGCTTAATACTTTACATGGTTATTTTAAAAGAATTTGAACACAGAGTTCAGTTGGTAGTGATATTTCCAGGGGATTAAATGATTTATCAAAAAAAAAAGTAACTAACTTATTCACTGAATTCAGAACATTGGAGTCTAAACTAATATATAATTCATTAAATCTAACATGAAACACTGAAAATTCTGTATAAGAAAGATGAGTTGTTTAAATATTTGAAGAGACATGAAAGACTTGTTTGAAAGCTCATTTATCTAACAAGTGCTTGGTCTATCATACCTTTGCAGTGAATATTGCAAGCCATGATGCCCCTGGACTTCTTCATTAGGAGACAGCTTGGTAAATTTTAAGGTAATATAAAAGTTGCATTTCATTATGTGGTTATTTACTAGCACAATCATTGCCTTAAAAATTGGCAACTACAGCCACTATAGCATTTTTGGCCTGAAACTGCCACATTTAGTATCATACCCATGTTATATGGCACTTGGGTATGAAGCACCCAACACGTCAGGCGAAAACTGGTTATAGCAGCTGCTATGCTACAGGTTAAATGTGAATGATTGATTCCACAGTGAACTAGACCAGCAGACCTAGAAGTTGTGGATGATGATTGATCATTAAGATAGTCAAACATCACTTTGTTTGATCATTAAGATAGTCAATTATCACTTTGTTATTTCTTTTTTTTTCCTACACTTCAATGAAGTCTACCAATCTATTGTCAATTATCAATTTGCGATTTCTTTTTTTCAGCGCTTTAGTAGAGTCTACTAATATATTGTCCATTATCAATTTGTTATTTCTTTTTTTTTTTCCTAGACTCTAGTGGAGTCTATTAATCTATTGGTGATGATACTTTGTTTTGTGAGTTATGCTATATGATAGTAGATATAATTCTATGGTTCGTCATGTGATTGCGGATAACTTTTTTATGGTTGATGTGATTGTGAACATTTTGACGTTATGAGCTATGTTATCACATTCAGTGGATGATAATATTTGCTATTAGATTGTGGACCTCTATACCATATGGATGTTGACATGATATTATTATATTACATAGATGATATTTTTATATCTTGGCCCTTGATTTTTTTTCATATGTTCTGCATTAAGCTGATACAAAATATTAATCTTTGATACTTAGAAAAAAAATTATTATAATTTAGAAGCTTGCTTTGGGTACACAGTGCTTGCTATAGCACCATCCACTATCCACCATGCAACCTTTGGGCCAGTACATGCTCATTACCTGCTTTTTAATACATTGAGCATAATATCATTCTAATATTGATAGCTTATTGATACTACCTGGGCAAGATCTCCATGAAATTGAAGGCCTTCTATCAGCTATTACATGTTGTAGATCAAAATCTTGTTATAGAGTTAAAAAGACAAATATTGTGGCAAAATTAAGTGTATAGGTTAAATTCAACAATTGAATACACAACAAGACTTGGAAACATATGAACTCAACAAGATGCATGGACAAAATCTGCAACATGTATTCCAGTTTTATAAGAAAATGAAATGCCAAGAAGATCTCACTGGAGAATAAGGTAGATATTTTAAACAAATCACATTCCCTGCTTCCAAAATTAATAAAGAGTAATCATGAGGAAAAACATGAGCCAGGAATAAGAACTTCAATGCGACGAGAAGCCAAAACTTGCATAGTTCATGTAACTCAATGACTGCAATTATATTTAAGACTCTGTGCTCTATCCTCCTTGGAATTAAAGAGGGGGAAAAAAGGATAGAGACCCTGCCTCTATAAATTGAACATAGGCAACATTACAAAAAGGATATCTTACACAGGACTGTAACGCTGTACTCAATCTCTGCTAGCAAATAAAAGTATCAGCCTCAAAAATGTAAAAAGGGTACACTGACAGCGAGGTGGCGATGATGTCAACAAGGATCTCACATGTTCCTAAAAAAAAAAAAAAGAAAAAGTATTAAAAAGCTATGACAATGTTTATCATGGTATTGGCAATGGAGCATTTCTGGAATTTGAAATGAAGTACAATATTCAAGATTCAAAGCGTACCAGCAGTTTCTGCATTCCAAAAGAAAATTAAGCCATTGAATTTTGGATACAGAAATAATACAGACTACACGACCAGTCCAGCAGCAACCAAAAGACTGCAAAATTAATACCTATAAGGACCTCTTCAATTGACATTTCAACCTTTCGAAAAACCAATTAGACAAGAAGAAAAATAGAGTAAAAAACAAATTGTTTCAAAATATAGATTTACAATTTGGTAGTTCAGCGAAAGACAGGTCGCGTACCTTCAATGGAAGTTTAAGCATCCCATAATAACTTCCCTTTACTAAATGATCTGAACCTATTAACAAAGTGCTCTTTTACTGATTCTGGAATTTGCATGTTAAAGGTCTTCCTAGCATCAATTATCAATTGTTTCCTGCATTACAGTAAATAGCAATGTCAACAGAAACCATTTAAATTGAGAGACGTACCAAAAGACATAAAAAATGTATCAATCTAAAGATTCGATGCACTTCAGTAATGTTCAATTAGAAATTGACTACATACAATCAGGTAGGCAGTCAAAAGCATGGAGATCTCATAGCAACAAATGTCTACCACGAATGTTATAGCCCATGGCTCGATAGGTTGAAACTTGATTATACACACTGTTTTGACAGGGAGATGGCAGGTGGAAAACCAACCTGCCAACAGTAAGCAGCTGCCCAGTTGCCACATTCTACATCTATGGATGAGCCTAAGGATGTGTACTAGTTTGTCTGACCCTCATATATGTGGCAGTACCGGTCAGGAGGTGCCTATAGTTGGAAAGCATAGCAAAAGCCACACATCTATGAGCAGAAGCCAAGGTAACTAAATTGCTTGGCAGGTTTAATGAGACCAGTGCTTTGCTTTAGCAGCTGATTTGGAACTTAACATCCCAGCTATTCATGGAATGTGGGAAGCAGATGATTATATGGAATGTTGGAAGCAGATGAATAATCATCAGCTTCCAACAGAAATCAAAGAATATCTTGAGAAGTCTACAAGATCAATTCATCTTTTTTCTCTAACAGATGGTCAAAAGTTTGTCTGAGTTCAAATCCTACTGAAAGCTCCGCTAGAGATCAGAAATTGTTGAAGAAAAAAAAAAGATGTTTCTTTTATCCCTTCTAAGCAATCGGAAAATAAAGAAATGGTTTGTATGTTCCTCATTCGTACTCATAACTCTAGGTGGGTAATTCTGACAGAGTTTGAAGGGAAACCCTTAGAAATTAAGGCATCTCTAGACCAAAGTGCTGGGGAAGTAGGTCGTTTTAATTCTCTTCTCCTTTTACCTTGTCTGCTTAGATCCATTTTTCTCATTCAACAAGAGCTTATAGTCTTTATTGCTTTCATCTTCAAATGTTTTCGAAGAGGAAAGGGTGCCTTTGGTGTTGTTCAAAAGAAGTCCTGTAACTTATTTTTTGAGAAGTGCTTCTGGCAGTAAGTAAAACACTTTCAAGAGAATGCACCTTTACTTTCAAATATAGTAAGCTCTTCCAAAAAAGTAGTTATGTGGCATGATATCACCAAACAGCAAATGCATTACTTTTTATTTAATGGTCAATCCAACTTGTGAGGACTTGGATGTAGGTGTAAATTGCAGCAAATGTTCATTAGCAGAAGACATGTTTATTATTTTTGAAACATTGATGCCAAATTTAGTAATAAGTTGGAAATCTAAAGAATTGGGTTTTGCGAAATTTATAGTTGATAGAAATATAGTATGACATTCCTCAAAAAGAAAGTGTGACATGAGGAGGGTTATGACAAGATACATAAAAGGAACATAGAACAAATCATAAGAATTTTTGTTGATAGAGGATATAATCCTCAATGGTAACCTAAATTAAGATGGGTTCAAAAATTCCATGGTCAATTAGGATTAGCAAAAACAACATATTGCCACCAACTGTATCCAAATATGGACAATTGCTTATAGAATTCCAGAAAATAGTTCACAAATTATTATTTGCTAGTAGTTAGCTTACCTAAAGCTAGGGGGGAAGGGAAGAGAGCTCATAAGGGCATATACCACCTTGGCCCAAAGAAAAACTCATACCTCCCAGATTATGTTTCTGGTCAGAGCTCCATCTAAGTGCTCCCTCAAGCCTCCTCTGATTGGAAGGATGGCTGCGCATTCCTTTAAAGCCAGTCAAAACTCTTTTTTTTTGGGCCCTATCCTGTTGTTCCCACCCTCACATTTTCAAATTTTGCAAAACACTTCCCAATTTTAAATGTCACAAACCACTGAAGTTAATAATAATAAAAAAGGACTTCACTTAGATCTACAGTCCCATTACTCTCTCTCTCTCTCTCTGTTGTCTCCATTGGGCAGGCTTACTATCCCCTTCCTCCTCCTCTCTCTCTTATATTAAAAAAAAAAAAAAAAAAAAAAACCACTTGTTCCCTCCATGCTGGCTAGTACACAACACTTCAAGACCCCACCAATCAAGCCTTTATTTAGCTAAACATGGGTTTGGGCTCAGGCCTTATTAAGCTTTTTTTTTTTTTTTTGAGACCTTACTGAGATATTATTCTGTGACAGAAAGTAATCTGATTTCTGGATGACACTTCTCGAGAGGTTAGATAAGGATTCTAAATCAAACCTTGGGCAAATTGCAGTGGAAGATGCACATAGAAGCACAATAAAAATATGGCATCAGTGAAAGTCATCTGCTGTTTACAAAGTATTTAACGTTGTTCTATGTATTTATAATATTTCTGAATTTTGAAAGATCAATGCATTTGTTTGTCATTGCAGTGTGATGTCTTCCCACCCCAACCCCACCTTCGGTTAGAAAATAAAAAAAGAAGTGGGTGGGTGGGGGAGGAGGGAGAGAGAAGATATCTAGATAATTAATGTGCCATTGCATTAATCCCCTCAAAACTGATTGTGTCATTGGTTGATCATCAAGGTATACAAATCACTATGTTATTCATCTCTACAATATCATTTATCATTTTTAATGTAATCTGTCATTTGTACTGAAACTGATGCATGTCTTTGAGGTTTCATATGCATGTCTTCTCCATGATAGTGAAACGTGTGACCAATAGAATTATGAGTATATTTTTTAAAATAAAAATATCAAAAAATATTTAAAAAAGACTCATAAACATGAACAAGATCATATTTCCTTTTGATCTATCAGTAGTAGAGAATTTAACTAATATAATGTATTGTTGCCCCCTCTACATAAAATTCCTGACTCTGCCCTTACCCAAAGCAGCAATGAAATTAGTTATGCTTTTCAAATATTAAAATAAGGCATAAAGAATATTTACAAATATAAATCTATAAAAAGACATAAGTACATAAAGTTTCATATTAGTTGCAAAGCACAACTCACCTGATAAAACTATTAACATGACCATTGATTGCTGCTTGTAAACATGACTTCTTTCTACTGCGCATGAAATTATCCACTTCATGAACCCAACCACATGATTGTAGCTCTGAACGGGCTTCTGTAGCGAGCCTGAAGAGACCACCAATATGATGTAAGAAAGATTTGGTGATACCATGTAGCAGGTGCCAACTCTTGCAATATTAACCAAAAAACCAAAAAGGAGAATAAGGGCCAAATTGCAAATGCAAAAGTAGCAAGTTTTCTCCTGGTAACAAATAATTGTCAAAAGAAAACAAACATCATACTGGAGGAGTGAGAAGCAAAGACTTACACTTCTTTAAACTTTTCAAGTTCCCCTAGAAATCGCTCTTTGAAACATGTGCTCTGAGTCTTGCATGAGACATCTTCCTGGGACAAATTGCTAGACAGTTCAGTACATGGTACTGATTTTTCAACTCTCTCACTATCACATGATTTTCTCTTAAATGTTGGGACACCAGAGTGGCATTTCGTAAACATGCTGTTGGATGAATCATTTTCATTTGGTGCTGACAATCTCTGTACACTACTATATTTCACCAAATTAGAAGAAGTGTTGTCATCATCAGAATTGCTATTAGATCCCGATAGTCCCAGTGACACCTCAACCTTTCGCATACCTTTAGTTTCATTGGAAGGGCTACATTCAGGTGACATGGAATCCTTTCGAGCAGACACATTAACCTTAATGCTGTCATTACCATTTGAAATAGCTCTTTTTATCTCAGGGTTCTTCAAGTTAATGTTCTTGATTTGTGGATTTTGAGATATCTTACCATTCTTCAACACAATCGAACCATTATTTTTAAAAGAAGAAACCCTGTTTGGCTTTATTATTGGAGGCTTCAAAACCTCAGCAGACTTCTTGCTTGGTAACAAATCACTTTCTTTGGAACCGGAAGGTGAACCAGTTTTGCTAGATTGTGGGCTTTGATTACTGCGTATATAGAACAAGATATAGACTTTCTCAGACAAAACCTCCTGTGTGCTTGAAAGTGAGACATGAGCATCATTACAGCAATACCAACGACCAAAAGCATCCTGTAGAAGATAATATAAAAATGGAGTCATCTGTTATGACTTGCATCAATATGAAGGGTGGATGAGTTCAAGCACTAGAAGCTATAGAAAGACGAAAAAACTGACAATAGGTGAGACCTTGATGTATGCATAATAGTGTCCAGACTCGGGTGAGAAGCCTGAATGCACGATGCTCCCAAAAAGGTTATATTCAGGATGCGAATCCTGCATTACCATGATATCAATGAATTTGAATTAGAAAGTATCTTTCAATAGAAAAAGAAGAATGAAAAGATGGTTGTTTATTGTCAAAGTAGTGAAAAATAAACCACCTTAGTTCAGTTGAAAACCAATAAGTTTAAAGGATGTAAATATTGTTTTCCCCCTTTTTATCAAAAATCTTACAAGACAGAGTAGGCAAGCATAAACCCCTAACACAGAAAGTGGTTCCCAAACTAACCTTAAAAGACAGAAAGATAACTCCTTATAATAAGCTGAAAACAGCTAAATGGACATGGACTCCAGAGAAGGTGGGGAAAGGAAAAACAGAAGAAAATGAACAAATAAAAGGGAAAACCCTGAAAAAAGAAAGAAACAAACTTGCACAAAGCAGGCAGAAAGGTACTGATAAACTAAACTTTTGCCAGACAAGCATAAATCTTTCAGTACTTCATTTCACCCTCCACTCAAATATCCCACTGACTGATGCTGACAACCATATTCCTTCTCTATGATTATAACAAATCCTTTTAATGTGAATGTCATAGCTCATAATCCCTGCAAGTTTCCTAGGACCATCAGTCTCTGAGGTATTGTGCCCATTTGAAAACTTCTTATGCACTGGGCATTTGATCTCTTCATCGGATACATAAATAAGGAAAGGTTCAATATCCGTATAGAGTCATTCCATTTCCAGAACACACCATCATTCCTGTATTATCAATCTATATTCTTCCATGATATCCAACATTTCCAAACCAACCTAAAGCTCTCCCCCCTTCAGAATACTCCAAAGCATATGACATAGCTGAGTCCTACATGGCTTTCATCTTTATCTCGAAAATCCCATTCAACATTCAACAAATAGATAAATGAGCTAATATTCAGATAAACCATTTCTCCCCACCTTGAACATAAGTGTGACACATATTTCCCACCTTTAGTGTTTGGATAAACAGAAATACAGTAGTGAAATGTTGCACCTGCTCAGAGACTGGTACAGTTTTCCAAATTGCCTCATTCCACTATGTTTGATCCCTGCCAATTACCATAGTTGCCCGACATAGCTGTATTCATATATTTTTATAGTTTTTAGCCCCAAGCCATCTTCCAGTGATGTCCGCCCACCATTCCAACTTGTACTTGCCACACAATACCCTCCATGAATAACTTGGTTGGCCACTTTCTAAAGTAGAACGATATAAAAGCAAGGAGCACTAGAAACTACTCTTGAAAGTGTTATTCTTCTTCTTAACAAAGCAGCGTTCCTTTCACATTTCAGGTGCCATATTTTTCATTAACAGTGTTCTAGTATTTCATTCCAGGTGTCGGAATCAAACGAAGCTGGATAATTAAAGGAATGCTTATCCACTCCACACCACGGCCAAGTGTTTGTGCCCTCACATTCATCTCATCATAACTTATCATGGTAGAATAGTTGTCAGAGATTTTAGCACTCTGGCTTTGGTTTATTATCCTTCAGCTTTTCGCTAACTTGAGATGAGGATTGAAGATAAAGGGGTAGAGCAAGGCTGACAGTTCCAACCAACCAAACTAATTTTCTCTTTTTTTTTTAACAGAAAAATGGAGAAGTCAGGAACTTCCCCATTGCTCATTAGAATTGCACTATTTATAAGGAAATGCAGGGATCAACATTTGAAAAGAGGAGAAGAAAGAGGAAAACAGGGATCAGATGAAGGGGAAATTAGTGAAAGAAGTTTGAACATAAGAATTTGGTTTCTCCCTCTCTATAGTCTATACAAAGAGAGAAGAAAAATCTTCTATATTTATAAAGTATATTGATGTACATAATTTTGAAATTTACAAAAACAAGTAATTATTAAATATACAATAAATCCCTTGGATCAAGAAACTAGATTGGTGTCTTTGATATCAATCTTCTCTTGTATGGCAGAATCCTTCAACCTCGGCTGGGAAAGACATGTGACCAAGCCTAGTTTGCAACATAGCTCAGAAAAATGAGTATGACCCAAGGCTTTGGTAAGACTATTAGCTAGTTGAACTATTGATGGAGCATAGTAAGTCACGAGGGTATTCAAGGCAATCTTCTCTCATACAAAATGGTAGTCAAGCTCAATATACTTCATACAAGCATAGAACATAGGATTAACAGTCATATGAAGAGTAGCTAAATTATCACCGAACAGCACTAGAGCAAAATGAAGGGGAATTTGAAGATCACAAAGAATATAGAATACCCAAGTAAGTTCAACAGTGGCAGAAAGTCATAGCCTGATATTCAGTTTCAGCAAAGGAGTGTGCAACAGTTCGTTGCTATTTAGAAGTCCGAGAAACGAGATTGCTATCAAGAAAAATGCAATAACCTATGGTGGATGGTCGAGCTGAGGAAGGTCCAGCCCAGTCAGCATCAGAAAATGCATAGAGAGTGAGAGACCCAAACTAGTCCATGGGCCAATCAACCTTGCCACCATCGTTTTGTTTGAAACCTCTTGATATTGTGGATGTATAGAACTTGTTGAAACTTACAGCATTTGGGTTGTTTTGTAAATTTACTTACAAATTACCTTAATGTGTAGCTGTGGTATTGCTAGTAGTGGTTCCAAAATTAACACATGGCCAATTCAGATTATTTGAAATTGCTGGTTATATTAGAATGGTTTGTATTCAGTAATTGACAGGTTGTCACCTTGCATACTTGTGGGGTCCATTCCAATGTGTGTGCAGCACAATGCCATGTCTCAACATATGCCTTTGTTTCGGTGAGTGCCTATCAATTGAAAATCAAGAAAGAGGATGTACCAAACAGCTTTTTCAATGAGGTAAGGGTACTATAAATTTTTGTTGATGTCATTTGGGTTCACCAATGCACCAACAACATTTATAGGTCTGATAAAGAGGGCATTCAAACCCTTTGTAGATCAATTTGTGGTAATTTTTATTGATGGCATCCTAGTACATCCCAAGAGTGAAGAGGAGCACAAAGAGCACTTGAAGGGCATTACAAGTTATGAGGGAGTTCTATGCAAAGTTAAAGAAGTGTGAATTTTGGCCAGACAATGTAGTATTTCTTGAGCATGTGGTATCAAGGGATGGGATTTCTATGGATCCAAGGTGGAAGTAGTCATAGAGTGGAATTGACCAACAAATATTTGTGTGCCCTTACCCTGTATAACTCAGAACAAACAAATTTGAATGGATGGTAAAATGTGAGCAAAGTTTTAAAGAGTCGAAGAAGAGACTGGTATCAGCTCCTTTCTCACCTTACCTTCTGGAAATGATGATTTCACCATCCAGTAATGTCTCTAAGGCCTAGAGCGTGTTTTGATGCAACATGGTAAGGCACTGGTTTATGCTTTTAGATGATTAACCTTATGAGCAGAACTATCCTACTCATGACTCAAAGCTAAAAATTGTGGCTTTTGCTCTTAAGATTTAAAGGCATTATCTTTATAGTGAAGTCCAGACACCTCAAATCAGTGGAATAGTTGCAACCTCTTGACATTCTTGAGTGGAAGTGGTAAACCTTGCCATGGACTGTGTGACGAGATTGCCCAAAACCCCTAGTAGCAATGATATTGTTTGAGCGATTGTAGACAGGTTGACGAAGTTGGCATGCAACATGCTTCTTGGCTTTCAAAGTTGGTTAATCACTCAAGAACTTGGCAACATTGCACATCAAAGAGGTTGTAAGGCCAGATGGGATCTCAACAGCCATGGTGTTAGATTGAGATGCTAGGTTTCTATCTTGATTTTGGAGGAGCATGCATAAAACTTTGGAAACTAAGCTGAACTTTAGCATGGAATTTTACCCTCAAATGAATAGTTAGGACGATTAAGATTTTGGAAGATATGTTGAGAGCTTGTGTTACTAATCTAGGAGGCTCTTGCAAAGAGCACCTACCTTTTATAGAGTTTACTAATAACAAGAAGCTAGCATTCAGAAGGCTCCTTACAAAACATTATACGGCAATAAGTGCAGGTCTTCTATTTGCTGGGATAATATGGTGAAAGGAGATTGTTGGGGTCCAAGATTGCTCAGCAAAATATAGAAAATGTTTGGTTGATCAAAGAGCAACTCTATGCAGCTCAAAGTAGGCAGAAGAGTTAAGCTGATGTTTGGCGACGAAAATTAGAGTTTTAAGTAGATAATCATGTTGTACTAAAGATATCACATACTAAGAGTCTTTTGAGGTCTAAATCTCAAGGCAAGCACTTGTGGGTCATTTTAAGATATTGGAGAGCGTTAGAAATATAGCTTATAGAGTTGCTTTACCACCTACCCTTACTGGAATTCACAATGCTTTCTATGCATTGATGTTAAGGAAGTGCATACCAGATCCTAGTCATATTGTCGAATACAAGCTTTGAAACTTCGAGACTAGTTTAGCAGAGAGTGGACAGGAAGGAGCTAGTCTTAAAATGTCATACCATAACTTATGTCAAGGTGCAATAGAGTAATCATTCAAAAAGGGAAGTTGCTTGAGAGCTCGAAGAGGAGATGAGGACGAGGTATCTTTAGCTTTTGAAGATCCAAGTATGTCATTCAAAAACAAAATTTTCTTCAAGAGGGAAGAATGTGAGGACCTGGACTGAATTGGTCCATAGGCCGACTGATGTCGACTTTTTTCTTCTTCCTATAGCACACCACTTCAGCCATCCCAAACGCATGCTCTTCTCTATTGCCTTGTCTTCCCAATCGAGCCACCACTCACCATTACCACCCCATTGTCATTTGGCAACTGCTAGCCAGTCTTCTCCCTCTCTCTCTCTCTCTCACTCACTCCTCTTATTCTTCTCCTCTCCACCATCAAGCCATCTCTAGTGCCCCTAGCCATGCCACCATCATATAGCAACCCCTTGCTAGTCTCCTTCCCCTCTCACTCTCTCTTCTTTATTCTCCTTCTCCCACCAAGCACAACCACTCCACCACTATGTCAATTATCTGATAGCCACCCTACCAACCTCCTTTCTCTCTCACACACAATCTCTCCATGGATAAGGCTGCAAATGGGTCGGCTCAAGGGGGGTCATCCCATGACCCGACCTAATCCCAACCTACATTTGAAAACCCATTGGTTAGGTCGGGTTTAAAAATTGGACCTGAACTAAATTTTGAATCAAATCCTAACCCAACTCAAACCCAACTCTGCTCGATTCATAAGCATTAATTATGTAAATCTTATTTTTATTCACCTCAATTATTTTTATCAATTTATTAAATAAACTCTCTTTTAAACTAGTTCTCCTTTTCATCTTAACAACTAGATCCTTCCTCATCTTTTTTTACTTAATTATATCGAAATATTTATATTTTATTATTTATTTTGATGGATTTTTATTTATAATATATTTAAGTATATCAATAAATATTTTAAATAATTATAATTTATAAACTTAAAGATAATCATTTACTTGGATAGAATTAAAAATTTTTGAATAAAAATTTAAGTTTACGTTAGTTCTTTTTAATCTTATTCAATAATCTAAATTTGATTATTAATTTTGAGATTCTAACTATAAAACAATAATTAGATGTTTGACTCAAATGCAAACATAACCTGATCTAATTTCATATTGAACCTCGATGTTTTAGGTTAGGCCCAAATCATATGCAACCCCAAATAGACCTGAATAACCCATTGCATCTAAAATTTTTTCCATAGACCCAACCTGATCAGTAAACGGATTGGGTCTGGATCCAAAATCATGACCTAAATATAAAACTGAGTCAAATTGGGATCAAGCATTACCCAATCCAATCCGACCCATTTGCAGCCCTATTTGTGGATAAACAAAGTGGGAAGAGGTCGAGCCTAGTCCCCACTATCTCTTGCTCTCTCCTTCTTTCCCTCTATCATCTCTCTCTCTATTTTCCTCACCCTCAAAATCTCTCTACATTTCCCTTTTCCTCACTATATGATAACTAGGCCCCTGTTTGGTTATTAAGATAACAATCACCTTAATTTCTTCACCAGTAATTAGCATTATCATTTTTAGGGACAAGCAAAAGAAATAGAATTAAACACTTGGATTATTAGATAGTCTAGAAGTTTACCTATAGGAACTTTTAGCATGGAAAATTGTGAGGCTTTGTTTTGAGGCCAAGAATGACTTTCATTAATACTTCTAGGTTGTTAAAAATAAACTAAGCAAAGTTAATTGAAGACTCAAAGGATTTTAGAAATCATTTCTAATATTTTATATTATGGTTATTAGGTCTTGGATAAATAATTTTGTAGTAGGTAGACTTGGTTGTAGTTGGCACTCGCAAGGTAAACAACCTCAACCTAACTAAAGTATTTTTAGTTATATATCACTAAAAATATATATTTATGATAATTATTGTAAAATACCTTGAAAATTATATAATCTACTTTGTATAACTTTGAATTGGATCAAGCAAGAAAGTGTCATGATATTGAACCATAAGATATTTTTGAAATTTATTTGCATTCGTAACTATAAATTATTGTCATATTTGCATGAAATATTAGAATTATTTGGAATCTTTGCAAAACCCTGTATCTTGTATTTTTGAAAGTGTTTGAATACTTCTTTGAAAATAATGCATGTGCATCAAATATTTAAAACTCTTTAATATTCATTTACGGTTGAGGTTTTTATAAATTTTTTGATTTTTATATTTGAAAATAGGAAGAAATACAGCAACAACAACAATGTCTTAATTCCAAACTAATTGGAGCTAGCTACATGAATCCTTTTTCTCCATTTTGCTCATTTCTGAGTCATATTTTCTATAATATGCAAAGATTTTAAATCTTTCCTTATCACTTCCTCTCATATAATTTTCAAGAAAATAGGAAGAAATAACATTGGTAAAACAATTGGATTTCTGTGCATCTGCTTTAGACTTTCAAACTAGCTACAATTTGGAATCGAATAGTGGGGGGCTATACATTAGCACTTTAGTCATTTCAGAATAAGATTACTATAGACCTATTTCATAGGAGTTAAATGCAATGCTTTGGGCCCTGTAAAAGGGACAATGTGGCCATAGTCTTATAGACTAGTGAATTGAGAAATTGTCTTAGAAAATTATCATAAATTGCTTATTGAAAGCATTTGTGAAAGAAACTTGGTTTTTGGTAAAGACTTATAAAGTATTCTTTGGAGTTATATAAGGAATACTAATTCTAAAAATGATATTTATACAGTTCTTTGAAATTCTATGCATAATTTTAATAATGAAAATCCTACCTTTGTTAAATAAATTATTTTATATTGCACATCCACAAATTATTTAAAGTTTCATTTTATTATAACTGCCTGATCCCTTAAGTTATAGTTGTTGGTTACTTGTTAGGTTGGCTCATTATATTCATTTTTCCCATTTTATAAATACCAGGGCAATAAGATTGGCAAGGTATTTTAGACTGGCAAGGCATTGAAAACTGTATAAAATTAAAACCATATGAATTAAGTTAGTCCATGGATCTTAATGAAATTTTGGTACGTTACTATTGCTGGAGGTTAGTCCAACAATGTAAGTAACCTTAAATATATGTATTATATCATGTTATGAAGGATTTGCAATTTCTAGGCCTTGCATATGTCACAGGGCTTAAATTCGTGGAATATGCAGCCATGTCACATGCCTAACTCATGTGGATTCACTCGGGGTGTGACATGTAGCATGCTCTAAAAGATTAAAACTAATGCTACATTTGACACACATAACAAGAGCTGGAATGAAATCAACATGGAAGTTTCATCTTTAGGAAGCATTCGGTGTTTAGGTTGCCAACAAGAATGAAATCAACATTCAAAATTCTTATTCACATAGAGTGGCTTTCATGATTGCCATGGCACCCAGGGGCATAACCTAGCAGTTTAAATTACCTTTTGGATTACCTTAGCATTTAGAGTTCTCCTATTTAAGGGAGTGTTGATTCAAAAGTTCTCCCATAGGAATCATTCAATGTTTAGAGTGGCTTTCATGTTGGCCATGGCACCCACGAGTATAACCTAGCAGTTTTACAATTTACTTCTAATTTCTTCATTTTTTATGTTTTTAAAATTCTTCCTGAACTCAAATGAAATTTCATAAATTTCACATATGTTGAATTTTTTTTCTTGTCCTAGCGATATTTTTTTCACAACATCAAACTTGAAAAACTATTATCCTCCAAATGTTCCGGCACCATGCTATCTGGTTTAGATGCTTGATTATACAATATTAAGGATGAACAGTGCAATAAAATTCAGCAACAAACTAACATTTTTTAAACCTTACTCTTAAAAAACACTTCTTGTCTTTTCATATTAGAAAGCTTGCAAGACCAAAGCAATTTTTGTGTCTGCAACCTTAATCCTGGAATAACACATCCAAAAACCTGATAAAAGGCACCTCATCATATCATCAAGATAAAGTGGTGGAATGGATATGTAGCCTAACTTGGAAAACAAAAATCACTTTGACATAAAATAGTCTACACAAACCAGATAGAATTATGTCAATATTATGCCTAGCTATGCCATAACATAGTAACCATCAGGAACAATATGCATTGCCCCAGTAATATATCTAAAACAACCAAACAAATAAGACTGAATTTTGCTCAAATTAGACACATGATTGTTTAAAATCGAGGTTGTCAAAGAATATTACAAAATAAGTAATTAGGTCCACACCAAATGAGAGTTCCTCAAATTTCCTTCTCAATATAAATTCTGAGAGGCCCTGCTTAGATGTTGGAAGTTACTATATGGGTGATGACTTCAGACAAGGGAGAGCCCATGTTGAAAGAGATGACAGAAGAGAGGTTCAATCAGCTTGCTTATTCTCATTATTCCATCCCTAGGGTGATTTGACTTATCCAAGAAAACAAGGACATGAGATCCATGGGTTGACCAAGTCCTCTAACTTGTCCGTTGCCAAGTTCAGCCAATTATATCTTATAGCCTGAGTAATGCCTTCCAACATCCAAATGGGCCCCTAGGCTGTGTTTGAAAGCACAGTAGGTTAACCTAGAGTAAACAATGGAGTAATTTATTCCTAGGTCAAGTGGGAGAAATAAAACTCCAGCCAATTACATCTTATAGCACAAGTAATGTCCCCATGGATTCAAGTTTCCGCGGGATGGGGGCTGAGATGGCCAAGACATCCCATCGCAGAAAGATTCTAAGACCAATCCTTATGGTTCCGCCCCATCCTGTCTCATTCATAATACATTATAGTATCAATTTTAAATAGATCTAATTTATCATAAAGATATAGCTTTTGAAGTTCAAATATATTTAAAAATCAAATAAAACACTAAAGCTTCACAAATATTTTTTTTAAGAAAAAAAGTATTTCAAGCAAGTACTGATACGCCTAACTGGGTCGAAAATCAAGACAAGACGAAATGCAGGGCGTTTTGTTTCATAGAAAAAACGGAACACCTCTATCCCACAAGATTTAAAGCCTTGATATCTCCAACATTTAAACAGTCTCTAAGGCTATGTTTGAAAGTGGAATAAGTTAGTCTATATCAACTAGTGGAGTAATTTATTCCAAGGTTTAAGTTAGATAAATGTAATTGGAAGGCAAAAAAATTGGGTACCAACTTTTCAGATATATTCAGTTAGCCCTTAAAAAAGTGGTTCAATCTAAGTGCTCCAATGAGTGTTAGGCTGAAAAAAAAAGAGGTGGAATAACTGAGCTAAACGATTTTTTTCTCCCTCTTGTTCTGCTTCCAAATGCCTTAAAGATCTACACATAGGATAGATTGCTTTCTTCATGATTATTAAGATAATGAATGTACAGGCTTCATTATCAATACTACCAAAAAAAAGTGAATTGGCTTTTCAAGCTTGTCAATCATTCTTCCATCTTTGCCAATTTTCTAAACCAAATCTTGTCAAAGAGGACTTCTTATAGAGGTAAATAGCAGTAATTATCTGGAACAAACTGCTCTTTTATCCAACAGCAGTATTATTTCACCCATCACTTTTAGTCTTACCATAGAAATATTATTGTACAAGATCTTTAAAAAAAACTTGTTTACATCTTACATAAAAGTTTCTCTCTCTATCAGGGTTTTAAAAACCATGGTACTGCCCTCTGTTGCTCACTGGTAGGTACAATATGTATCATGATATTAGATCTGTATCAATACACAGCTTAGCGAACAAAACTGATAACCCAGTAACCATATGACTTGGTATCAATCAGTACAAGTGGTACATGGATGACACATGAATCCTCTTGTCCAACTTATCTTTCTTCATATAAACAGATTATAAATCCATGAATTTTTCCCCCTCACAACTCTAATTTACCTCTCTTAAATAACCAGGCTACTGGTTACACTCTAATTGACCTCTCTCCCTCATTTCACAGGCCCTAGCCTCTCTCAATCTCTTGCCATCTCACACCCCACATCCAATCAGCCATAATAGCAGCCTCCCATTTATTGGGTTTCTTTCTTATTTCCATTCTTCCAGCGAACATTAAATATGACACTATTAAAATATCACTGCATCTTTTAGCAAATATAAATTTGTTATACCACTAATAATTCTTCTTATATACTTTTGTATTACTTTTTTCTTCTTTAATATACATAACATGCATAGCATGTGGATGCATACTAGTAGATTTTAAGCTGCACATGCCTGTAACTTCCCAAATGCGTTTCTCTATTGATACTAACTGAACAGTTCATAATTCTAAATGCCCAATTATGATCAAACTATGTAATTAAAATTATAGACGAACAAGATGCTCAAGCATCATGTAGAATGTAGTATCCATACATCAGCATTCTGCCATTCCACAATTAATTGTGTTCCACTGGCAGTACATTACTCAATTCTTCATGACCATATCCATTTGTTCATTAGAAGAGACTGACAAACATCTTCTAAGGAAAAAGGAGAAAACTCCAAAACAGGATAGATATGACAAACCTGAGTTGCATTATACAGAAATTTTGACAGAATTAGAACCTCCTCAAATTCAATGTTCCGGTTGATCTTCCCGCCATGTATGCCCTCGAATCTCTACAGATAGAACACAGTAGCAAAATCTAGTTAAACCCTAGACAGTGCCAAAAAAAAAAATTAAAGGCAACAGGACCAATAAATAAATGATCACCTTGAGCTGGATGACAAGTACATTCGGTGCTCTAAGAATGAACATCTGCTTTCTGGCCACAGATAGCTTCTTACATCTGAAACACAGCAAAGGATTCCAGTTACATCGATACATCCACCAACGAAACAAGCAATTGAATGCTGGTATCGGCACAGCTTGCTTACTTGCCACAGCTGTACTTGTTGTTGCCATCAAGGACCTCAGGCTGAAAGAAGCGGGCGAGGGCATCCTTCAAGGAGTTGCTCTGGAAGAGATCGAGGCTGATATCCATAATCTCGTCGGTCTTGTTGGACTCCCCCTTGCAGGTGAGGCACTTCACTTGGCTGAGCAGCGCACCGCCGAAGATATCCTTCATCACCGTGCTGGGGCCCCCCGCCGTCTCCCCCGCGCCCTCCGCCACCGCCTTGGGCGTCCCTTTGGAGGCATTGCCAGAGGTGGCGGCAAGGCGCTTGAGGAGCTCGAGGCAGCTGTTGTGGCAGGCGTCGATGACGTACCGGAGGAACTCGTGGGCGTCCTCCTGGCGGCCCCAGCGGAAGTGCTCGGCGAAGAGGGTGAGGCACTTCTGGATCTTGGAGGGTGAGTCGAGGGGCCCATCCAGGCTGAGGGATCGGGCGATCTGCCATTCCAGGATGCAGAACGGGCACTCCTTGTCCCGGTTCGCGAACACTGACTTGCCTGCAAGAAATTTCCCCAAATAAACCCGAAAAATACGAGACTTCCCCCAAATCAACCAAGAATTCATCCTTGAATCGAAAGCAGAGGGGTGAGAAGGGAAGGAGAAGGAGGCTCACTCACAGAGGGAAGAGTGTTGGGAGGAGAGGCAGAATTGAGCGAGGGGAGGGGTGTAGGTGAGGCACTGGAGGACGCTGTTGAGGTAGCAGCTGTTGCCGAGGTTCTTGAGGCCGAGAGGGGGCCCGGCCTTGCGGCGCTGCAGGCTCCGCTGCTGCCAGGTCATCTGCAACGCCATCACCGCCGCCGGCCGTCGCCGGAGCCGCCGCCGCCTCTGGTGGTTGGCCTTCTTCTCGTTTCCGCTCCGATCCCAGCGCCGGATTCCTCCTCCTCCTCCTCATCCGATCGCATCTTCTCCTCAGGCCGCCTTGTCCTCCCCGCCTCGCTGCTACCGCCGCCGCCTCCTCTTCTCTTCACTTCTCTTCTCTTCTTAGGTTGCCGCCGCGCGGCGAAAGAGGGAGGTGGGGAGATAGAGAGGGAATGCGAGACGGGAGAGGGCGGAGTCGTAATAATGGCAACCCCTCCGGGTCCGCGCGAGAAAGCGAGGAGGAAAAGTAGGAGGCTAACGGAGGTGGCGAATTCAAGGACGGGATCTTTGGCCCGGAGACTTGGGTGCTACCTGCCCTTGGCGTTAACCTAGCCTAATTCTTATCCCAATCCAAGCTAAAAAATCCTCTCGTGACATAATTTTGTTTACCGTTCGCAGTTGTATTGATAGATTGATATATGATTTGAACATTTATCCATCAATTATCCTTACCATAATATTCCTATTTCCTGCACTATGAATCGGGATTCACCTGTTGTTCGAGTTAACATCAATTGCTTCTTATCTTATAAGCTTTTGAAGCATACACTCTTTCAGCTATCCTTAATTTTGCTCACTCATGTGGCTCTAACATTCTTATTGTAATTTATGTTAATATTGAATTTTGATCTTTCATACGTTAATCGAAGAGAAACGCTTAACCAAATAATATACGTCACGTCCTTCGGTTAGACTTCCCACCACTAATAGGACCTTGGAGTTTCCTCCAAACGAAACTCTCAAAGTCAGCCAAGGTGAAGAAAAAAAGGAGTTTTGGAGCTCCCTCTAGGCGATAGCTCTAAGCTCTAAAATCTAAAAAAAAAGTATTTTACCTATAAAGAGTTGTATTGAAGTTGGGCTATCTTTGGATGGCCTTGATGAGTATGATAGATAAGATAAGGAGAAAGTCTTTCTTAGATTGATCGGCCAAATTCTTTGATTGATCCGATTTCACTTCACAGAGGTTGGTATCTTCTTCAGAACAAGAAAGTGAACCAACCAATTAAAAAAGATAGGCCATATAGCTCCTTACTGTCAATCGCACATCGTTCGTGGTGGTCTAATCGAGTTGCCACATCATGTACATTCATATCAGTAGTCCGATTAAATCGACCTACATTAGTTGCTACCCACTTTTAGGGAGTTAAGCTTAAATCCATGCTCAAATTATAAAAGTAGTTTTATTTGTTACTTTGATCGACCTCACCTAAGTTCCTCAACTCTTTCTTGGATGACTGTGCTTCAACATCATATCTCTTCTCCCAAGCCATCTAGTGGCTCCTCAAAGTTGAGCTATCTAGTAGGTCATCTTCTATAAGTAGGTGGAAGGGCTATCTAGTAGCTCACCTCGATCCTAACTTAGACACATCTCTTCTTTTTTATCTATATGATGTAAACCTCACCGCCCTCTAATTTGGAAGAAATAAAGACCTCACTAGTCGAGGAGGCTAGCAAACTCATCAAGGATGAACTAGTGAGGATTCATCGAATATTTTTCATTCTTGAGTCATATCGTTTGGCCATCCCTAGTTTGGAGGACAAGGCCTCTAACCACTAGGAGGGTCGTCTTTGCCTATATGAGGATTCTATCAAGGCAGGACTTTAATTCTCATCCACCATTTCATAGTAGACAATCTCAATCTTTATAATATCGTCCTAACTCAGCTTGTGCTGAACTTCTGGCAGGTCAAAGTAGGATTTTTAGTTTTAGTTTCTCAACTTAACCTAACCTTAGCCCGAGGCCTATTCCAAGTCATCTTCACCATCAAATTTTATCCCTATGAGTAGGGATGGCTTTACCTCTATGCTTGGAGGGGTAAAAGAATCTTCGTTGGAAACCTCTCTTCTATCCATGGATGGAAGAATAGGTACTTTTTTTGTAACTTGAGCTAAAAGTTTTTAGTCATTTGACATGGCCAAGAAGCAACCTAATCTAAAGACGAATCAAGTCATAGATCTTTTAACAGAGGAAGTTAAAGTTATGAATTATCTCTGCAAAGCCAACTCCAAAGACATCAAAGCTTCTGACCAAGGAGGCTTGGTCCGAACTGGGCTTAGTCAGACTCCTAAGGATACAATTTCATTTTCTTTTATCCAAGTTACTTTCTTCAATTACTAACCAAACTAACATTGTCTTTTTGCAAACATGCCTCAACAAGTGCTTAAGCGCAAGAAAAAAGTGAAGGCCAACTCCTTGACTGTTATAGCCATGTCTAAGGAAGGAGGTTTCTCGGCCCCTGCATGTCCTACTGCCAGAGCCCCATCCGAGCCTTCCAAAAAGCATCATTGAGAGCTTGAGTCAAACTCCAAGTTGGAGCCTCTATCTTCTCAACATTGAGTAGTAGTGAAGAAACTAATCAAGATCAAGATGGTGATGCTCCATCCAACCACTAGTGAAGGAGAGAAAGATAATAAACATGTTATAAGGCCATTGACTCTTGAGATAGTTTACAATACTATAGGAGGTGACAAATATATTAGACGTTTCAATTAATTTTTGCTTCATTATTTCTTCTATTCTTATATTTTTACTTTTCTAAATCCATGTCTACTTATGAATAAATTTTTTTCCTTAAGATTTATGATCTCATATATTCGTTTATTTCTTTTGCTCTTTAAACCTAACAATAAGCTGTTTGCCTTTTAGAAGTACCATTTCAAAAATAAAAGATTCGTACTTGGTGAGATGATAATACCTACCCATATTTTAACATATTGATCATATCTATCAACCAAGAGTTTTTCATTTTATTTTTTTACTTTTTTTTATTTAGTTAAACCTCTGCTTCATTTTTTTGTTTTCTTAAACAATATAAATTTATAATTTTATTTCACATTATCTAATTTTTATTCCATTGTAATTTTTTCCTTTTTTATTTTATATTCAATTTTTCTTAATTTCTTAATTATGTTTTAAAGTGCATTGCTGATTTATTTTCATCTTCTGTTTATCTTCTTTAATATTATCTTACAATAACTAGGAAAATTTTTATTTTTCTTTTATTTTAAAATTAATTTGCTATTACTCCTTGATATCAAATTTGTTATTTAATATAATCTTATTTTTAATTATTCTTAAGTTTATCTTTTATTTTTATTTTATTTGTTTATATCTAGTGTAAGATAATTATTTATATCCATGTTTTACTCATTTGTTTTGCATATTTGCTGGTTCTACATAATCTATTCCCATTAGAGATTAGAAGATCTAGAAACCCTCTGACTGGATTTTGGAAGGTTAGGTTCAATGATAGGCTATTGGTGCCTTTTACCTTTCGCTTGGCTTGCTTTACTGATTACAACAAGTCCACAAATGACACAGCTAGCTATGAACCCAATAGCTCACAAGTAGAAAGGAAACTAAGCATCATATAGGTGAAGAAGCTAATAACTTAAAAGATGGGGAAAGTTTAAACGTATGGAAGAGAGAACTATAGGACCAACAGAAGGATAAGAATTGTGGCATAAAAGTTCCCACTGCAAGTGACATAAAAGTTAGTGTGGTTGCAAAGCAAATAAAAGGATTCTTCCATGTGACAAGTGCTTTATCTGCTGCTTGAATTTTCCCAAGAAGATTTAGAGTGTGAAATTTGCTGGCAATTTCCCATCCAAATTTTCGATGCTTCATTTAATTTTTTTTAAAAAAAATGTTAAACATAAAGTTTCTGAAATGCAGTGGATGGAAGAGTTGTTTAACAAACCCTGCATGAAAAACTTTTTAAAAACCTGCATTTCATATGTGGAATTTCCAGACTTCGAATTCTTTCATGATAAATCCTTCATAGAATTATGTAAATATCTCTCTTTGTTACTTGTGATGAATCTTTCCTCTGAGACCATGTTGGGGAGTTCAGCCTTTACTTCAGATGAAAGCATGCCAGCACGCCTGCAGTGGTTGCATACCCAAGCAAAGGAAACAATAAATGATATGCAAACAAAGATATATGTTTAGTCCATGAGGAATTTTCACCAGTTATTGTAGCTGTTTCCCAGATTACATGCTGAAGAAACACTATTAAAAAAAAAAAAAAAACTCAAAAGCATGTTTTCTACTTAATAGACCTAAACCAGTCCGGTTATGAATAGCTCTGTCTTTGCAAATTAGAATCATGCTACTAAAATGCTTTAAATGGAACTGAATGGGCTAGACTCTTCAACCTCTAGTAGGATGGTATATAGTAACTTGACAATGTCAACACCATTGAGAGCATGGTCGATAGGATGATTCAGAGATACATAATTAATAGGTTGGCAAGCAGCGTACACTTAATAAGTCGGCATGTGTACATTTTTAAACAGCCTGACAAAAACAAATGCCTACTTATAAAGAATACAGCTCATAGCACTCCATGCAATCCCATACAGAAAGGTAAGCTCATCACGGCAAGATATGTGGCTTACGATTCGAAAAATCTGTACAGTCTCATTATGAAATATAAGATTCGCCTATAAAAGAAAGACTCAAGATCACAAAAAGAAGGTCTATCTACGACTAACCAATAACTTATCTCAAAAGTGTAAGATTACACTCTGGTTTCTCTACCTCTCTACTACATACTAATTTCTTCATAAACCTAAAGACTATAGAGTCCAATCTTAGCTATCTTCATCATCCTTCTCCACTAACTTGATCTTTGAATGACCCTCTCTGGAAAATCTCTGGCACCTTTTCTCACACTCTCACTCTTTGCTATCATGGGTTGCTCCAATGGACATCTCGGCTTTTATTGTTAGAATTGTTACTGCCTTTGTATCTAGATCATCAGTCTTACCATCTAGCTTGTTAATGCGCCGGATCCCACCACCAGATTTTATCATCATCAAAATTGGTAGAAAATAGATAACAAGATCTTAAGAAAAATGCATAAAGTCAGCATTAGAGAGACAAAAGATAAGGTTGTTTATCTATGATAGATCCATGGCTTCTGATAATCTGGTTTCTTAACAGCTGATAAAGGTGAAAGAACATCATTGAGAAGGCCTATACAATAGTTTGCAGATGATGTTCATAAATTCCAGCTTTTTTATTGTTATTCAAGAGTTGATTTCCTGCCAATATGATGCACAAAATAAATAGGAGATGTAAAATAAAAAAGTAAAGAACCCACTTCTTATTTGCCTTATCAATCTATGTCAGTTAATAAGCAGGCTAGTAACAAATTAGCAAAGTTAAAAGTAAAACTACCACCCTATCCCTAACAGCTTCACTAACAAAATATCCCAACTTCAGCAACAAAAATTGACAATGCACTTGAATGGTAGATCACAAGGGAGTCTGGGTCCTCTCTAGCAACGCTCCAGAAACCTTTGCTTAGTTGTGTCATGCTGCAACCCGTCATCTAGACTGAAACATGACACGGCTCCAAAACCCTTGGTATAACTTTAGAAATTATACAAGATCTGATTTTTTTTTAAATAATTTTTGGATGCATTCTGTTGGTCTTTTTTGTTTGTTACAGAACCTCAGGATGCTTAGGATCAAAGATAAATTGTGGTTGGTCCGAGGATCAAGTAATTCAGACATATTAGATTTCTGATACCAGCCTTTGCAAATAATTTAACTTAATTTTATTGGTAATCATATTGTAACATAAAAACACAACTTTAAAAGTTTAGAAAATTAATAAATTAAAAAAAATCAAGCCTAGCATAATTTCCACGGTATTACCTAAGAGTTATGTGATCGCACCATGCATCCAACTTAGTTAACAAATTGGAATGTGGCAAGTTGACTGCACAATTAGTCCATGGCATCAAGGCCTTGTAGTGCAGGCAGGGTTATACTGGATCAAAGGCAATTACACCCTGTAGCGCTGCCAGATCAACATAACCTTAAAAGCTTAAGTCTAAGTTAATTAGTAGCCGATGAATTTGAATTATAAACTCTTTAAACCTTTTTTTTCATCCAATTTGAAATTATTTTGGATATTACCGTGCCACTAAACAAACTAATTGGTGCAAAACATTTAAATGAATTTTCTGAGTTATTTTTATGGTTTGCTGCGGGATTACTCACTAAAATTTCCACAGATGAATCTCAAAGCTTTACTACATAGACTGCTCATCTGGTGAACTACTCCAACCAACCAAGTTCCCTTAAAAAAAAGCCACTATCTATTTTACAGACATGATAAAAAGCATTCCTAAACCTACATCAGTGTGAGCTGCACTTCACGCATAGCATAGAAAAGTCTAAATAGTCATGAAACTCTAGTGCTGCAGCTAATAAAAAAAAGGCAGATGAAACTTGCTCTTAGCTTGCATCATTTGTGTAGATGCAACAGATTTAGTGAGGCATTCACAATTTCTTAGCCAAAAAATCATCTCAAAAAATGCTACCCAAGTTGGGATAAATAATTGAGTCTACCCGAGTGCTAAAAACATCACTAATGTAATCAAACTTAGCCAATGGAACCCCTTTCCTTGGTGCTTATGCTAGGAAGATGCCCCTGGTTTGAAGCCTGATGGTGATAATCCCACAGGCCCTAGTTTTTAAGAAAAGGAAAAGAAAATTAAAAAAAAAAAAGAAAAGAAAGAGAGATATGCGTGCTGGAATCTAGATATTGATTTGAATAAATTCTATACACTAAATTCAATAAAACCATATGCAGGAATTTTATAGCATCACATATGTGTAATTTGAAAACACCAACATAATAACAAAATAAAATACATTGTTGTACCTCTTTGCAGCAAGATTTATGCAACAGCCGGAGTTCTCACCAAAAATGCTAGGGCTAAATCTTCTTTTTTTTTTTTTGCTCCTCCTTCAGATGGTGTTCTTGATGAAGAAAATCAATCGCAACATATGAGAAGAAAAGAGATGACCTAACCTATTTATAATAAAATTTTAATAGATCCTGACCTAGCCTTTTTATAATGAAATTCTAATAGATCCTTCCATCATAGGTCACTATTAAGCTTCAGGCCCACACAAATTACCAACCACATCAGTCAATAAAGGTACACTCAAGCTCAAAGCAAATAGATCACATTTTAATTAACCGTGGGCTCATCCAGTTTGTATCATTGAATCAAATTCGTTCGGTCAATTTTATAAAATTAAAATGAGAACAATTAATGGTAGGCCACATATAAAATTTTTTTAACACTGTACTACTCAAACAAAGGAAACTAATCAAGCATGAAATTTTCTCTATCAGCACATCATTAGCTATCTGGGCCAAAGATGATTGAAAAATGATCCATTTTATGAATATACAGTAAGAATTGATAAGACCAAATTGCACACATCAAGGCTGAATTGGCCATTGCAAAAAATACTCATTTTACTTGGAGATTTGCTCTTAGTATATCTATTATTTAGAAAAAAAAAAACCTCTAAGCAAATGATCAGCATGCACACTCCACCTCCCTGGTAATGAAATAAAAGTTGTGAAAATTTTTGTGTTTTAATTATCACATGGACTAATACATTCTATTTTATAGATGTCAGAATGAAAACCACAATAAGAATACATCTATAATTTAACTAGATAAAAATAGTTATAGAGTCAATTATACGGTGGAATTTAATTGAATTTTATTAATAGAATTGAATTGAATGAATTTATGATAAAATTCGTGCATTTGGAATAAATTTTAAAATATTAGAATTCAATTAAATTCTATTGTGTGGAATGGACAAAATGAATTGAATCTACATAAAGCTTCAATATTACCCCTCTAAATAATTATCTTTTTATTAAATTGATGCTTTATGATCAACAAAAAAAAATATTAATATAACCCTTTTTTTCTAATTAAGTTGATTTCAAGCCTATCAAAGAGTCAATAATATGTTAATATTATATACTTTTAGTGGCATGGAATAAAAAGAGAGTGATAAGTAAAAAAAGGTGTATTTTAGTTATTTTACAGGTGGGTCATGCTAAATTAATTCTATTTTACCAAATTACACCAATTTTAGTTTGAATTCTAATTGCATAAAAAAAAATATTCTGGTTTTGGGAATGCCATTTAACTGAATTCTTTAAGCTTAGAACCATTTCAAAAGAAGGAATCCTTTAAAGAGAGGAATTTAATTGAACTCCTTGGATTCCAAATATGTAAGCACCTAAAATTTGTGCTTGTTATTATCCACAAGATTGTCCACATGTTGAACATGTGGATGAACACAATACTATGCACCTTAGCTCCAATTTCAATTGCCAAACTCAGGTAGATGGAGGTGAACCAAGCTTATTCTCCACCATTGCTGCAATTGTAAACATGATAAGGATCCACTAAAAATTGCTTATCATGCAAGGATTCCCAAGTCCTAAATACTAACTTATAATTTGCAGATTAAACTGTACCACTGAAATTGCCCATTTTTAATCCACTTACTGTGTTGGTTGAAAATCTTCAAGATATTTGGTTTCCAAATAATTAAATATGTGGAGAGGTAATGCCAATTCAGAAAATAATTTATTGTAAGGATTCTAGAATAGAGACCATTGAATGTGATATGCTCTCTTTGAGTCAAAATATAAGCAAGTGTAGGTTATTTTAGGTGCGCTGTGTCAAGAATTGATGTAGTTTAAGAGTAACGTAATGCCGATTTAGGGCATCCTATAATAGGATTCTCAAGTCAAAATAAGAATCAATGGGAGTTTTATGTAATATAATAGCCCACAAAGTTTTTATAGCAAGTTTATCGACACATAAAAAGAAGAAGAAAATCCTATAATATATTATTTATTGAATTATTGCATATTTTTCCTCTGAAAATTACTATATTCACACATGCACCCAAATATATTTTATTTTTGTATGCATGCCCTTTCTAATAAATTTTTGATGATGTCATTAATAAATAACCAATTTAATAACACTATTGCTCTTCTACGTTGATACTCCTAAAAAATTAATTGTAATTTTCTTACAAGAACTATATTTTTAAATAAATTTACCAAAGATTTATGTAAAAGGATAATAATTTTCTTATATACTTGAAATAATTATTCAAAAATTGAATAGGAGTGCATCCATGTAAAAACAAGATGTTTCAAGGATATTTATGTAAGTTAAATTTTTTGAGGATAAATGCACAATAAATTATCTTTGTAAATGTATGCAAGTTAAAATTTTTATTATTTATTTAGGCCAAAATATACTTTTGATCCTCAAACTTTCAGCTATTACAATTTAGTTCTTCGTATTTTAAGAATATTATATTTCTAAATTTTCATTATATGGGGTTAGTTAAAATTGATAAAATAGCTCATCCTAATGCGAACATATGAATTGGTTAACAATGTGACATGTTATCTATTTTGTCCAGTTTAATTGGCATCATAAAATGAAATGTTGAGAATGTAACATTCTTAAAATATGAGAAGCTTTTTTTTATGACAACCAAAGTTTTAAGAACCAAAAAAACACTATGAGCGAATGTTTGAGGACCAAAAGTATATTTTTATCATTTATTTAAAAGTTAACGTATTATTTTTCTCGTCAGGTATTTTATTTCTTGAAAGACGAGAAGCAGCAACAAGGAGCATCCAGACAATGAAGCGTGAACAAGAAGTTGACATACCATTGCATGTCTTTGGATTAAGAAAAAGAATGCCAAGTGACTCAACAAGGTAAGCAACTTATTCCAACCATTATTTTACGAGGCCATGGTCATGCAAACACCTCAGTCCTGACTACGGTTTGGTTCATTGCAACCTTGTCGTATTTTTTAACACAGGAATCAGGATCCAGGTGACCATCTCCCAAGATGAACTTGTCTAAACTAATTTATAAACCTTAAATAATAGAACACCAACATAGCTAGCGCATGAAGACAATGCCGTGTGAAAAACAAAGGTCATTCAGGTTGATTTCCTGACCCTTTTTTTTTTTTTTTTTTCCTAGTAGAAAATAGGAATAGGAGAATCCAAGTGAACCAAAAATTGGCATCCAGTGATAAGGTTTGAACGAGACGGTGCTCTTGCACGCTATACTTTTTTGTTGGTCCTGGTGTCATCCAGCGATGCAGTCATGTGACTCTTTGCATACTGCCAATCTAATTTCTGTCCAGCTGCAAAGTTTCCTCCAAGTCCACGAGTTGGTGGATCTGGTTTTAAGTACCAAGACAAAATGCCATCAATAAGCTTCTTCTTTTTGGGTTGATCAGTTTCTTTATCTACCTCACCTTGGTCTGGTTCATTGACCTGAACCAGGGTAGGAAACTAGCCTTTTATATTCTGGATTCTGGATCTGTCAACCTATTTGAGCCCCTTCAAAACAAGTAACTTTGCATATGAGTTTATATATATATATATAGAGAGAGAGAGAGAGAGAAAGATACTGTATACAAGCTCATGATATTTATAGCTTGGATTTAGCTTTGAACCCTTCTGAACAAGGATATATTAGGACTTAAAGAAAAGAAGTTAAAGCTTGTGAGGACAAATGTTTGTCCAATCATATACTGAAAAGGTTTTAATACTTATGCATTGAACTTAAATAATATTTATTTGATTTTTTTTTAAGATAAAATTGTAAGTTATTATAAAAATATAACCATATTTTTCATCTCCATTTTCATTTACATTTATTCCTCTTAATCTTTCTTTTACCACGTTTCCGCATCCAGTTCCATGAGAAAAGCTTCTGCCTTTTTGTGTGCCTTTGAGCGAGTGTACTCTAACTGGGGACTGCTGCTAGTCCCACTCTCAAGGAGCCACCGTGGATGACTTATCTCTTTTTTTTTTTCTTTTGTCTTCTACTCCCATATTTGCGCCTTTCTTTTTTTTTTTTATAAAGTGACGTACGTAAAGTGGGGACAGAGAACTAAAAAGCTGAGAGTCCAAGACATTGTTGCGGTCGGAGGCCGAGTTTGCTGGCCAACAGGTGGCCCGGCTCTCCTCTTTGGAAGTATGAGATACTTCGATGACGTCGTACATAAATTTTTATACATAAATGATGTACAAAAATTTTCATCCATATTTGCCTCGGATCTGCTCTAAGTTTGGGTGATAAAAATATCATAGCCATCTTAGTCCTTGGTTTATGTTAGGATATGTTATAACAATTATTTGATTTGAATGAATATCTTGGTATTCCATTAAAGAGTTGGCAGAATTATCCTAGCTTTTAGTAGTTGCTTTTATCGTCTCTGTGCTAGATTTTAACAGTATAACCGTGCTCTATTGTTTGTGTGCAAGATATTAGCAGAAAAAAAAAATTTAGTGTTAAATTTTCAATAGCTAGCTCTGATTCAATGCCAAATCAAAGGCAACCAATCAGATATATTAGTTAATATGAAGAACTTGTTAAATTTCAGTTCCTCTTTTTCTTTATTTTCTTTTTTCTCATAAATTCTTACTATGCTACTTCTTTGCTTCCTTTTCTATCTCTTTATTTTCTTATATATCTTTGTATTTTCTTTTTATTTCTATTTTAATAAATTTGAAGAATATCCATTATCTTTTTTTTTTTTTTTGCATAACTATTTCTTTGCCCATAATATGTTAGATTTTGGGATATGTGTTATCTTCTTGTAACTTCTAATAAAAAGCTTGCACGAAGACATTCATAAAAACTTTATTTTACAATAATAATAAATCCTAGAGAAAAAACCTGCATTCCCAAATAGGTTATATGATCTCAAACTTCTACAATTTTGGACACCCCTCGAGCATATACCTTAGGTGCAAGTTACTATTCACTATAAAAGCAACTAAAAGGGCTTTCATGTCTTTCCATACTTCCCACCATTTCATGCCTTGCCATACTTCTCACCATCTCATGCCCTTCGTTACAAATGGGGTCAAGAACTTATGAAAATAACTCAAATTTTTAATAGAACATATGGTATTATTCAGGTATTCACTATTTTTCACCATTTAAACACCATTACATGCTCTAATGTTTCAACTCTCAACCGAAGAGGACAAAGCTCTCAACTGTACAGCAATAGTGATTTTAAGGTTTTAATTTAAGGACAAAATCTTAAAATATATCTTTCTCTTACTTTCAATCAGATAATGACTTTATTTACTGTCCAAATAGGTAGCATATGCTTTATACATGCTAATAAAGTAACGCTATCTAGCTTTAAATGAATGGAAGGTTTTAAGTATAATAACTAAAAAGTTTTAGAATTCATTTTGATATTTTACTAATTTCAAAGTTTAAATTATAAAATGCTCCAAACTATAGGATTTAAATTGTAATTATTCTAAAAAAGATTACGTTTAGCTAGTAAAGTTGGGACTTTGTGATTGCACTGGTTATTATAAAAAATTAAAAATTTAAGTTGATGGCTAGGCCGAGTCAGCCTTGCGTGAGCATTGGAGGTATCAAAATCGCTTCGAGTTATCAAACATTGGTTTGCATTCGGTCAGTGTTAGAATGATCAGGTTTGCCGATTTGATTTGCGTCAACTAGAAATTCACATAGAGACCTTAAAGCAAACTCTATCATCGTCCCCTTTCTCCTCTCCCTTAAGGTCTGTTTGGATGCTTGGAGGGAGAAGGGGAGGGTTAATGATGAGAAAAGAAAGAAAGAAAAGAAATGGGAAGGAATGGTTGTTACCCTTATTTTATTTAAAAAAATGAAAGAGGAAAAAAGAAGATAAATTAAATTCATCTTGTTTAGATGGAAAAAAATAATGAAAGAGAAAAAAATTATGTTTATAAAATCACAAATATACTTTTACAAAGAAAAAAATTTAAATCAATTTATAAAAATAAAATTAAAAAAATAAGATAAAAATTATAAACTTATTTTTTTTTTTTACCTTTAAATTAAAGAATAAAAAGATTTAACTTATTAAAAATAAATTAAAAAAATAACTAACCCCTTATTTCTCTTTCCTTTCTTCTTTCTCCTTCTTTCTAAATAACAATTCATAAAACTATCCCTCTTCTTTCCCTTTCCCCTCCCCTCCCTCGGTAACCTCCATTAAAATACCTTTAAGGCTTCGTTCAAACGGGACTTTTGGAAAAAAGAAACCTCAAAATCGATAAGGTTTGCCTTCGCCACACACAAATATACCAATTATCTTCATCTCTCACCATCAAGTAGGTCATCCGGTCCAACGATAACGCCAACGTACGTGGAGACCATACACAATTTCATAAATTTCACTGAACTCCGTTTATCTATTTTCTTTCTTTCTTTCCCTTCTAGGTCCTGTTTTCTTATGTCTCTCCTTGTTTTAGCTGTGGCATTCAATGAAAGAGAAAGAAAAAAAAAAAAAAAAAAACCAAAATAAGAAGAGAATTTTTGGGATGTGGAACGGCAAGGTGACGTTTGTGGATGAGGAAGCAGTGCTGGAGATGCCTTCCTTCGTTCCCACCTCCAAAAGCTGATCCAAAACCAACCCGAATTAAATAATAAACAAATTTCCCACCCCTCCCCCTGCTTTGTCCTCACGTACACGAACTCTCTTGGCCCTCACACACACTCTCTCTCCAATAAACTGACCACCATCTCTTATCTCCAGCCCATATATTACTTTAATCCACACCACTTGCTCTATTCTCCTTTCACTTCATTCACTCTCCTCCTCTGAGGAACCAAGGTTCGCTTCTTTTCCTCTGCTCTTCTTCTTCCCTTCTTGATTAATTGCCTTCTCCCTTGTCATGAGTTTCGTTAGCTAAATTTGATCACTTATCATCCAGTCGGGTTTTTTTATTTTATTTTATTTTATTTTTTATTTTTATCTTGCCTTTTTTGTTGGAAGGTGATGAATTCTCTGTTTTTGATTGTGTTTCAGTGTATTTGCATGCATATGTACATACGCTGACATTATATATTTGTATATGTGCTGATGCAAATGTAAGCTTGTTTTCATTCTGGAAGACATGATTAGAATCCTGTTGTTGGAAACTAAATATTAAGATGTAAGCCTGCCAGAGTTGATATGCTTTTTTCTTGGTTGAATTATTGTTTACTCTGTTGTAAAGAGGTGCAATTTGTGATCTGATGTTCAGATCGTATGTTTTCTAATAGTTGATTGTGTTGATCGTATTGAATTGCAGAGTTGAGTGATACGAAGCCATGGAGATCACCAACGTTATGGAATATCAGGCAATCGCCAAGCAAAAGCTGCCAAAGATGGTCTATGACTACTATGCCTCTGGTGCGGAGGATGAGTGGACTTTGAACGAGAATAGGGAAGCATTCTCGAGGATACTGTAAGCTTCTTCTGTTGATGTTTGCTTTTATTGATTTGATTTTGGATTTTGTGCTCTTCTTATAATGATGAGGATGTTCCAAGCTGATTACTGTTGTATCATTAGAGTGAGAAACATGGTCTTTTATATTGATGGTATGATAGCATATGATCCCTTCTTTCGTAAGTGGCATTTGTTTGACACTGTCCAAAAGAGCTGCACTTTCTGAGCAGTAGTATTGGTTCCCACAGGTCGTTTCAATTGTCAATATGATTATATCTTAAGCAAATGATTCATATAGTGCTTAATGGTGGTGGACACAAACTTTTGGTCTTTATTTTAGTAGGTAAGATAGATAATGGACTCATATTAAAAATCTTGCTTGTATCTCTTTTTGATTGTTTATATTCAGGAGGCAGGCTTTTGTCTTTCTTGTAGATCTACTCTTCTTCCTGCTTCTAGCACTTTAGCTTCCTTTGAGATTTTTTCAGAACTCTCTGTATCAAGTTCAGTCACTTATCCTCACCGGATAGAAATTTCCCTTGACATGGTTTAGAATTATTTTTCTAGATGTCTTGTTATTTAAAATGGAATTCCTATGGCAAATCTGTAGTATGATGATGATTATTTATGTAGAAATGAATCATTTTATAATTAAACTTAGGTAGAAAATATGCAATCTCATCAGCTGCAGGATATAAGATTTTTCCCTGTCCTCTGTCCTGTATTTAAACTAAAAATTTCATATCTTTCAGCTGGTCAATATGTTGTCAGTGCTAAGCCAACTGTTTTTTCCCCGTTATTTGAAATTGCTATATATTTCATCTGTTCTGATGCATGGGAAAGATGGGTGGTATGTAGGAACATAATTCAAGAATTAAACCAAGTATGGGTGAGTCTTTATGCAATGGTATGGTTGATCCATTATGATATGAAGGTCATTCGAAACATGGATATGACTTCTTTGCATGTGGAGGTAAGCTATATGCATCTGACCCTCCCCAGACCCTACAATGATAGGAGCTTTGTGCACCGGGCTGCCCTCTATGCACAGTTTTCAACCTTGTCACTTGCAGGATCAGACTTTGTTTTGTTTGTCTTTCATCTAATGAGAGATGCCTCTCTAAGTTCTTATAGAATGAGAGGCATTTCTACGTCTTGCATCAAATATGTTATCTTTCAGATGTTTAATATGGTATCAGAGCTAAGTTGACTAAGATTCATACAGTTTTTCCCCCTTTTCCCTTTTGCAATACTATCAAGATGCCTTATCTAGATGTGTGGTATGGATAAATGTTGCTTCTCACCTTTGTTTGTCTTTCAAATGATATGAATATGCAAAGCAATCTAAATTATAAGAAAATTCTAATAGATACTGCTTTACAAATTTTGTATCATTAGCCCATTTACGCTGATTCATTGATTGTGAACTAGGTTTCGTCCACGTATACTTATCGACGTGTCCAGAATTGATATGACTACAACTGTGCTTGGTTTCAAGATATCAATGCCAATTATGATTGCTCCCACTGCCATGCAGAAAATGGCCCACCCAGAAGGTATTTACATCCCTGATGTTTTATCCATCATATTTGCACCAAGTTTTAGGAATTTGTAATAACTCTATTGGTTGCTTTGAGCCCAGTTAAACTCAAAATGAAAACTGTATTGTTGGTGGTAAGTCCTCAGTCTCATACCACTATCTGAAAAACAAGATATTTTCAAATTACACAAATATTTATCAAAATATTTGTATAAATCTTGACTGCTTTTAAAGAAATGAAGATACCATGCTAGCTTGAGTCTATCTTGTGGACTCAGGACAATGTTACAAGTTAGCTCACGTAGATGTTAGTATTTTGCATGGGCTGGGTCTTAAGAAAAGGTATCTGATATTGGCTCTGCTATTATGCCTCAGGAGAATATGCAACCTCAAGAGCAGCATCAGCGGCTGGCACCATTATGGTTTGTCATCACCTTCTATACTTCTATACTTTAATGATTTGGAAGTGACACTACTGGCAAAACTTGTGTGGACTCCAAGAATAACTCGCCTTACTGTAATTAGATAACAAACATCAGTTTCTGCCGGCAAGACGAGCGCTAATCACTACCAAAACATGGCTGGCTTTCTGGAACATCAACCATATTGTAGTGTTGATGAGAAAGATATCTTGCATCTAGCTTTAGCAACTTTACAACATTATGTTCTTCTCCATTAAAATTCTGTTGGAAATGGGTTCTCAATTGTCAGATGGCTCATTTGTTCTTCTTCTTCATGATGACTAACCAAGAAACAAGAATCATGAACATGGAGATTGCCATTGGCAAGAACACACATTTCGTCTCCAAATTATACATGTTTTATTTATGTAGTTTCTTGTGAAAGTTTCCATCATATACATAACTTGAAACCAAGTTCAATCTATCTCAACCTGGTCAAGTAAAATTCGACTCCTAGTAAAGGAAAAAACTGCTTCCCTGCCAAATAATTTATCCTTTATGATATATGTTAAAATTTGATTAGATCGGATGAGAAGTCGGTTGGTAGGATTCTGCATGGATAAACATTCCCAACTGTAGATTCAGTAGCCGGGCTATCACTCTTTTCAGATGCTTGATGTATTCAGGTCCTGTTTATGCGTCACTTTACAACAAAATCAGCTTCCAGACTTTGCTTCACAAAATTACAGATGCTTCATCCTAGTAGGAATGGGGATGGTTAAGATGCAATATTTTATCCATTGAAATTACACTGTTTGAAGGCCAATTCCTGTCTGAGATTATGCATAGATGGTCTGAAAGGCATTCTACTGCCACTTGTAGGGCTTTGGAAACTGTTGTATTTCAAAAATTTATTTTCTTTCTGATGCTCTCTTTTGTATTCATTTCTTAGATAATGAAACGAAATTATGGGGAAACCCGTGCTATTTTAAAAACAAAGGCTGAAGCATGTTGATGGCCAAGAATATTTAATTGAAGGATAGGCATCATCATATATGAACTCAGCAGGCCAGTGCTTCTTGCCTTGTAGGTTAGGTTTTGTAGTAAAAATCAAACAATTGAGATAGCATGAGAGGAAATAGCAATATTCTTCCAAATTAGATCCACATGGAACAGAGATCTATGAATCCTGATTTGGTTGTCTGCTGAGCTAGTTGCAGTGCCTCAGTTGAGCTGTTCAAGAAAGAGTTGTTCTTTGATAATATATACATGGTTTCATGTTCGACTCCATTCACTTGCTGAATGCCATGTCTAAATAAAAAAGCTTACTGCTTCTATAGATCTTTGCTCAATAGGAAAAAAAATGCTGCCTGATTTTTAAGAGTAAAAGACTGATTTTTGACACCATTTTGAGTATGAGCCACTCTAAGATCTCTATTCGTTTTTTAGAGTAACTATTTTTACCAAATTATTTGTTTTCTATGAATCAATCATATATATGTTTGTGTCTTTGCTTTGCCACTTTTTCAACATGAAATATGCATACTTATTATGTTTTTCCCCCTCCATTTGTTGCTGTAGACTCTGTCATCATGGGCTACTTCTAGTGTTGAAGAGGTTGCTTCAACAGGACCAGGAATTCGATTTTTCCAACTCTATGTAAATATTTTCTTCTGTTTTATTGCCATTTTTGTTGCTTAGTTCTCTTTATATGCTAGCTGTAACTTCTCATAGGATTTGTTTGTTCTCATCATTTATTCTTTATCTTCTTAGGTTTACAGAGATAGGCATGTCGTTGCACAGCTTGTAAGAAGAGCTGAAAGGGCTGGGTTCAAGGCAATAGCCCTTACTGTGGATACTCCAAGACTTGGGCGCAGGGAAGCAGATATCAAGAACAGGTATATACTGATCAATCACTTGATTTCTTTGACTGAGTTATATCTGTGATGCATTTGAGAATGTTGACTTCTGTGGTACTTGTTAGGCAAAACTAATTAATGCATGCGTTATCTGTAAGGTTTTTGGAACTAAGACTCTGTTAACGTTGCACTTGGTCAAAATTGGCCCATCTTTCTCAACATATAAGCTATGGATTGACTCATAGGAAAGCAAGAAGAAATTGGCATAAAATTATATATTAACTCCAAGATACATGTAAAGATATTGAAATTCAATTACTTGAAAAGTCATATAAAGAAGTTGCAATATTCCACTTGACAAAGGCTCTTGTCAAATGCCTATTACAAAGTTTGAATACCTTCATTCCATGCTATTCTACTATTCTCTTTCGGTTTTCTGAAGAAATGAATGTCTTCATTTGTCGTTTTTACAGATTTACCTTGCCACCATTTTTGACCCTTAAGAACTTTGAGGGGTTGGACCTCGGCAAGATGGACAAAGTGAGTTTAAATTTCTCATCAAATTTTAACTCTTTGTCTACCAGTCTCTCTAAAAAGTTGGTGATGTTGTGCAGACCAATGACTCTGGGTTGGCATCTTATGTGGCTGGACAAATTGATCGATCACTAAGCTGGAAGGTATGTTAAAGTTATTTGGTTGGTGTTTGATTACCGAGTTACAATTCTAGCCTCGGTGGTTCAGGATTTTGACCACAGTCCACACTGAATTCTGCCAATAGGCAGGGGGCATGTAAAAAGGGTCACGTTATTCTTGTATCACCTGTTGATGTTGAAGCAGTTTAGCAAGTAGTTCAGATTGCTTTACTTGCTTTCCACCCAGCAGGTTGATAGCATTCATTGTTGTCTTGAATTGACCACAGTCCACACTTCCATATATATTTATTTAATTTTTTAACATGAATTGATTCTCAACTTGGAATCACAAGTCTGCCATGGTAATAACCCAAAATTGATTTATTCTGTTGTTTTGGCTACTAACAATTAAACTGATGTCTCTGGTTCATATGGTTGTTTCCCTTCATGAAAAAAATGTGAATCCAATATGACTTTTTTCCTGTAAAAGCTTAGGAAGTTGTAAAATTGCATACTATCTCATTGAATGCTAATTTAACTAAAGTTGGCACCAAATATCTTGATACATATATAAGTACTTTAATTTTAGCTTATATATATGTGTGTGTGTATTAAATTCAGATCTATTTCATAAGTTTTTTATTTTTTATTTTTTAAATGGGCCATCAATCTGACATGGACCCTCCCTTTTTTTTTCTCATTCAGACAATAAAAAAAGTTACATGAAAATAAATTAAGCATAGCAAAAAGGAAAATACTAAGATGAATGTGTGGTAAAACTAGAAAAGATATATTATGAATATATTAGAGGAGTTGTAGGAGTTGCACAAATTAAGGATAAATTAATAAAAAGTTGATTGAGATGGTATGGACAGGGACAACAAAAATCTAAGAAAATGCCTGCAAGGAGAGGTAATTTAGTTTGCATTGAAGATTGCAAGAAAGGAAAGGGAATATATAAATTGGTATGGATGAAGTTGTGAGGAAAGATACGAGGAAAATAAGAATAATATCACACGTGGAGTTATATAGAATACTTGGCAGAGGGGGATTCATATTGCTAACCCCAAATAATTAAAAAAAGAACTATATGATTATAATTATGATACACACAATACATACATATTTACATACATACAATGTCTTAATTTTTAAGGAAAAAAAGTACCAAGTCCATAAGGAAAAGGTGCGCTCACACACTATAACAGTGTTAGTGATATTGCATTTTTTCATCAACTCTCCAACCCTTTCTGAGTGTATTTGCTTTGGATTTGGACAGGACGTTAAGTGGTTGCAGACAATCACCTCTATGCCAATTTTAGTGAAAGGAGTTCTTACTGCAGAAGATAGTAAACATTCTCTTTTTCTTATATCCTGTTCCTTTTTTTTTTGAAAGAAGTTCATATATGTAACATTATTTTTTATTTTAAAAAATCCAGCTAGGTTGGCCGTACAAAATGGTGCAGCTGGTATCATTGTGTCCAACCATGGAGCTCGCCAGCTCGACTATGTTCCAGCTACCATCACTGCTCTGGAGGAGGTACCTCTGCTTATCATACCAGCTTTAGCCTTTCTTTAACAAAGACAATCCTCTCTGGATAATATCAAAGGGTGAAAATCTTTTATGCGCGTGCCATTGTTAGTCTGAAATCTGAATGACTTGTTATTACAAACCAAGACACGCTTTTCAGAATGTAAGATGCAATAGCCTTGTGCAATCTAAATATTCTGGCTACTTTAAATATGTTGTGTGAAAGTGCTTCCTTTCAATGTCAGCTGAATTTTTATGATACACCCTCAGTCAGTATTATACATTCTAAAAAAGGATTTGGCTCATGCTTTGAGTGGTGGTACATTCAGGTTGTCAAAGCTGCACAAGGCCGAGTTCCTGTCTTTCTAGATGGCGGTGTTCGCCGTGGAACAGATGTATTCAAGGCTTTAGCTTTGGGAGCCTCTGGTGTATTTGTAAGTAAAAGTGGAATCACTTTGGTAGAAGGCACCACATTCAATAGGAATTGGTCCCAATTTACTTAGGCATTAGCGCAACTATTTCTTTTTTTTTTTTATCCTCTGTTTATTTTCATCATGCTGTAAGGATTGGATTTCATTCTTGTATCTCGCTGTGACTTCAGATTGGAAGGCCTGTGGTGTTTTCTTTGGCTGCTGAAGGTGAGGCTGGTATAAGAAAGGTGCTTCGGATGCTTCGTGATGAATTCGAGCTGACCATGGCATTAAGTGGTTGCACCTCACTCAAGGATATCACTCGCAACCACATAGTGACTGAAGCAGACAGGCATCGCCCTGTAGACTTGTATCGCCCTGCATCCAGGTTATGAATCACCTGGAGAACAACCACTCTCCCTCCAAGAACAGAGAGCTACATATGATCTGGTATTGGGAGTATTTCATTTTCAGGAGCCTATTTGTCCAGGGGATATAATTGCAATGGATTCCAGGAATCCTATATTTTCATTTGCTGCTATACTTTCTGCCTCCACTGTATATTCTTTTTATTAGGCACTTGCACACCTTAGCATAAATTTCAAATTTTGGAATTTGAATACGCTTGCTGGAATGCCTACCAGACGCCAGTGTGATGGCTTGCTACTAGTTTTCTATTTTATGATATTCTCGGTCCAGTTGTGAAAATTCTATTCTATTCTAAGGAAGTTTGCTCATTGGAAACCTTACAAAGAGCATGAGAATAGACTGGTTGTGCATACTTACTCTGATACTTGAGCCGTTAAAGAGCGTTATTGCAACGCTATATAGGCAATGGCGAAATGTTTGATTAGAATGCCCAGATGGTGTGTCACGTTGGCTGCAGACGTGGAGATAACTCTTGTAGCAGATTGTGTTGACCTCAAGATTCATCCTATTAAAAACTAATACCATTTCGATAGTAGACCGATATAGTTTTGTATAAAGCATACCATAATAAACTGATGACAAACCGATCATATAGATTGAAGAACTCTAAGTCTTAGAATCGTCCTAGATCGGTTCGAACTAGATGGTTTGGTTCAATACGATCAATTCAAATTGGTTCGATCGGTTCTCCTTGTATCAAACCAAAAGATCGAGCAGTTTTGATTCTGAATTAGTTCGGTTTGGTTCAGTTTACCTTAAATTGTCTGGTTTGAGATTGTTCGACAAATCATAGTTGATCTAAAGCTCATTATTTTATCTAGCTTAGAAAAAAGAGGTACAAAAAGATGGTAGGCACCTTAAATACTCAACCTTTGCAGGTGGTTAATATATTATTGAGTTCAAGTAAAGTACGTCTAGGAATTAAAATAGGACTTTGCTACTCCACTCCCATATTTGGGCTCCATGCAGAGAATGTTTGGATGTTCATTAATCTAGTACGAGAGAATTCTTAATCAGTAACATTGCATGCAGCCAGGAGGGAATGCCTTCTACTCCGCAGACAAAAAGTCATATGGGGCGTTCCTTGGAAAAGGTTCGAAGTTATGCATGTGATGATGTTTGCTGCAAACCATAGATGTACTTTAAAGCGTGTGTGATATCTCAAATCTAGTTTCACAATGGATGGAAGAGAAATGTGCTATGTGCTTATAACTCAAATTCACTTGCTACCTATTAATTTCTACTCGAGTTTTTGGGCTACGTGATTTCGGCCCGCTAACGAAGTTAATTGGATCGTATGTGGGCTTGGGACGTTACAAATGGTATCAGATCCAATCCGAGTGTGCGAAAGTTGATGGGCATAAGGAAAGGACTACCCATGAGACGGTGATAGAGTCCCGCTATGACATGGAGCCATCATTGCAGCACCAATAATCCGACTCAAGGTAAATTTTGGCTAGCTTGTGGCGTGCAACGAGGATATCGCATTATAAAGTTGGAAGATTGTGATACCTCAAATTTAGTTCGACATTGGATGGAAGAGAAATGTGATATGTGCTTATAACTCAAGTCCACTTGCTACCCATTAACTTCTACTTGAGTTTTTAAGCCACGTGGTTTCAGCTCGCTAATGAAGATGTCGCTAATGAAGCTGAAGCTAATTGGATCAGCAGGTGGGCTTAGGCCGTTACAACGTGATTCTTATTTTCTAAATAATTTTTCATGCAAGCTTATTTCTCAAGAAAGACTTTAAACCAATGATCTACGTTAATAATTTTCATGCAAGCTTGTTTCTCAAGAAAGACTTTAAACCAATGATCTACGTTGCAAAGAATCAGCACTGGACCTTGGGTCATCATGGCATCTATAGTTCAATTCCAAGCTTCTCGAGTACATGTGATGCATGTAGGATTGGAGACTCAGCTCCCCCTCCCCCCTTTTCCCATATGACTTGTTATTTGACTGGACTTTTACCTCGGTACAAGTGTCATATGCCTCACAGTAAACACCACTGAGATTTTATTTTATTTTATTTTATTTTATTTTTTTTGAGAAAAGCGAGGGAGCGATCCATCAATTCCTTTCCTATGGAGTGAAGTGAATACAAGCATAGGAAAAGCCAACAGAACCATGTGTCAAGTCACTGGCCCCTTCGCAGAATGTAAAGAACGCAGCTCAAGCAAATATCTCCCATCGTTGACGCCATATATTTTAGCACAACTTCTACATTCAAAACTGACATCTAAGATGGAAAAAAGGAAGAACCTTTATGGCTTGTCCTAAACCTAGGTCACGGCCTTTATTTGTATGGCTTGTCCTAAACCCAGGTTTAATGTTTAAACTAGTCTCATGCACTGCAATCTATGAGGCTTGACATAAATCCAAATATGGTAGATGAGTTAGCTAGCCTACTTTTAAGTAAGGGAGTATCATGAGGTCCTGATTGCCCATCCAAGAACTCTGAGAGCCAATAAGTTACTTATTAATGTACAATTTTAAGGCACAGCAAGTTTTAAACCAATTGATATGTGGAGGACATAATTTTCGGGCCAATTGGGCAATCAATTTGGACTGTATTGCGCCAGTTCAATAGGGCTCACATATGAGAAAAGAAATAAAAGTTCTAACAGCTCAGAAAGATGGCTTCTCCAATGGAAGCAGACAAGATAGGAGGTCCAAACCAATATGCCATTTTGGGACCCATAAACAACCTAACAATTAGACATTCTACTGCTCTTAATTAGGCAGGATTCTACTGCTTCTAATAGGGTGACATATTGTCAGGGCCATTTTGCTTAGCATCATGGCATGATCGTAGCCTTTGACATCATATATATATATATATATATATATATATATATATATATATATATATATATATATATATATATATATATATATATATATATATATTTGTATATAGATATCATATGCAGTTGCTGCAAGGGCACTTTTCCCTTATCATGGAAGAGATTTTCGGATGTTTTTATGTGTTGAGGGTCCAAACGAGGGTTAACGAAGTGAAATGCTCCTCGATACCTTAAAACCCCGGGGATGAGATATGAAAGGATGCCTCGTTGGAGTATTATATGGAGGATTGGCAAAAATAATTTAGTGGACCGATTTTCTAGTGGATTCTTGTGGTGTCCATTATTGCTTCCCTACCTCTGTGCCTTTTTAATTGTAATCTGAGTGGTGGTTGCATTGGCTTGCAACCTTCTAATTATCAATAAAGATATTGTTCTTATTACCCATCATTGTATGTGCTTCATTGCCTATTTTGGTGCATTTTATTTAACTTTTCTTTGGTTTTAAGTTTGTTACCTTTGTAGGCTGATTTTGTTGTGCTAATGACAATGAGGCACTACATGGTCATGGTGTGAGAAAAGCTAAGCTCGTGACAATATAGCAACCCATTCCATACTAGTGTTGTAAATGGCACGATCGATAGAATGATTCAGAGATATGTGGCTGATCAATTAGTAGGCGGTGCTTGCCCGATAAGATGGAATGCACATGTCCCTAGGCAGTGAGGAATGGATGCCCACCTACAAATAATGCGACTCACAACATCTAGTGTAACTCCGTATAGAAAGGTAGACTCATCATGATGAAGAACATGGTCTATGACTCGGGCAAATCATATGGTTCCATTATCAGTTATACAGTCCTCTTATAAAAGGTAGGCTTGCCCAAGGATAAAGGATTCTTTTTTTGAACTCTCTCCAACACCTCTTCTACAACCCATTTCCAACCTTTAGTAAGGCTAATTACAATATCCTCACATTAATAGTCCTATATCGGATGAAAAAAGAAAAGCTTGAAGAGTTATAACTCAAATTCATCTGTTACCAATTAACTTGCACTCAAGTTTTTAAGACCAAATGAACTTGGCCTGCTAACAAGTTAATTAGACTAGCAGATAGGCTTGGAGCATTACAAATGGTATCAGAGTCGATCCGGGTATATGAAAGTTGGTGAGCAAGAGTAAAGTGCTACTTATGGGATGATGGTAGAAAGTTTCGTCATGACGTGAAGCCACCCTTACAGCACCAATAACACTGCTCAGGGTAGATTCTGGCTATCTTGCAGTGTACGACAAGGATATCACCTAATAAAAGGAAAGATTGTAATACCCTCACATTAATTATCCCACATTAGATAAAAAAAAAAATAGTTTGAAGAGTTATAATTAAAGTTCACCTGCTATTAATTGACTTGCACTTAAGTTTTTAAGGCCAAGTGGACTCAGCCCGCTAACAGGTTAACTCCAGCAGGTGGGCTTAGGGTGTTACACTATTACTTGGCTCCTCCTCTAGTACTCCTCATTTCTTCTATAAATCTAAAGGTTATAAAGTCCACCCTTGGCCACCATCATCTCCTTCCTCCACCAACTAAAGCGTCATAGGGAAACCCTCAGTACCCCTCACACTCTTTCTCTATTATTGCAATTCATCTCAATAAACCTACCCTTACTACTGGACTTATTGCCAACTCTTTCGTTTCATATCACCATCCTCATCATCTATCCTGACTCCTTCGTTTCCAAATCACCATCCTCATCATCTATCTAGTTAATGCATAAAGTCTTACTACCACATCTGCAACACCATCAAATTGATGCCATTTATGGGAAGTGAAAGAAAACCCATGCCACTCAAGTTTGACAAAAGAGACCTTACTAGCAATAATAGCACCACCCAAATAGGCTCTAGGATCATATCCTCCATCTCTATCTCCTCTAGAGGTAGTATCATAGCGTAGTTTCTTTAATTGTAATAATAAGTCACCATTACAATTGATGGAATTAGTGTCACTTGCGCAGCTGATGCTGCTACTGTAAAGCCCTCAAGAAGTGGACCTAAAGGATACCTCAAGAGCAAGGATCTATGACAAGGAGGTCCAATGGATTATAAATAGGGTCAGCATCATGGAGTCCCTAGTTGTTTCTAGAAGGATTGAACTAGAAGATCTCAGCTTAAGATAGTAGCTCGAAGTCATGAACGAGTGCCTCGATGTCATGATGAGAGTCCAGAGAAGGTTCGACACTCTAGATAATCTTGATTTAGAAGTTGACCCTTTATTTATGGAGGAAATCATTAAGGAGCCTCTGCTGCCCAAGTTCAAGACACCGAAATTGGGTAAGTACAATGGCTTAGGCAATTGAAGGACCAATTGGAGACCTAAAGACTTTGATAATGGTTGAAAAGGCCTTGAATCCCATCATTTGCATAGTGCTCCCTATCATTCTGAGGAAGGTGGCTTGAACTTAGTACTTAGGCCTTAAGTCAAGTTCCATAGCCTCCTTTTAAGGAGCTTGAGAGATAGTTTTATGGTCCCTTCATCACCAGCATTAGGCGCAAGAAGACCGATATAAGCTTGATATCTTCGAAGTAGCACAAAGGCAAGACATTCCATAACTACATCAAGTGTTTTAGTGATGAAGCACTTGAAGTCAAGAAACTCCAATAGTCCGTGGCTATTGTGACCCAGATGCATGATCTGCTGGATTTGTCATTTAGCTTTTTGCTCACTAAGTAGGAGCTTAAGGATATAGTTAAACTCCTAAGTAGAGTCAAAAAATACATCAAGGTCGATGAAGTTTTAAGAAAGAAGCATAAGGCCATTGTATTCTCTCAAAAAAAAGGCATCCCAACTAAGGAGATCTAAAGAAAGGTAAAAATAACTCTCCTCATCAAGAAAGAGAAAGCTCAACCCACTCTGCTAGAAGAGCCAACCTACCTAGAAGAACTTTTCTTGGGAGAAAGAGAGAGCCGACCTATTCTACCGATCTTACTCTAGCCAACCGAAAATATGAGGTCATTTGACAATGCTCGTGCATGAAACTTATGCTGAAGTGCCAGAATATTAAGGCACTAGACTTCAAACAAACTTGTGCAAATACCTTTAAGGATCTCAGCAGACTCCAAAGCAAACCACTAGCAATAAGCTGTCACTAAATTTCCTAAGCTAGAGGTGCTTGTCGAGCACTTAAGGAGCTTAGCAAAGCCAAAGGACCTTGGCTAGCTTCAAGATAAATCTTAAAGAGTCAAGCTGATACTAAGCAAAAATTCTTACTATTTAGGCTATTAGGAGTTGATTCTCAAGCAAACACTTGGTGAAAAAAATAAAAAGTAGACCATAGCACAAGGAATAACTTAAAAAGAAAGGTTCTTTTAATTAATTTCAAAAAGTTTTTATAGTCAAAGAAAAAATCAAAAAAGTTATATAAAGACAAAGGAACCTAAGAGCTAGAGCAGGAGGGCATCTTAGGCTTCGGCTTCCTCAATAATTGGGAAACTCCTCATCCCTATATTTGCAACATTGATTACTAGGAGGGTGACACTTCTACTCAGGTTGACTCTTGCAATTATGGCTTCAGGCATCATGTCCTCACCATTGCAAGTGGAGACTGTGGCATCATCAACAATAGCCAAAGGAACACCTTCTTTTGCCTCTTCGTTGGCCTTCTTGATAGTATCCATGAAGGAGAGGTCAAGATTGGGATACCTAGCTAAGATCTTAATAGCTTCCTTCCAAGCCTTAAAGAAGGCCTTGGTCAAGAAGTTCAGTAAATCTGACTCATACTTATTTGATGCTTTAAAGTTTTTGATTGCCTTCTTTACACTCTACTTAGCGTAGGCTTGCCACTCTCCAGTAATAGCTATCTCTGACTTGGTAGCTTGGACCTTCGCCTCAACAATAAAGGCTTTCACCTTGACCTGGACACCCCTTGCCTCAACTATGGCTACCTTCATGTTAAACTCAACTAGCTACACCACCAACTCCTCAGTCCTTGCTTCCAACCTTTCATCTAGGCCTCTAATTCAATCCTTACTCTATTTCGGCATGAGAGGCCTCCACAATTCTCTCTAGCTCACCCATCTGACTTGAGGTCACATTGAGGATGAAAAAATATCAAGCGTACTTCTCGACCAAAACTTGCATGCATTGTGTGGACTACGTAAAAGTAGAAGGTCAAAATAATTGCAAAAAAAAAGAAATAAGGGGAAAAGAAAAAAAAAATACTCACTAATAGGATATCACAAAAGATAGAAATTTTCAATCATTAATGCTTTTGACGCGCTCTTGATCCCTCGATAGCATAATTCTTTGGATGATGTGTTAAGTCATAGTAGAGTACTGAGCAGAGTCCTCTACTAGGGACATACCACATCTACTTAATAGACATTCCTACCACAACCCTTTGCTCGTAGTTCAGGGGCAAATTAGAGGGAGTAGATATGGAGCTTGTCCCTACAAATTCAAGAGAGCTAATTAGAGCTATGACTGGGAGTGAAGAGGAATAAGCTCAAGGTTGAAGACAAAAGAGGGGCTGGAATTGTAGAAGAACTTGGGTTCACAGGAGGTGGAGATGGAGCTGACAGAAACAAAGATGGAGCCAATTGGATCAAGGCCAGAGTTGGCTAAGCTTCAAAAGGGGAAGCAATCACCTTAAATAACTTAAAAAGTGCCCCTATATGAAGAGACATCTCTTCAGCATAGAGGTGTAGGTTTAGACCATGCACCAACCTCCTTAGCTGGTCCTTTCTTAGCTGACCTTTTCTTCTACTACTTTCGCATTGTGCCATGCTCCTGAAGCCTTATCGTGTTGACCCAAGGATGATCTATCTCTATAAGAAGAGATCAAGTAATTAGCAAAATTTAGGAGCCAATAGTCGAAGGAGGACAAGTTGTGGGCCCTTACCCTAGGTCTCTCTAGGCCATGAGGATTCCTCAGATAGAGGAGTTAGATCAAGCCATGCCAAGCTTAACTTCTCAAAGAGACCAAGGAAGAAAAACCTACTCTTTCACCCATAAATAGAAGATAAAAGGTCAATGGAAATAGAAGAGCCCTTTCTTGTGCTAAGGTAGTACCACCCTCGATTCAGGTGGTACTTCAAAATAAAAAAGATCTTAAAGACAAGGAAAATAAGATCAAGCCTCAGCACTTAAGAAGGGTGATATACCCTATCAGAAGCTATTAGGAGTTTAGAACCAATAAGGACAAGAAAATCCTTAAGTCTCAACAAGTGTTTAGGGCAAACTGATGGATTGGGAGCTCAAGATCAATGATATAAATCAATAACTATAGGTTGAACAAACACCAGACTCTCCTTTTACATACGTCACACCCCTATAAATCTGGCAAAAGGCATGTAATCATCACATCTGCCTAAACACCCAAGAAGATGACACATGTCTCAATGAATTCAATGCGATGCCTTTATCAAGCGAGCACCCCTATCCTAAGATCAAGGTAGAATTATCATTATATAATCGCTATACACTGTAATTGAGGAGTCCGGGTACTTAAGTCTTAAGCATATGAGTTTTAAAAAAGATCCTTTAGCACCACCAAGGTACTCTCCTAAATACAAAATAGCTTAAAAACCTATTTTTTTAGCTCGGTTGAGTAGCTTGAACACCAACCTCAGTTCAATAGGATAGCATGCCAACCTTCTAGCTTGGTGGATCAACTCAAATATCGATGATCTGAATGAAGCCCAATCTACCTTGAAAGCTCTTAACCTGAAATCTTTGTACTTCACCTCGGATTAGAACTAACCAGCATCCAACTTAGCAAGGAGAGAGAGAGAGAGCTAATGAATTAGAAGAACTTTCCCTTATTGAAAAAAGAAAGTGCTCGCAGCTCAAAAGAACTCTCCATCCAAAAATAAGAAGCTAACAAGGAACCAACTCAAGGGCCTAAGAAGAAGTTAGAGCACATCAACCTTGATGCTCTACGTTATTCATTAAGGAACGAGAAAAGCTTGCAAGCCTAGAAGAATTCACTTCAGCCAAAAAAAGTTCACATGCTCCCTACACAACGACCCTCAAGGATCAACTACTTCCTCATATGAGCTATCCATCTCAGCCTCCAATAGGATGACATATGGTAAGCTGCTCGATGCTTGTGTTACTAACAGCATGTTCGACAAAGCAATTCCAAGGCATATGATCAAGTGATTAGCAGGCGACACATCTTTGATAAGATAGCACGCATATATTCATAAGCAGACTATGAGGAATAGGCACCCACTTATAGAGAATGCAGCTTACGACACTCACTAAAGCTCCCTCCAAAAAGATAGACTCATCATGGTGAAGCGCATGGTTTATGATTTGAGTAAGCCATATGGTCACATCATTAGATACGAAATCCACTTATAAAAGGAATGCTCCTACAGGATAAAGGATCCTTTTTTGGACTCCCTCTGAACCACTTCCATAATCCATCTTCAACCTTGGTAAAACTATAACCGGCTCCTCTATTACTTTTCGTTTTCTTGACAAATTTAGAGGCTATGTACATGGTCTCCCCTTAGCACTATCATTTTCTTCGTGATCTGAGTTTTGAATGGTTCATGCTTGGAAACCTTCTAATATTCCTTACACTCTTGCTCTATTGCTGCAGATCACCGAACTTGCCACCGACTCCTTTATTTTTAGCTCAGCATCCTCGTGTTCATCCTATTGATATATGGGTCCTACCACCGCATTCCAGCACCAACAACTTGTATTCAGACAAGGAGCTAATCTGTGGATTATTAAATTTGAGTCGGTGTAACTCCCATCAGCAACCCAAAAAATTTAATAAAATCAGGAAGCCTAGCTCTGAAGAAAACTGGGAGCATTGAATCTGTCATGGTGTCTCGCCAACCAACATGATAGGCTTTATATGTGTTTCCTTGCTCTCATTAATTGAATTTTATATGAATGAAAGGGACTTCTTTAAAACAGTGACGAAATAGATCTACCCTCCTTGAGCCAATAATTACTATAAAACACACCAGACAATATATAATAATACCTCAAAGTATGGAGGACAGAACTGATGATATCAGGGATCATAATATGGTTGCATTAACGAAGACACTGAACTGGCGGATTTCAAGGCTAAGAATAAAATCTTGGCTGATGCACGTGATTGAAAGGTTCCAGCTTATATGGTAATTGAGTGGTCCGAGTGGATGCGTTTGTCATCTCATAGACATTGTTTATGGGTAGTTTTGGTGATCTATATGAAAAGACCCAATGCGAACCCATAACGATATAATAGGTTTAATTGATGCATGATACTTTGCTGAGTAGATTCGTTGCAAACGTGTGTGTGTGTGTGTGTGTGCGTGCGTGTGTGCGTGTGAGTGAGTGAGTGAGAGAGAGAGAGAGAGAGAGAGAGAGAGAGAGAGAGATGCAGTACAATATGTCATTCTCCACTTTGGTGCACATAAATCACAGGAAGTTTTCAATTAGTAAAGAACATGAAATCTTATAAGTTTAACATTTAACTTCCCAAAGAGATGCCATCACTACTTTGAGCAACTTTCTTAATATCTTACAATATGTAAAGTAATTCTTTAACTACAATAATAAGATGCCTCAAGGTAATGTATGGATTGATTCAAAGCAGATCAGTCCCTCCTCAGATGATTTTCAAGTAAGAATAAAAAACATCCTGAGGAGTATAAATCCACTTTGGCACCTCCTTGTTCACCAGAAATGGAGTAAGCAATGGAGTATGCTTACTGATGACAGTTGTTGGTCAAGGTTTCCCCTCAAAATTAATCAGCCAACAGGAGTATAAATCCACTTTGTCACCTCCTTGTTCACCAGAAATGGAGTATGCTCGCTGATCACGGTTGTTGGCCAAGGTTTCCCCTCAAAATTCATCAACCAACTTGGTTTTTGATCGCATGCTTTCAACTCTGTTTTCCTATTTTTCATTTTTAATTCTATATATATATATATATATTTGAAAACATAAAAAAAATTTACATTACCTTGTTCCCTATTTCTCATCACCAGTTTCTCTGCTTCATGTGGTTCTCCAAAAGGGAGGTAACAAACTAGCAAGGAATAATGTTAGATTCTTGTGACTCCTTTCTGTAACGTGGCCTTGCATTCTCCATTTAAAAATATAATATTGTCCCAGCTCCCATATTTTTCTTCTATCTTTAGGCTAACTTTTCCATTTGAAAGGATTCCATGGATCAGTTGGCTCTTTTCTAGAAATCCAGGGGGTGACAACTCTACCATAATCCATTGGGAACAACCAAAAGATTTAATTTAACATGCTCAAAATGTTTACAATAGAAAAGTATATATACTGTTTCTCACTCAAGAAACCAAAAACAACTACATTAATTTGACATAACTGAGAAGACATATATAAGGAAAAAGAGACCAAGGTGCGCTAGCCAACTATGAAGTCGAAGAGAACCGCCGTTCATGTCTGTAGTTATAAGGAGAAACGGCGTTTATTCTCGTCTTCCTCTTTTGAAGGAACCGCTGCAGCGATCGTTTCATCGAGAGCCCTTGGTTGAGAAGCGGCGGCACGGCCCGAGGAGAGGACGCCAGAGGTGGAGTTGGAGGCGACTCATTCCGATCCTTTTGTTGATACTGATGTTTCTGCTGGTCGTGTTGGTTCTTCTCCTTCATCCTCTCGTCCATCTCTCGCTTGGCCGTATATATGATGGCTCTTGCCTGGCCAAATTAAATATAAAAAAATTTATTAATACATTATAGATTATTTCAAATATATATATATATATATATATATATATATAAAGATATATATTAGTTGGATTATTGGATTAAGAACACACAAGAGAAAAATAAGAATGAGCTATAGTATTGGTTGTCTATCTTTGACTTGATGGTTGTCTGGTCAAAAAGCTCAATTTTGGGTTGAATAAAAGAGGAGAAAGAGAACGGCTGCAAGGCCACCACGTTGTTGAAAACGACGGCAGCTGCACCGCTTGGACCAGATCCATTCACACAACCCCACTCCTCCCCTCCTGCTGTTGGTTCCCATATCATGTTTCTCTCTCATCAATAAGAAAGCTTATTTCTTACCTAATCTAAATTCTAGAATAAGGAGAAATAAGAAGAATTGTGTTAAGAAAAGGAGAACGTATCATTCTTACTATTGGTTCTCCATACATCAATTTCTTTCTTCAAGATCAAAGTTTATTTTCTTCTTTTTACTGTTGGTTCCCATATATATTATCATTGTCACATCCTAAGCCTACCTCACGAGGCTTGCCTCATCATATGATTGATGCTTTCTCGAAGCAAGCTTCTCTAAAGTTTGGCTCTTAATAAGACCGCATGCCTCTTGGAAGGAGGCAAACTCTAAATGAGAGGTTTGGGACATGATAATCATTCTCTCTCCAAGATGAAAGTTTATTCCTTATCTACCTAAATTTTAGAATAGAGAGGAATAAGAGAAATTGAGTCAAAAAAAAAATATCATCATTCTCTCCCTCCTACTGCGATTCCTATGTTATCATTCTCTCTCTTGAAAATAAAAATTTATTCTTTTTTATCTAATCTAAATTCTAAAATAAAGGGAAAGAAGAGAAATTGGGTCAAGAAAAGAAGAATATCATCATTCTCTCACTCCTACCGTTGATTCCCATTTTATCATTCTCTCTCTTCAAAATGAAAGTTTATTCTTTTTTATTTAATCTAAACCCTAAAATAAGGGGGAATAAGATAAATTGGAACAAGAAAAGAAGAATATCATCATTCTCTCACTCCTACTGTTAGTTCCTATATCATCATTCTCTCTTCAAAATGAAAATCTATTCTTTTTTATCTAATCTAAATCCTTGAATAAGGGGGAATAAGAGAAATTGGATAAGAAAAACAAGAAAATCATCATTCTCCCGCTCCTCCTGTTGGTTCCCATGTTATCATTCTCTCTCTTCAAAATGAAAGATCATTCTTTTTTTTTATCTAATCTAAATTCTAGAATAAGGGGGAATAAGAGAAATTGGATCAAGAATATCATCATTCTCTCACTCCTACTGGTGGTCCCATGTTATCACTCTCTCTCTCTCTCTCTTCAAAATGAAAGTTTGTTCTTTATCTAATCTAAATTCTAGTATAAGGGGGGCATAAAAGAAATTGAGTCAAGAAGCCAATAAAAGAATTATGTAAGCGAGGGATCATGGTAAGCGAGACATGTTGAGAATAATAATAATAATAATAATAATAATAAAAAGATCTATCATAAGAACATTAGAATAAAGGTACAGCAATGGCGATGGATTAAAATAGAGATTGAGAAAGAGAGCCAACCCGAAGCTCCGTGACGTCGCAGACGCAAATACGACCATTGTAGAAGATGGTGATCTGCTGCCGCTTTTGTTCCGAGTTTGCCGAGCTTCCGTTAGACCTGAACACTTTCAAAAACTTCCATTAGAAAACAATAGAATGAAGAGATAGAAAGCAAGAATTACAAATAGATTTTTTTTTTTTTTTTTTCCCTGCCCCCTTCGCGTCTTGACTGCGATACCTGCTGGATTCGGCAGAAGAACGATCTTGGTTGCTGCCGAGGCTGAGACGCAGCTCCGGATCGCAATCATTGGAGACCATTTTTTTGATATTCTTCTTCCTTCTTCTTCCTCTCCGACTCGAGCCTCTTCTCTTCGTCTTCTTGCTTGCTACGATTATTCACTTCTCGACATTAGAATTGGACGGTGAATGAGATCACGGTTTAGTGGTTGGAGGGGGACGGATGAGGAGGAGAGGGCAGGGGATTAGTTTTTATACGGATTGGAGACGGAAAGAGAACGAGGGAGAGGGGAAAGGTAGAGATGTGATGGTGGTGGAAAAAAAAAAAAAAAAAAAGGCAAGCTCGTGCAACGCGCGTTTTGCACGTGGTGAAATGGTTCCAGTCGGCACGAGGGAAGACTGGGTCGGGGAGATGGGAGGGGCGTCACAGGACGTCTCTCGTCGATCGTTTTCTCATTCAGTTCGGATCCCATTTGCTGTACCTCGCCACGTTTTCTTTGCCCTTCCGTTCTGAAGACTTGTTTCTCTTGTGGAAAATGATGAGCGATACCGGAGATGGATCGCGATGGATTACGGCTGTCGTGGCCGCCTGCAAGCCCACAGGATTTTTTTTATCGGTTTCCAAGGTGTGTGACCACGGCGGGGCGCACGAGTTTATTCGGCTGCCTTTAAGCCCCATTATTTTACTTTATTTTATTTTATTTAGTACGGTCAGTTCAACGATATCCAATTAGATCTCATTAAATCTAACCTAATTTGGTATGAAACACGAGCTTGAATTTAAGTTATTATTACGTCCAAAATCTTGTAACCTTATTAAAACGAACTCTTACCTAAAAACTCGTGATTTGACGATGAAATTATGATTACCTTCATAATCTTATAGAAATGGATCCCTACCAATGGCAAACAGAGCATTATTTTTTAAAAAGAAATGGGATTATTGAGATTAAATGATATCTACAAAACTTATAATATCTTTTACTTGTCTTTACGATTAAATATGGTGATTAATAATAGAAAAATAATAGTTTTATTGGCAAAACTCATTGTTCATATATATTCATTATTTGATTCAGAAACTTGAGATGCAAATGTTAAATAATGGTTATTAATATCATTATTATTGGTAGCCATGAGAAACAAAGAGGACGTACCTCGTTTTCGGTCGGTAGCAAAAGCAGCGGATCGTCGGATGAGGGAGGCTACCAGAGTCTCCGGTTTGTTCACACCCCTAGGTCGCGGTGCCGGAGAGGGAGAAGGTCGGAGGTTTAACCAAGTGGGCAGAAAAGCGCAAGCTCTCTGTCTTTTTTCATTCTCTTTCTCTGCTCTTACGAACAGAGGTTCCACCGCTTCGACTTCCCACCGTTTCGCAAAAAAGCCCTGGTCACGTGGGAAGACCTGGCACCTAGTGCCAGGTCAGCCAATAATCTCCCACTTGTCCACACAAGAACCATATACACAATCTCAACTCACCTCTCTCCTCATGTAGTACAGTGGGGTGTGTGACCCGACGAAACTCACACACAGTGACACATAGTGGAAGTGCTGCATTGGGTTAACGTATAACTAACGCAGCACACAAGCGAGGTAGTTCAATTTCGTCAATGTCCTAGAAAATCCGATCACACCTGATCAAGCACTCTCAATTCCTTAGGAGATTCACTCTAAGCAGTACTTGAATAACACTAAGTCAAATATCTGTGTCCATAATCGTATGTAACTCATGCACACGATTGCCCGGGTAATGGATCACAAACATAAGGTGTGATCACGAATAATCTTCCTTGAACACTCATACCAATCCATCTTTTGTCCAGTCAACTTCATAGGATTGTCTCGTGTGGCCGTATCAATCATGACCCTGGGGGATAAAGCTAAGGAAGTCATCCTGAACTCCAACTTCATGATATAGGTTCAAGTCCAAGAACACTTCATAGTTGTAGGGCTCACACAGTAACGGAGAGGGAATGTATCAAGTTACCTCCTACTGGGTCGACTTTAGCACATGCAACGTAATGCATGCTACGGTGGAGATCCCATTCAATGGATCATGTCAAACTCAAACATCGTATGAACAGAGGTCCAGACATCACAAAAATGCCTAATCCGAGCACACACGTATGCTCTCAATTCGGCTACAGCAGGCTTGGCACAGATTTGCGGACATATCAATGCACATTCTCCGTACCCGACTCTTCTGAGTCTCATCTCAGTTCAAACTGAGGCGACTTTATTTATATTAGCCAATGACATGAAATCATTTTGCAACCTACGCAACCTGCAACTCATGCAATCTGCAACGCATGCAATATCTCATGCGACCTATGCATTCTTCATGCTCTATGCAACACATGCATTTCTCCATAATATCGCTACTCAAGCGTCTATTATGGTTACTTTAGTCTCATCCTGCTCACTACAAAAGTGTCAGGATGATCACCCGTGTGAGTGGGCTGATCTGAGCCTGTGACATTCATACACATGTGCCTGCCAATATGAACTCATCATAACAATAATGAAAATAAACATTTCATTTCAACATAAACCATAACACATAGTCAATGATGTCCATACAATCCCTGTCTGTCAAACAAAATACAGACCCAGACTTCTCACATAAGCCTGGAACACATCCCTAGCAATGGGCTTAGTCAACGGATCAGCCAGCATCCTGCTAGTAGGGATATGCCTAAGGGTAACCTCTCCTTGCCTGATCATGTCCCGAATGAAGTGATATCTAATATCAATATGCTTGGTCCTACTATGGTATTTAGGATCTTTAGCATATTGTAATGCCGCCATGCTATCAAAACATATTTGAATAGCCTCATGAGTACTGGCTGATATCTCGAGTCATCTCAAGAACCTCCTCAGCCACATGACCTCCTGGACAGCAGCCAAACAAGCAATATATTCGGCTTCCATAGTGGACAAAGCAGTGCAGTTTTGTTTCTTACTGCACCAAGAGACAGCTCCACCTCCAAAGATGAACACATATCCTGAAGTAGATCTACGCTCATCTTTATCACCAGCCCAATTAGAGTCACAAAAACCCTTTAATCTCAAGTCCCCTCCCTGATAACATAGAGCGAGATTAGTAGTACCACGAAGGTAACGAAAGATCCTTTTCACTGCTTCCCAATGAGCAGGTCCTGGATTGCTCTGGTATCGGCTAACCAAGCCTCCTGCAAAGCTAATGTCAGGACGAGTACACAACATAGCATACATCAGGCTTTCCACAGCACTCGCATAGGGAATCCTGTTCATCTTTTCTCTCTTCTCGTATGTTTTAGAGCACTGGTCAATACTCAAAGTACAATCCTTCTCTATTGGGGTATCAACGGGTCTCGAATAGTGCATTCGGAATCATTCCAAGATTTTCTTAATATAAGTTTCTTGAGACAAACCAAGAAACCTCTTAAAACGATTCCTTAGGATCCTCACTCCTAGCACAAAATTCGCTTCATCCATGTCCTTCATCTCAAAGACAGAGGACAGCCACTCTTTAGTAGTATTGATCACCCTCATAGAACTCCCAGTTATCAAGATGTCATCCACATACAGCGCTAAAATCAAAATCCCATCATCTGATTTCTTAATGTATACATAGTGATCCTCCTCAATCATGTTTAAGCCAATCGATGTAATGGCTTCATGAAACTTGAGGTACCAACGCCTAGACGACTGCTTAAGACCATATATAGATCTTCTAAGGCGGCACACTTTGCCCTCCTCTCCTTTAGCCACGAAGCCCAAAGGTTGATCCATATAAATCTCTTCATCCAGGCTTCCATTAAGAAACGCTGTCTTGACATCCATCTGATGTAACTCTAAATCTAAATGGGCTACAACAGCTAAGATCAGGCGAATGGAGGCAAATCTCACCACAGGAGAAAATGTCTCCTCATAATCTACACCCTCTAACTGGGTATAGCCCTTCGCTACAAGTCGGGCCTTGTACTTATCAATCGACCCATCAACCTTGCGCTTTATCTTTAGGACCCACTTATTTCCTACAGATTTGCGCCCAGATGGAAGGTCCACCAGGTCCCACACATGGTTCCTGGCCATCGATTCCATCTCATCCTCCATAGCAGCTAGCCACTCACTATGAGCAGGTGAAGCGAGCGCCTCATCAATAGAAGCTGGCTCATCTGGGTCCAACGGAGTGCAGAGAAACACATTCCCTTCGACCTCAAAATGTCGACGTGGAACAATTCCACGTTTGCTTCTCCGTAACTGTGGATCTGGACCCTGAGGACCACTCTCTAGTGGTGCATCAACCCTCATGGGCGAGCTTCCACTAGGCTCAGCTCGTGCACTCCCACTATCTGGTGCGCCACTCCCACTGGGCCCAGCACTCCCACTATCTGTGGTGATCCCTGGGACAGGTCGTAATGCCCCTCCCTCGCCAGAGATAGTAAGAGAGTTCTCCTGTAACTCATATAGGGTCAGGTCCTTTTTAATTTCACCAATGCTCGAAAATTCATTCTCTATGAATTCTACATTTCTAGACTCTACTTCAGTCAGTCCTCAATCAGGATGTTCATCGTACATCACGTAACTCTTAGCACTTTCAGGGTACCTGATGAATACCTTTTTACTGGCCTTAGGACCCAGCTTTCCCAACCTATGGGAGGTGTTGTGAACATATGCTGCTAAGCCCCATGGACGCAAATTATCCACATAAGGTCTCACGCCATACCATAGCTCATATGGAGTAGAGAGCACCGTTTTACTGGGTATACGATTAAGGATGTAGGCAACAATCAATAGTGCATCACCCCAGAAACTAATTGGGAGATTTGCTTGCGCCATCATCGACCTAACCATATCCAGTAAGGTCCTGTTTCGACGCTTTGCATCCCCATTTTGCTGCAGCATTCCAGGAAGAGTAAGCTGCCTGCGTATCCCTTTTTCCTCACAAAGCCTCTGAAAATGCTCAGAGAGATACTCGTGGCCTCTATCAGTCCGGAGAGTTTTCAAGGTCCTCTCCTTCTGATTTTTTACCTCAGCTAAAAAGTGTCTGAAACAATCCAGCACTTCATAAAGATGGAAGATCAGGTACACATACCTGAAACGTGAATAATCATCTATAAATATGAGGAAATAAGAGGTGCCATGGTGAGGAAATAAGAGGTGCCATGGTGTGCCCTGACACTCATGGGTTTACAGATGTTCGAGTGTACTAGTTCTAACGGCTGAGAGGCCCTAGAAGCCTTGCCAAAAGGCTTTCTTGATGCCTTTCCTGCTAAACAAGGCTCGCACACAGAGAGACTTATCTTGCTAAGAGGGCCTAATAGCCCTTCTCTAGCCATTCGTGCCATCCGATCTTGGCCCACATGGCCAAGTCTAGCATGCCATATTGAAGAATCATTACATGTAGGGATAAAAGCACAAGCAAACGAGGAGTAAGGGTCACACAAATCAATATGAAGTCTAAAAAACCCTTGCGATAAGTATCCACAAAAGGATAACACATCATCCATATACACAGACATTCGATCTCCAGAAAAATAAAAAGTATAGCCAAGAGCCAACAAGGCAAGAACGGAACACAGATTATGCCGGATTGTTGGGACATACAAAATATCATGTAGGAGCAACACATGTCCACCACGCAACCTAATGCGATATGCTCCTACTCCCAACACCTGCTCACGCAGACCATTCCCAAGAACAACATACTGGGTGTCTGCTGAAATCCGATAAAAATCTACAAAACCAGCTCAATCTCGCACTATATATTTGTTTGCTCCCGTATCTACAATCTAATTAGGGAGTGTATCAGCAACTAATGCATATGAACAAACATTGAGAGAGCTCATTGTGGAGTATACCTTCTTTGGCTCAGTGCAATCACGAGCAAAGTGGCCTTTTACTCCACAGTTGTAGCACTTAATCTTTGCCACATTTGTCTTGCCCCTTCATTGGCCTTTTTTTGTTTTGGCTGCTTTCTTATCTCTGGATCCCTATGCACTTCTGTCACCTGCTTTACCCTTCCTTTTACTCTTGGGCCTCGAAATCCCAAAGTGAGCCATATAGGCCGAGGAGTGGGAAGTCTCAATACGTTCTGCCTCCAGCTCAAGGTGATGAGATATGTCCTCAAAAGTCTTGATGTGCTCACTATGAGTCATCAAAAGCTTCATCTGACTCCACTGAGGATCAGGCAGTGAACGAATCACTGCAAGGACCTACTGCTCATCGGTGAGATTGACCCCAGCACTCTTCAGATCCCGAATCATATTTTCCATCACACGAAGGTGGTCGGACATCGAATGATTAGGATCCTTGGTATACTGCATAAATCTTAGGTTCAAGGCACGTAGCCTCGTCGCCGAGGTCTGTCCATACTTTATCTTGAGCTGGTTCCATATAGCCTAGGCGATCAGAAACCCCTCAAAATCTCTGATTAGATCGTTGTGCATACTACTCAACATAGTAAAGCGCGCACAACGGTCCTTCTTCACCCAGTTTTCATAGACTTCCTGATCACTGCGGTGCTGTGCAGAAGTGCCAGGTTCTGGTGGTGTCATACTGGATGTCAGGGTCTCTAAGACTTCTAGCTCATTCAGTAGATATTGGATCTTTCTATACCACATATCGTAATTCTGTCCATCTAGCTTCTCACCTCTATTGAGGTCAGCCACTATAGATCTGGAGGCCATCACTACATTCAATCAAGCAAATTATTTTTGAACATCAGGCACATAATCAGTGTATATCAGTATCAGAAAAAAATAATCAGATTTCAAATGTTCCTACTCATAAATGAGATTAAAAATTTTGCTAAGCTCATAATCATCACTCATTTAATAAGATGAAACATAGAATCTAATATATTTCCAGAGAACGCATCTCTATTGTCCACAAAACTAACATAATATGAAACAAATCCACATAGCCAACACAGGCTTAAACAACTTTATATGCTACATTAAGTATATATTTTATGTCAACTAAAGACATAAAATTTGGTATACACATTACCTATGCACAAAGTATAAATTACTATACTTGCAGAAAAATATATAACAAATAACATAAATACCCTTCATGCACTAAGCATAAACAATTATGTCAGCAAAAATAACATGTAGAAATATGCATAAATCATATTTACACACTAAGCATAAATAATTATGCGGCTAAAAAAATATTTATAGAAAAAATACACACAGTATGGGACCAGTAGGCATTAGTAGCATTCATGCAAGAAGTATAAACTACTGTGCCATATTTAGAAAACTTTCAATAAATTTTCTAAAATTTTCTATGAATTTTTTTGAATTTTCTGCAAGTTTCTATGAATTTTCCTGATTTTTTTTGCAAATTTTTAGATTTTTCCTGATTTTTCTATGATTTTTTTTGGATTTTTTCTGATTTTTCTGTAATTTTTTGGATTTTTCTATGATTTTTCTGAAAGTTTATGTATTTTTTTGGAATTTTAAAATCCAGAAAACCAGAAAATAAAATAAAATCATATGTGGCATGCCATGTCAGCTGGGCCAGACACATGGATTGTCACGTAGGCTGTCACGTTAACTGGTTCCATGCACGTCAGTATCACAGCCACGTCAGCGTGCCACGTCACCTTCAACACGTGGACTGCCACACAAACAGCCACGCCAACAGGAACCCATTGTCACGCCAGGACTACGAGGCAAACACATCATCACATAGCTGACGTGTCTGCCACGTCAGCAAAACCACCTCTGCCTTTTTCTTTTTTTTTTTTTTGGAAAAAGGACTTAACTTTCATCAAATTTACGGATGATGCCATCCATAAATCCGACGCCCTTCTTCTCGCTCGCCATTCGTGTGGCGGCGATGGAAGGAGGCATCCGGCCTCCAACGATCGAAAAAAGGGGCGAAAGAGGGTCTCCGGCGGCCGACGAAGACAACGTCGATCGCCGTTTGGGGTCCGGTGACCCCAAGATTGGGATCGCCCGCCCCTCTTTCACACGTTGTTTATGCGACGGCGTTCAAGGGGTCGTCCCCGGCCTCCAACGGCTGGGGAAGAGGCGAAGGGGGTCCCCGACAGCTGATGAAGACGATGTTGGCCGCCGTTCCGGGTCTGATGAACCTATTGAAATTTTTTTTTTTTTGATGCTGCGGCTCCTACGGCCGCTGCGTGGGACAGGCGGCGGCGGCCATCCACCGCGGCCTATTCCTCCGCCCTCCCTCGCCGAGCACCAGTCCATAAGCGGTGACGGCTGGAAAGGTGGCTCTGATACCAATTATTGGTAGCCGTGAGAAGCGAAGAGAATGTACCTCGTTTTCGGCCGGCAGCGAAAGCAGCGGATCATCGGACGATGGAGGCTACTAGAGTCTCTGGTTTGTCCATACCCCTAGGCCGCGATGCCGGAGAGGAAGAAGGTCGGAGGTTTAACCGAGTGGGTGCAGGCTCTCTGTCTTTTTCCATTCTCTTCCTCTGTTCTTACGAATAGAGGTTCCACCGCTTCAACTTTCCACCATTTCGCAGAGAAGCCCTGGTCACATGGGAAGGCCTGGGTCGATGCATGACCAGGTCAGCCAACAATTATAACCACCAATAATGTGCACATTTGAAATATAATGCTATAATAATCTTATTTTAAGCTATGATTTTAATAATGTCAGACCTACTCCAAAGCTATAAGGAGATTCATCTTCATGATACATTTTTCCATTAAATATGATGTTATACCTTTTTCCATTAAATGTGAGATGGGCTATGGATCGAAATTGAATTGCCTTTTAAGGATCAATTGAGTTGATCTTTAGGCTAAACTATTAATTTATAGTCTATCATTTAATAATTGATGTGAGCAAGAAAGATTTCGAAAAGAAAGCTCGGTAAATTCAACAACACTTTATTTTTTAAAAGTTAATGGTTTTTTTCATAGAATATATCCATATTAATCTCGTTAGACTCATGAAGTAAAAGAATTATATTTGATTGGCTATTGGTGAATGGATACAAAATTACTTTCTATATTTGTATACTCATTTCCTCTTTATGCAAGCACTAAGTTTAGTCACTGTGTTTTTTTTGATTTTGTTTTTTTGTGACAATGTTGGTTTTCATATTTTTGGCTTTCATGTCTAAATATATAAAAATAGAAGTAGGAAAACTAGTTTAATTACCACTTCACTTTAAATTTTAAAAAGCCCCTTTTAGAGTTCCTCAAAAAATAGAAGTTATTAGTAGTAACTTTTCTTTTTAAAAAAATAGATAGTAATCTTTTTTAAAAAATGAAGTTACTCGTATCCAGCACATTGTTTTTATTCCCATTGCAATTTCTTCTCTTATTTGACCACCATCACCATTTGTCACTACTTATAGAAGCTATTATTAGCTTTTATCTAATACCATCATCGATCTCTGGCTATCATCATTCATTATTGTCATTGCTTGCTAGCAATCGTCACTATCATTATCGTTATACCAAGTTACAATTATACAATTTTTAAATTTTAATTGAAAATAAAAAATAAAAATTTAAAAATAGAGATAACACCAAATAGAATCTAAAATATTTGGAGTGACCCTTCATACCTAAAATGGCTTACATAGTGAAGTACTAGTAGTTAAATATATTTTTAGGATTTGTTTAGATTAGCAATTGATAGTCAGCTAATAGCGGATAGCAGGTAACTATTAGATGTTAGCTATTTTTTTAATAAAGTATTTGGTTAAACTACTATAGTTGTTGCTAAGTATTGAATCGCCAATAAGGATTTATTTCTTTTTTGAATATAATGCATTATTTTTCATCAATGCTCAATGAGTTATATATAAAGGAAAAAGAATTTAAAATACTAGCTGATAAATAAATAATCTCATATCCATAAATATAAAAAGCAACCTAATATTAAACTTTTGCTTTCATTGAACTAAAAGCAAATTCTATCATATAAGGTGGAGGGTTTGAGGGGAATTTATCATGGGAATGAATGAGATAGCAGAAGACGAAGGGCTCGTTTGGTTCATGGTAAAAAAGATCGTGAAATTTTATTTCCCGTGAATTAGAATATTTGGTTCATCCTTTTAGGGTCCGTCCATGGGAATATTCTATTCCCACATGATTTGAATTTTCGCATTTATGCAAAATAAAATCCTATCGGTACCGCGAGATTTACTTTCCCACCGCAGCGTGTTTCCTTTTTCTTCCCAATATACCCTTCTTTTTCATCGTATACTTTTTTTTTTTCCAAATCAATGAGCCAAAGTGAGAAAAAAATGCTTCTCTTCAGATATACAGTGTGTCAACTTGATCTAAAACTTTTGGTCTTAATTTAAAATTTTGGTATCTTGATTTCTTAACCATTTTTTATAACCAATATAGAAGTTAAAAAAATTAGATGGTAAAAAAAAAAAAATTTAAGAACTAAAGGATATAATTGGTATTCTGCACTACTTTCCTGAGAAAGAAATTGTTCAACCAAACGTCTTCATTCTTTCTTAAAAAAATGCATGTTTTCCATGATCAACCAAACGTGATAGTTTAGACATTCTATGCCTGAGAATTTAATTTTCAGATATTCTATTCATATCTGTAAGTCACTTCCTGTGAACCAAATGAGTCCGAAAAATTAAAAGAAGAAAAAAAAGAAGAAAAAAAAATAAAATAAAATTTGATTTGATTGATAGAAGCATTAGCTATTGAGTCCAAGAACTACTTTAACTCATTGGTTTCAATAGTTAATTTTTGAAAGATCGATAGCTATCAATTGGATCCATCACTAAATTAGCTATTCGAAATGAAGAACGAACGGCTAGCCTCCAACCACTAATTCAAAGAGATGCTCGGTAAAAGTACAACCTAGGACTGCCCTCCCCAAGGGTGACCCATGCCTTTTCTACTTTGGGTCGTCCGTTCTGCTCGTTTCAAAGCACGCGCTCGGGAACGTCCTCCAGGGGCAGCCGGGTTTGCGGTGCCTTGCTGAAGTATACCTCTTTCGATTCTTCGAATCAGAAATTTGACTTTCACGCCCATCTGGAAGAAAAGCCACCGTTCTTCTAAATTTTTTTTTTTTTTTTTCTTTCTTAAAAGCCAATGGAGGACTCGCTTTCCCTCTTCCGGAACGGACGGAATTAAACACACGTTTTTCTTATTGCCGAACCATTCCGAAGGTAACGTCTGTGACCTGTGGGGGTGTGGCTCGAAGCACCATCCAATGGCAACAACTATGGAATTATTCCAACGCGCGGAAATCAAGCCACGAGAAGCACCGAAAAGGACTTGAGATGTAGGCTTGTAGGACGGAAAATGGAACTTCCCGGAATTTTTCCATTGGAACTTTTTTCCTCGCTCGGTAGTGCATTGCCGAAAGCGAGCTAAGGGTAGTATTTTCTTCGTGCCCTTGACGTCGTGTCGCGGTGCAATAAACTATACTGACTATTGCGTTGGTATGCAGAACCAAATTGTAAATTCAAATCATATATCACAATAATTTGAAATCCAGAGAGGCTCTATAGAAAATTGTGAGCTAGTCTCTGGTTTTCTCAATTGCTTCAAACTAGATTTCAATAGATTCTTCTCTATAAATTTAAATATATTTATCTGAAAATGTAAATTATTTAAGTTCTTGGTTTTGATTCTGATTTTTTTTTTTTCTTTTTTGTACGAATTAAGGGGACAGAAGTAACAGACGATTTCAATCCTCAGGGACCAGCGATGTATAAAAACACAAAACAACGCAGCTGGCGGGATGAAGAAGGGACGCTGTGACCGGCCAACCGAATCATGCGCTGACATCAGAGACTTTCGGAAGAGTGATCCCAAAAGGCAAGAAGACTGTACCCGTCTCTTCTAACTCGTTAGACACGTGGTGAAGGCAAAAATATATTTTTGATGCGTAAGCTTTTGCTCAAAATTTGTTTTAATACTAAAATTTTTAATTATTCTAACTTAATTTTTAATATTTTAAAAATATTATATTTTTAATATAAAGTTATTTAAAAATGTTAAAATAAATGAAATAATTAACATATTACTTTTACATGAACATGTAGGCTGTTTCTATGATGCTATGTTAATTATTTTATTAATTTTAACTAATTTTATTTAATAAAAATATTATGAATATAATAATTTTTTTAAATATAAAATACTAAAATATAACAACTGAAACTTTGGGAACCCTAATACATTTGAGTAAAAGTTTGAGGGTGAAAGATATTTTTTTTGTTATAATTTAAATTAAAATTATTTTTTTTCTATTTTTTGAACTATGAATGTATTTATACTTTTTTTAAATTAAAAAATATAATTAATTTTTATTATAATTTAATTTTTTATTATGGTTCAAATAGTTATTAAAGTTAATAAAAGAATGATCACGCCATTATTACATGATTATTCTTTAGTGATTATATATATATATATATATATATATATGTTTTGATTAAATTAATTTTAATTAAATTATTATATGATGTTTGATGATTGTTTTTGATATTTGTTGTTCCATTTTTAGTGATTTTTTATTAATTTTAATTTTTATTTAAATGATAGGGATATGGTATAAATTAAACTGTAATATTAGGGGAGGGAGAAAAAGACAGTACTAAAATTAAACCGTAATATTTTCATTAATTTTCTCCGTACCGCGTCTCCGTCGGCGCCCATGGCACGGTGGAATTGTCTACCGGCGAAACTTGGCGGAGAAAATGACGGCGATAGAGTGCCTTTGTAATGACAGCTCTAGAACCCTGCCCCCCACGGCAGTTCGGTGGAAAGGTGGCCTTCGTCGGCTTACAGCCAGCGGGGGTCTCATGGGATTTGAATCAGCTACAACGCCATCAGCCAACAGAGAACTAAAATATAAATAACAATTAGTATTTAACTAGCGATCCAATAAAACTATTTAATTAACAATAGTCACATCTTCACGTATCCTACCATTAATTATAGACGACCTTCGCCGAGTTTTGCTGTATAGTTGTTATTAAATAGTTAAAGATAAAGTTCGACATTAAAGTTTGTTAGATCACTTTATTCTTTTTATAAAAAAAATAAAAAATAAAATTTTATTAAAAAAATTCAGTATGTCAAAATGTCATCATATAATAACTATGAGTATTTGTTTGGTTTGCGGACAATCATATACTGTCAAATTATCTCTCACTAAAGAGATAAGTTTAAGGCTTCTATCATTGCTAGATTTAAAATAAATCGGATGCATGATATCTTAGGCTTTTGCTCGTGACTTTCAAATCATCACGGAATAACTTTTTCATTACATCAAGATGCACCGTTGGAGAAGAGATGGGATTTGTTTACATAACTTGTAATGAAAACTCTAGTTTGAGCCAATCTACCATATATTATGCATTTTAGTACTCCAAATTGCTAACGTAAGATTGTGATACACTTTTAATATGGACCCAAATTGGAAGTGTTTTTTTAAATTGATAGGTATTTTTTTTGTAATGCTAGTTTGCCTTAGCTAAGTCGGTGAGCATTCCTTTTTTATTTTTAAAAAAAAGGAAAGGTTATATTTTCAATCCCCAAGACAACGATAGGGATTTGTTACGCATACATGTTAATAACAAATATGTAGAAAATGATATTTATTTGATTATTTATCTCTTTGCAACAATCATTATTTAATATTTGCAATATTTTTGCAAAGAATATAATATTTTTCTTAAAATTCTAATTTTTTGTTCCATTTTCCCTCCAACTAACTTGTGATGTTATAGAGTCAAGGGAAAAAAAAAACTTTTTATAGGATTATTGCTATCTTTTTATAAAAAAAAAAATTTATAGAAAAGTCCCAACGTGCTATCACAGTATCCCCATTCTTCGAACTACATACACTAAACTTTTCATAGGATACATTTCTTTTGTATTATGGCATTAATTGAAGATATTATAAATTAGCTAGTGAATTACTCAGATGGAATGTAAAAACGAGTTGCCAATAACAATTGAGTAGTAATGGCTTTTAAGTTGAGAATTAGTGCATATTAAAGTATTTTTAATATATATAACATTAAAATTAATAATATTTACAATTTACTGCAATATCAAATTGCTTTATTACAACTTAAATATTATAAACATAAAAATAATTTCTTTGTACGCAAAGCTAAGCTTATGTACAACCAACCCTTACAGACTGAACCACCTTTTTATAGTGTAAAGCAGGTGCTAGCATACGTCAATCGCTAGCTTGGTTATTTCCAACATGCATGAGGATTACGCTGCAATATATTAAAGCATTGAGATATTTCTACAATTTTAAAAAAAGGTAAGGACGATTTTAAAGTCGAATCTAAAAAGATTATTGAGTGAAGAGTTACGAGGAATGTTCTTCATTATTGCCTATTATTTTTTTCTTATAATGATCACCATAATAGCTATATATATATATATTAATATTATTCTTTTAATAGCTCTTATTCTAATACTTAATGCTTTTATATGGCAGAGTATGGGAAGAATAATATTTATAATGATCAATGATAGATCTAATGGGGTCCATTATAATAATGCAGTTATTATTGGGACCTTGCCTCTTCCGTGTCAAATCCTGCCGGTAAAACCTACAAACCTTGGAAAAGTGAAATAAATAGTGCGAAATTTTTGAAGGCAACGCCAGCCGAGCTTGACACCGTGCAGCGTTCCATTTACGCTTGGATTCCCCAGTACGGCCGCGATCGGGTGCTTGAGATCGCGCATCGAGTTAAATATCTCTACCGTGAAATAGTTTTGCATAGAATAGGAAAGAAAAATTTTAAGTCCTTAAAATTTTATTTCAGTTGCAATTAATTAATTTTTATTTAAATTTTTAAGATGAAATAGTTTCAATCTGTTACCAGATTAATTGAACTTATAGTATTACATATACAATCGAGTTTCATAAAAGTTTATACTTCATTGAATAGTTTATTTTTTTTTAAAAAAATTAAATTTACTTTTAATATCTAAAGTTTTGATCTAATTAAAAAATAATTATTATATTATAAAAAGGAAACAAAAGCTTCAAATGAGAGAAGAAATGAGAATGATAAATCATAATCATAAGATCTATGAATGAAAAAATAAAAAAAATTAATTTTTATATTAAAATATGAATTAAAATTTTAATTAATTTAATGAATAATTTTGAAATAAAATAAATCTAATAAAAAAATTTAATGTGGATTTTTTATAGCCTCAGACGAATGATCATCAAATGCCGTCGTTCCAAACATGGCCATTATATTTCGTGCCTCGCAAAGGCTGCTGGACTCTAGGCCTCCCTTTTTTCCTCCTACGAATTTGGATGCATGAAGGATTGATATTTTCTCCTCCATTAATCTACACTTTTTCTTCCATCACGTGCACCATTCCCTGATTCCAGTGGTTTATGATGAGAAAAAGCCATGCTACGTACATTCAAAACATGAGGAGGGAAAGAGATCTCATACGTATTGTCTTCTTGAATCCATAAATTAGTCATGAATCATGATTACAGTAAGATGAAGTGCTCATGAGGATAAGACGACTTGATGCACGTAACCTAATTTTGGATGCTCTCTATCAGTCATGGGAGAAAGGATAAATATCGGTGTTGCCTACGAGTTTGACTTTCTCATTGTGATCAAACATCAAACGTGGATGCACATGAAACAAATGTCAGACGAGTTTGAGCGATGGTGTGCGCATCTTTTACTTCAAATGTTGCGTCGTTTTTTCTTTTTCTTTTTTCTTTGTCCTCCTGGATGGATTGCATGCACCTTTTATGCATGCTATGTTCGTGATGACTTGGTGATCAAAGTTTGTAAATGGATGGCAACAGTTTTGTAGGAGTATTTTAAATCAATCTTAGTAACAGTTCAGACCCATCCGAAAAATTAGTCCGAATATATTATTTAAGTTTACCATTGTTGCATAAGTATTTAGAAATATATCAATATATAACTATAAGACTAAATAATACTTCAATTAAAGCTTTGATATCATTTCTAGCAACTCAAAATCCCACTTCACTTAAACTAGCAAAAAAAAATACTTTAAATCTCTCTAATACATAATTCATGTGAGATTAAATACTTATTAATATGGACATTTACAAATCTAAAAAGAGAGAAACCTAAATTTTTATTTTGTTTTAGGGGTTTATTTAACTAAGATTATTTACTTATTGATAAACTTGCCAAAGCCTAGAAAAGCTGTAGCTAATAAAGCGACGAAGGATCCCATTTTAGCCTTCTCTCCGTTCCAATACAATGCATCATGTGACGTTGTCACTTGGCATCCAATGCACTAAGCTTCCGTGGTAAAATGACAAACTCTTGCTGATCCACATGGTGACACATGATGTCACTTGAGTCTGCTAGTCTTGGTAGAGGCTAAGATGGAGCTGAATCACTTGTATCATGGTTGCTAAATGATGGAAAAAAAAAGAGAAGAAATTATACTAGCATTAATGTCATAGGTATGTTTATTTTTAGGTTAAATTATATTTTGGGTTCTCAAACTTTCACTTAAAATTTATTTTACTTTTTAAACTTTCAATTGATACAATTTAATCCCTCATATTTTAAGATATTATATAGAATTGGTTAAAATTAATAGAATGATGATACGATCGATGGCATATTAGTTATTTTATTAATTTTAATTGATTCCATATAAGAATGCAACATTTTTAAAATAGGAGGGACAGAAGGATAATAACTAAAAGTTTAAAGGCTTAAATGAATTTTGAGTGAAAGTTTAAGAACAAAAAGTATATTTTTTACTTACTTTTATTATACTGCAAACTTTTTGAACAAATAATAGACTGCTCCTATTCATGTTCAAAAGAGAGATACTGCATTCACATATGATCATCTTTGCTTTTTATATGGTTACATTCATATATGATTATCTTTGCTTTTTGTATGTGCATTGTGAACAAATGATAGACTTAAATAATTGTACTCATCTTAGTTCACTTTATATTTTACTAGGCTTTGCTTGAGTATCTCTCTTATCATTTATGAAGAGAAAAAAGTAATCTATATTTACAAAAATATAAGTGCACTTATATCACATGCATCAATACAACTGCCATATACTAGATTTATGAATCACAGTACAAGAGAAATTTAGGAGGGAACGAATCAAACTTGCCTTGGGATTCAGATGTAGAACTGGTCCTACGTTTGAAAGTCTAGAAGGATGGGCGAAGAATTCGGCTTAAATTATCCATCTCTAGACTCGATCTGAACCCATCTAGATTGGAATGCCAATTCTCAAATTGATGCTACAGCATGCATGGCTTCACCATCGCATGCTCTTCATTTAAGATCAAGATTTATTATACTAAGAACATGTATTATTTTGATACCTATCCGATATATTATGATGTGTAGTATACCGTATCATTTTTGATATTATTTCAGAATAGATGGTATGATAGTGATGAGAATGGTGCGGGCTTCGTATTGTTTCAAAGTGGGCAATCAAATTGATTCCTGAGTGATCCAATTCAATGCACTTCGAATCGGACGGTTTGGAATGACTCAGCCTAGCTTGCGCTAGGGCTAACATGAGAAGAAATGGGAGCAGTCAAGAGCTGTCCCAACTCCTAAACGCGTTGCACGTTATTCATCCATGGGCACCGATGGAGCCCAAGGAGGGCAATGCAGACGTTGACAGCTGCGTTCGGTACTACAATCAGTAATTTCCCAGAGTTGGATGTTGACAATGATTTGAGAAGCCGGCATTCGATCCATTTGCGCACCAGTTGTTCAACGAGATATCCACATGACGCCTCATTTTAAATGACCAGCCGACATCGATGAGGCCAGTTAGTACAGGTGGTAGATTCTTTAAGAAATTAGTGCTCAGAATGTCCCACTCTCATCCTTGTTTCGGCCGAAATTTTCTCATCCTAATGCTCAAAAAAAAAAAAAAAAAAAAAATCATGTTTTTATCCTGTTAACGTATTGGTTCCTTGCTCTGAGTTCATGAGGTGGGCATCTCATGCCATGTCAACTGTGGTCCCTCAAGTAAACCAACCCACCTGATCCAGCTCTTGAAGCACCAGGCCGGGCCTTTTTTATGTCAACAAGCTCATGCCACACGTTGCCTTTTTCTGTCAAAAAGGCCAGCCTAGAAAGGCACCTTGAGACAAGGTTAGGTTCTTGTCACCATGAATCCTTTGGGGAAGACCTTCCAATTTGTCAACCAAGACAGAAGGTCTCTGAACCCACCCGGATTTCTTTAAGCGAACTTTCTGTGACTTTTTTGGTTCAGGAATGCAGCGGGCATAAGTCAAGCAAGGCATAATTATTCCTAGAAGAAGCTCCCATAAGCTAATCCTAACATTATATCCTCATTTATTCATGCCTGCCTTTTTTTTTTTTTTTTTTTGTAGATATAAGTCCCCATTTGGCTTTTGAATGTGAGATAAGCTGGCAACCAGGGATATCCATCCGTTAAAAATGAACTCCCATCCATGAAGTCCAGGCTTCAAACTGTAGGCTATGTCTCCTTGCTAGCCCCCGGTCAGGAAGAAGACGAGATACCATGGACACGTTTAGTTCTATCGTTTTGGCCCAAGTGGGCGTCTCGTTGTGTTCTCTGTGGGCTGGAGTTGCTCGCTGATCTCTTTTAGAGATTCAACATTCAAAGAGAAGTTGGCAGCTCCATGGCATCGCCCAGTTTGCTTTTACTTTTTGAAGAAGACTTGAGGAAATTGAACTTGATACATGGCACCCCGAATATCCAAGAATAGTCAAGAAATACAGCAAGTTATGAGAATTAAAAATTCCAAATCCAAATATTCACATGGTGAATGAGGAATGAATTTTTTTTTGCTTTAGTCAAACATCATTTGAAATGAAAAAAACAAGACAAAATAGTCTGAAGCGAGTTTCTAGATTGCTTATTTGCTTGAGCTCACAAAGTAACACAAGAATTACCAAGCATATTACTAATTAACATATTTGTAAGCAACATTGGAGCTATACATAACTTTTACTAAAAGGCTCCACAGACAATAGGCTACACAAAGGGGAGCTTACCCTTCGTCAAAACCCCAATACCTCCTACACTCAATGGGGGGATTCAAAACCAGCTGTCCATTACAACCACCATTTTTTTCACTAGATAAATGGCAGAGTCAGATGTCAAGACTTCAGAGGGATGCATGCATACAATTTGTGAAAGATGTGTTGCTTTCCAACACAAATGGCACATGCATGAAAAGACACGCTACATTCAGCATAAACAAAAGAGCAGGCAACAATGAAGGGCAACTGAAAAGCATCATGACCATGGCCATTGAGCATCCTTCCATGCAAACCATCTACATTTATGGTCTTCATCACTTGCATGAATTGATTGGTTCTTGTTCTTTCCAATGTAGGGAGAGCAGCAGAGCTTCCGATCCCGTATCAGAGCATCATCTCTGTACATGGGATTTATGTACTTGGGATGTTGCAAGAAACGAACATTTTTCCACCAAAGTTTGAGGGCCTAAAGAAATGCATAAAAGAGAAATTAGAACACTTAATCTAAGTAGATAATTACGAAAAGGTTGTCAGTAATGCTGAAGGATCACTGACATCCCTTTCATAATTATGTTCTAGTTCAAGTTCTTAGTCAACCCCAATAAGTTTGGGATTAAGGCTTAGTTGTTTTGGTTGTTGTTGTTGTGTCAGTAATGCTAAGGACACAGAAGTTACAGTCACCTTGCTATCCTGAAAAGATTTAATGCATAAACTTCAAGGTGTCTGTGATCAATCAATGCTGGCAAGATCTTCAAAGTCTTCTATAGAAGCATGATGAATGCTTGAATTTTTCTCGACTAACTCATTTGTTTGGACAGGTCAATAATTAGAACAAAGACTTTTGAAAACTTGGATAAAATTTGCAAAGAGAGGTTTACAGAATCAATAAGGACAGATGGATATCCTTCAAAGACCTCTTTTAAAATGGACCTAAGGGTGTGGATGAAATTAAAATTATCATCTGCTTTATTTTTAGAATATACAGATTCCTGAACACAAGTTGGACAGGAGGATATGGTCCCTTTTCTCTAAATAGTGGAATTCAGATCTGAAATAGTGAAAGTTTCTCTCGTATCTTCCATCAACTTGGTTTCTGTTGCTGGTATCTTAACCTAAGCAATTGTCCTTAGAATTGTTGTCTAAACTTTCATTGTAGTGTTTTATATTTGGATACAAAGTTATCAACAAAGCACCTTAAATTGCAGATCACTTAAAGATTAAGCCTAAATAGTGCCATGACATATAAATGAAAACTTATAGGCAACTAATATTTGCATGATTTTGTGGTACGTGTGGAAGTAGTTTAAGATTTTATTTAATGATATGCACGAGCATTCTGTCTTTGACCCAATCACGTAAATTACTTATAAATTTTTGACCCAATCACATAAATTTTTGATATCTTATTAAAAATTTCTTTCATTCCTTGGCAAATATAGATAATGCAAGCTAACATTTCTTGAACTTTGTCGAGTTTTTCCATTTATCATGTTTCAATCTTTCTTCATTATATTTATTTAAAACATTTTCCAGGTCCTCTCTCCAATAGTCAATAGTATCAAAGCCAAACTTCTTGTCCAAATACCAGCCAAAGTTCAGGCCAGGTTGACCCTTCTCCTATCTCTCTATCTCATTTTCTTCTTTTTCTTCTTATACCTTTCTCTTTCTTTCCACAATCCCTCTTCTCTCTAATTTTATTTTCTCTACACTATTATATGCTCTCCATCTGCTGATTTTTGCTTACAAAACCACCATGGATCAACTTATTTAGCTCAAAACCGGTGATAATTCTATTCCTCCTTTTTTTTCCCACCACCAAAATCCAGGGTGTAATTGGTTAGCCTTATGTTTGTCCTTGATATTAAATAATGATTGTTGCTGTCCATCATAGGTTCCAAATAGTGAGCAGCAGAATTAGACCTAAGGTCCTCCTATGCCTTGCAAGTCATCCCCAACCGTCCCCACATCAATTACCCATGCCAAAGCAATTCTGAATCCCCACTTCGTGACAAAGTTCAATGAGATCAAAACACCCAAGGGGATGCACAACAGAATGCATGCATACACCTGTACTTTATTAGAAACCAAAAAGCCTTCTTGAAATGAACTTTGCAGCCAATAGAAATCTATATGACAAAATCTACTTTCAGAGATAAACAGTTCCAATGACTATGATTTGATGATCACTGCAATTTATTTTCTCTTATTTTCTTGAAACATAATCACTACAGACTAGATGTTTAGACTTGATTTGTTTTCCTTATGCTTAATGATGAAGTCTACATCAATAAATTCTTGTAATCAAGTTTCCCAATTGGTAACAGAAAAGGGGTAGAGTTTTAGATAGGCAAGAATGGGTTTCCCAAATGTAGTGTGCTGCATTACATGGGTGCAAGAATGTGTGTTAGGTGCAGCTGCATGTGCAGGCATCAGATCTTTTTAGTGTCTAAGAGTTTCTTCTCAACAACCACTATCCAACGCTCATGTTTTAGTGTTAGGTGCAGGTGCTTTAGATTTTAGACTAAACCAATGGATCATAGTAATATAAGTAATTTGTGGAGATGCATATAACCAATAGTAGTCTTTTAAAAAGGAAACTGTTCACAAACAGAAATTTAATGAAAAATCCAATAAATTATAACTTTCTTTGCTCTTCCACTTGAGAGCAACAGTGCACTAGATAGCTTGGAAAAAGGAAGATGCATCAGCACAAGAGTAACCTTTTTTGGTCATGGATTCAATCTCCTAAGTAAGGATCCACACATCTGAGTTTATTTCAAAACTGACAAATCATTTTCAAAACCTGATTGCAGAGTAAATTTTAGCAAACAGCTTTTGCATCACATCATCTCATGAAAATTAAAATAATCCAACTTGGCCTAGTTTGATGAGGTAGTGAAGTTATCCTACAATGAAATTCTAAGCACTAGGAACTTACTATTAATAGACTGATAATCTATTAATACAATTTTTCAAACTGAAATTTCACCTTAAATCAGATTATACGACCCCACCATCCTGAAATAATGTATTATTTATCTGACTAAATGTAACAATAGCAAGAAGTGAACTCGGACTAGATTGACCTAATAGGCCCTCTTTGAAACATGCTATTTTGATGTATTCGTTTTTGAAACACTCATACATGACTGAGTAGTCTCTTTAGGTGCATAATATGTGCTTAAAAGAACAAATTTTAGAGGTAGCATTAGTCATGGAGGGAGTAGCATATATTCATAATTTACCTGCCAGTATATCCAGATTGCAACCTTATGGGGCATCAGCCAGAAAAATGTTGCCAGTTTTAGTGAACTAGATGAAGAGTAGACTTGCTTGGCATGCAAAGTAGCAGTGAAAAAGTTTCCAAGTGTGGGGTGCTTAACTGAGATTGCAATCGAAAGATCCTTCCCCGGTGCATCAGCATGCATACTCCAATTTCCCAGCATATCCTGCGTTTAGCTCCAAAACATTTATAAATAAGCGAACAAGTTAAAGAGAAGATGTAAAAGAAAGCTAATGATGACACACACCATGAGAGCTCAAGAAACAAGTAAATTGGAATCAAAGGTGATTCACTGATTAGATGGCAGTAGAATGGCCATCAATAGGGTGCAACTTCAACCTTACACTTCATAAGCCTTGTGTGTTTATAAAGAAAGGAGCAGTATCATAATTTGTGGTTTAAAGATGGATGCTTTCTCCTATAATAAACCTTGGCCTCTTACCTCTTTCTATAAATTCTTTCTTTGTCGTTTCCTTATTGCATTAACGCATAAGCTACAATTAGGTCTTGCTCTCTACAAATTCACCTTTTAGGTTTGAAGCAAGACTATCTCTTCCCAAAAGTTGCCTTAGCTGCAATTTGGCATCAGTCCAAAAAGTATCTTTGTCGAGGTCAAGGCCATGCTTTGGTGGGGGGAGGGGGGGGGGGGATGGAAGGAATAAGATCCTAGTTAACAGTCCAAACCAAGGCTAAAGCTTGGACAAAGATATTGGACATATGATAAAAAAAGTTCAATTCTCAAGGCTTGAGCACCAAGGAAGCAGATCTTAGTCACATTAATTCCTATTCAATTCCAACTTTGTTAATATTCCATCTTAAACTTTTTCTGGAATTTATTATCACCTCAATTGAATTTGGTATATGGAGTTCCTTTGTGAACTTTATCAAATCGACATTAATTATTAATAGTAGAAAAAAATAAAATCATACTTTAATCAAAGTCTTTTCCAAAATATTGTTCAATCTTGCCCTTTTACCAAGATGTTTCCCATATATTCATTTAGCTTCTTTTTTTCTAATAACATTTTGAGAACTTGTTCCTACTTCCCACACTCTTACCAATATAAAATAGATTTGACTTTTGACTTTGCAATTACATTTACCATCGAATGCAAAATATTCAACATTAGAAATGAAATTGAAATTCAATATCCAACATACAATATCAATTTCTTTTCTGACACTCAAAAAAGAAACAAAATTATCAGGCTACAGGAAAAATCAGTAGATTCAACATTTCAGCATTCCTTCCCTGCCATAAACAAGAAATAATATCTACATGTTAATTGTTGATCTACTTATGTGCCAAAAAAGAAACAAAAAGAAAGAAAAGCCAGAAAAAGAAAACCATTTTCTGACATCCTTAAATTTCATAAGCTATCTCATATTAGCATATCTCCTCACTCCATAAATTTACATGTAATTCTTTCCATAGATTTTCTCAGACATGCAGTCAGGTACACTATTGATCCATTATATCCCAGTCCCATTAGCATGGATCAGAGTCGCAAACACTGATACACCTTATGGCTTCCTTGATAAATTGCTAGAGGAGATGTAGCAATATAGAAAGCTGGTCAACAGTGAATTAGAGGCCCCCTCTTTGCCAATCATAACTTGAGCACTAACATATACATGCAAGCCATGATATATCATGACAAAAATCCAACAGTTGCATGCAACCAGAAATCTGCATATATCAGGCTCAGAGCCTCAGACACACAACCACAATGGTTTGAAACATAAAATTTTCACGCACCTTTTATACTTATTGAGAGCTAAAGAGAGTTATAAGGCCAGAGTATAATAAGAGGTACAAATAGTAGACATCTGAGTTTGTAACTCCATTACCATGGAGATAAGAAGGCATACACTTAGGAAGAACGAGATACCTAAAAGAGAGGCACATAAGAAACTGAGGAAGAAACTAGCAAGAACAACTACTTACGCTTAACATTACAAAGAAAACAGCAAAGGTGCTGATCCAGTCCCCATGCATTCCTTCAAAAAGGTGTTATCAGAAACAGCATAGAAGTATAGACTACCCCTATCCTCTCTGTATTGTCATACCATTACAAAGAAAACAGTAAAGGTGCTGATCCAGTCCCCATGCATTCCTTCAAAAGGTGTTATCAGAAACAGCATAGAAGCATAGACTGCCCCTGTCCTGTCTGTATTTTCATAAACATCACAATTCCTCACTTCTACACCTCCTGCCACAGTAGATTATTCCAAGGGCCTATGTTCATTATCTTCAACATCAATTTTAGAAAAGTTCCGCACAATAATCTTCCAAATACTTACTCATTGACAATGGGAAAGTAAATATGGTAAACAGCCGGATACTAACAGATATAAAGGAAATATGAAAAGAATCCAAAACTAAGCTGCTAAGGTAACATTACAACAATCCATTTTCAATTGACATCAACATGGTTATGTTCTACAACATGTGGTTACATTCACCCCCCATGAGAGCATAATATAGTAAAATGAATTTCACCTAACCTGCTCACCTCCAAACCTTTTTATTTATCAACTTCCTACTTTACTTTATCTTTTATCCACAACAGAACAACACACTTGACACTTCAATTTCCACCTTACGAAAACTCTAACTTTACCAAATAAATTAGCATTGATATCCAACTAGCTCCCTTCTCTTTAGATGTACATCCAAGGATAAATCTGTTGCAATCACTAGTTTTTTGAATAATGTTAACTCAATAATAATCAAGGTTAAACACCAACACCCCCCCCCCCCCCCAACCCCAAAAAAAAAAACCCAAAAATAAAAAAGAACTCTTGCACCATAATTCATCAAATCTGAATTGTTTATTCCCCATGTCCATTATGACTTGTGTGCTCCATGAGCCAGATATGGGGGTGTAAGGGTTTAGTTGAGGGATTTCAAGTAATACAAGTGTTAGGTCATACTACTTGCATCCAATTTATGAATAATACTCTTGTTTTCAGAAATTTCATAAAAGATAAGAAAAAAGAGAGGATTGTTTCATCAAAATTGTTTAAATAAATTAAAAGTTCTAAGCACATGATGTGTTTTTAAACATTAAATTTTATCAAGGTTTTTACATATTATTATAAATGAATTATAAAAGTCAATTGAGTAAGGAAAATTCATGGTCACCAAGAGTTCCCAAACAATTATTTAGGGTTTTCTTTAGGAATGTGGAAGCCTAAGCATATGGAGAAGAAAATACATGTGGACTTAATAATCGGGTTGATAACTTAATAATCGGTTGATAACTTTCTTTTTTTGGTACCCATAAGGTTCTTAGTTCTTATTTCCATAAATCAACCTATCTAGACATTTGGATTGTGTGCCATGTGTCAATATCCAGCATTCCTTGGTTAATTTCAGCTAAGTGAATGCTTAAAAGGAAACTTTTGAAAAAGTGATGAAGGGGAACACCGATATGAGTAACTAAAAGGCTTAGAACTTGATGAACCAAAGCTTCAGCAAGTTGATGATTATACAAGTTGGAATACACAAAGAAAGGAAGATGGATAGAATCCCATTTCAAGAAAATCTTGACTAAAAGAACTGAATTGCTTTCCTACAAAGCATGAATTTGTTCATAATAAGTTGGATAATAAGAACAAGTAGAAAAAGATCCAAAATCAGGAAGCAATGCACTGTTTCTCCTTAGATTTTTGTATGGAAAGTACATGACAAGATGTCAGAAGTTGAAGAAAAGGTCAGAACGCTGAGTTCCATTAAAAGTTTAAGCTGTTGCCAGTCTCAACCAAAGGCAATGAGTACTGGTATCAAGAATACGATCTATGAAATGGAAATTTATTGTCTGACATTTATTATGCCCTTGTGACCACATGAAATGTGACCACATGAAACAACTGAATATTGTTGTCTTGAAAAGAAAAGTTTTCTCCCAGAGTGTGGCAACAACAGACTTCATGCATCGGACATCTCTTCTTATAGAAGCTAGTTGGGGAATTTGCAGGGAAATAGAAAAATTTTTCCAGAACTCCAGATCACAATAAAGTTTGACAACTTATCTACAATAAACGTTATATCGGTTAGCAAGAAGATGCAAGAATGACCAAAGACTATAAAATTTATTCACATTCTAATTTCTTGTATAGACTGTTCTTCTTTATCATCTTATTGCTTTGTTTCAGGGACAGTAACATTTCATTTTCATTATTATGCACTTTCGTATAACCAACACGACAGCAAAAGTTAAAGACTGATAGGAGCTGCTGCAGGAGATGAGAGCAGAAAAGGGCCTAGAACTTCTCAGTTCATAAGGATATACGTATTCATTAATCAACAAATTACGGTTGCTTCAAAGACTGTACCACGAATGGGCTGACATGTAGGGGCTTTGCAACCAAATCAGAGCCCGGGTTGAAGACAAACAACACTCGCTCCCCCCACGGCGTGTTTGTCACCTGAAATCCCACCAGCAACCATCAACCTTTACAGATCCATCGTCTCAAGAGAAACACTCTCTCAAGTTCATAGCTTTTTACCACATCCCAAAAAGGAGAGACGGTACTCAGAAATTACGTACCTCTGCAATGCACACCTTGAGGAGAGGAGAAGACCCACCTCCGTCTTGTTCTTCTTCTTCTCCAGCCACATCGTAGCAGTAATAAACGCTGAGAGGGTTCTGCTCGTATCTCACGCTCGCTGGTATAGTCAAGAGAAACCTTGGAGGGGGGGGGGAAAAAAAAAACCATCCTTTACTTTGGTATAAGCTTTTCTATTCATATATATGCTACAAATTTTTATCTCCTTGTGATGGGATAGAGGCCGAAATTCTCTCCTTACGACAGAAACGATTGGATTTTGATGAAAGATAGGGGGACGGAGAGGGAAAAAGGCAGGAAAGTTAGTGGCTTAGGAGCATTACACTGGTCCGTTCGTGGCGGCGACCTCGCGGGCCCGATCGGCGGAGAGGTGAGAGAGGCGAAGCTGGGGCGGGGCGCGGTCGAGGTCGATGAGGGCGTAGCGGACGGGGTACTCGAAGGTGTGGGTGACGGGGTGCCTCCGCGCGTGCCGCACGCGCCCCTCGTAGAGCCGGACGGCGGGGGCGTCTCCGCCGCCGCCGCCGCCGCCGCCGCCACCGTCTGTACTTGGTTCGCTTCCACCGGCGTTTGCGGCGGGAGATGAGAGGGCGCGGGAGAGGAGGAAACGGAGGGCGAGGAAGAGGGAGAGGAGGGAGGAGGTCGCGATCGTGAAGATGACGGAGCCCAGCAAGTAGAGTGCCTCCATTCTCTCTCCGCCGCTTCTGTCTCTTTAATAAAAACCAGCAACCTTGTAAAGAAGTGAGGGGCGCTAAATAAGGCCTCTTTGGATCAGTTGGTAGGATGGAGGTGACAGACAATAGTTGAAGTGCCATAAAAAACTTCTCTTAGAAGAAAGGCGTAATAAGGATGGAAAGGAAAATAAGAGTTGCTGTTTACCCTTTATTCTCCTTCCAAAGCATAAAAAGAATGAAAATCAATGTATTTTTTCAAAATTATTCTTCATTTTCATTTCAATTGTTTATGTTTGATTTGTAGAACCTACATAAAAAATAAGAATTAATTATTTTATTTCAAAAGTACCTACTTGACCATTTTATAATAATATATTTAATTTCTCTAACTACATAAAAAAAATCATCCTATTAAATTTCAGCATCACACATCATAATATGCCAATGTACATAATGTCAACAGCATCTAATCAAACAAGTATAGTATGCCATAGAAAGGAATAACAAGTTATAATGCCAAATATGCATGCTAAAAAAAGTACTGAAGCAGCCATAGTACTTATAATAATCTCAAATAAGCAAAATGACAAAACTTTTAACAAGTGGCACTGATCTATCAAATTCTTAAATATAATAATATGACTAGATAAAATACTACCACTAAATTTCAAATATGACTAGATAAAATATCACCACCTAAAGCACCACTACTAGGAGCAGGGAATAGAAGTTTTTGCACAAATATCTTCTTCATCTCATGTGGTAGGAAAAAAAAATATAAGGTTGCTTTGATCCTTCACAATCAGTATAGCTGCATTTATAATACCATCACTACTTAAACAATCAATTTTATCAACTCTATCAGCAATATTCTAAATTTGAGGGATGAACTGATCAACAAATAAACCAAACTGATTAGAAACATCTTCAAAGTGGAGTATCATTGGGTCAACCTCAGCTGCTTTACTACTAGTAGTTGGCTTATTCTTTCTGGCTTTCTTATAGATACTTTCAAAAGAAGATCATATGGGTAGTTGATCGATCTTCATCATCGAATTAAGCTTCATCATTGTTCTTAACACCAAGCTCAGTTATAGCTAGCCTCCTCAACCTCTATGTTATCAATTGTTTAAGAAAATATTTCTGCACCTACTTTAGTACCTTCGTCCCTTCCAAAGATTTCTCCTAGAGCATCCAAATGAAGGAATGGCACACCATATAAACTTTTAGTTTCCTTGTGAGCCTGCCATCAATTAAAACAATATAAAAGATTTTAAAATTAGATTAAAGAACCAAAAAATATTGCACAGCAAAAAAAATAATAACTATAACTCCTTATCAAAATGATAAGTTACCTTTATCCATTCTTCACATGCTATTTCTCACACATAAGCATTTTCTTTGTATCATTGCATGAGAAGCTACTCTTTTATTGCAGCATTTCAGTCAAAGCATCATACTTTATCTTAAACAACTGGACCCTACTCTCAATATGAGGACTTGCTTGCCTACCATAATTAGGTAATTTCTATAAAATATCCTTTCCAACTATTGTAAATAATTATTTTGAAATCTATTTTCAGATTTTCATTGACTATCTATATAGAGTTCTTGCAAGCACCCTACCATTTCTCATCTTCTTATGGGGTCCAAGGCTTCTTGTTTTTGCCCCTTCCACGTAGAGGTTGGTAGCTCCCCCCACTTTCCATCTTGTATTAAAATGTTAATGATAAAAAATGACAGTATGGTAATAGATAGCTCTAGTTCAAAGCAATGACATGTTACAAGCCAAAGATGACAAATAAAAGTTATTACACATGACATGAGCAAACCACACTTAAATATAACAAAGTTTTAACTATCTCATTTAATAACAACAAATACTGATAAGTTTAATTCATCTAGTAAATCTACTAGCCCTCTAAGTATTGAATATTTGCTAAGCTGAAGTTATTCCATTGAGTCCAAGCACCAAATGTCTCAATTGTTGTAATTAGCTCAATGTTATCATCATCGACTCCATCATCTTCCTCTTCTTCACCCATCTCATCTTCTATTAGCTCTTTTGGCATTACTTTCCTTATAAAGTTATGAAGGAGACAACAAGCTTGGATGATGTGACAATAGGTTCAAATTGGAAAGAAAGATGGGCTTCAAAGGAGTGTTCACCCATCTTTGTTGAAGTAATCCAAAGTGTCACTCAATTATATGCCTAGCTTAGGAGTATTTATAATTAAAAAACTCCTTAGCAATTTGTGAATTGCAATTTCTCTCCGCTCATTGAGGTGATATCGCTATCCTTGGTATGAAGCAAGAAAGCCCGAAGCATTTATGTATCTAGCATCAACCAAGTAGTAGCAACCTAAGTTTCCATAATTTATAAGTTTTATGTTTATATAAAAATAATTAACGTAAGAGTTTTAACAAATTAAAAGAATAAATAATATTTTGAGGAACATTTAAACTATCTTCGAATCTACAAATTGCATCACAGAGCACACAATCATTATGAGCAAAAGCCTCCTAACTAGGCAACATGTAAATGAACTACATGTCAGGTAAACAAACACCTAAGACATTGATACTGATATCATTCTTTCTTGTCTAGTACCTTGGTTTGTCATCCTTTGGTACATGAACTCTAATGTAAATACCATCTAGGGCTCCTAAGCAATCCTTAAACCACTTCTGTTTTTCATCAATTGAATTCTTTGAGATAGGTTCAAGTGTTTTCAGTAATTCCTTGTATAATAACTTTTAAACATGCATGAAATTATCTACTAACTATTTTGCCACTCCTAGTGAAAGAATAATCAATGGTTCTATTCTTAAAATGATGAGATAGGGTATAAAGAAACATTGCAACAATCTCTTCTAAAGACATATTATGTGTCTCAGATAATCCTATTATTTTAAGCATGTCACACAATGTATGGAAAGTAAAGTCACGCATGCAATCTTTGTTACTTTCATAGATAAGCATTTAGAGGTTTTTCCATCACAATAGTTTTTTATCTTTCTTTTGGATATTAATTAGCACCTTCTAATATAAGCAACACCTATGGTAAACTACAAAAAATATAATTGAAACATCAATATCCCAAACAAACACATTAATTGCATGATGAACAAACACCTTCTTCTCAATGACACATTCAAATGAGCCATATTCTATGCAATAAATCACAATATGCAGTTTTAATAACTATTGCTAGGTAAGCCATATTAATAAGCAAGTTGACTTCAAAAAATCATATCTTAAAGAAGAAAACTATGGATATATGTAATTTTTCTTTTGATAACTATATCTTTCTTTTTTCTTAAAACATCATATTACTAATCCTTCTTATACTATACCATCATGCTTGAATCTATAACACCATCTCAAGTCACTGAATAGTTTTCAATAAAACAATATAGGAATGTTGTTTAAAACCATTTTGTAATTGAGGTGACATGGCTACCAGATCAAAATCCCACTAGCCTCTTTATAAACAGTAACTATCAATCATTATACTTTAATCCGACTAGCCACTTTATAAACAGTGACTATCAATCATTGTACTTTAATTCCACTAGCTTTTTTATAAATAGTGACTATCAATCATTGTACTTTAATTTTAGTAGCCTCTTTATAAATAGTGACTGAATTATTGTACCTTAATTCCATTAGCCTCTTTATAAACAGTGACTATTAATCATTATACTTTAATTCCACTAGCCTCTTTATAAATAGTGACTATTAATCATTATACTTTTGTATTATAAATTGTATTATTATAATAGATCTAACAAAATACATTTTAATACAAAAATAGAACACAATGTTGTATATACATTTTAATACATAAAAAGTATAAAGTGAAATAGTTTTACTAATAATAATAAGCATCCATCTTCTATCCATTATTGAGCCTTGTTACAGAAAAATCTTCATACACAATAGTAGCACATATGACTCCACTTCAGTGGCTCTTTTTTTCTTCTTGTAAATTCTGATATTATATTTTTAATTTTATTATCAAAGCTTTATTTATGAATTTTGTCTCACTTTGTGTGTCAAGTCTAATGCCAGTCAACAGGATGCTATTGAACCTAAATATAGAGGGCCATGAGCAATTAGGATAAGGAAGAATAAAGCATGGGACTATGAGCAAATAGGATATGAGTGATTAGGATAAGGACAATAAAGCATGGGCCTATGAGCGAATAGGATAAGGATGAATAAAGCATGGGGCCATGAGCGAATAGGATAAGGACGAATAAAATGTGGATAAGTTCTTGAACATATGGATACTCTTCTAAGATGGTGAAATAGAGGATACAGTTCACAGAACATAGAGAATGGCTAAAAGTCTAAAACAACAAATACATCCGATCGAAGCCACCGACTCAGCATTGGTTGTTCTCAGCCATCACACTCGATGGTCGACAAGGTGACTTTGGTGGCTCAAACAACATTGGGCATGACTGAAAATCTAGCCCAACACAGGTCTAATAGGGTGAAACTGAGAACCTAAATTGAATCTCAATCTTCGGTGACCACTGGTGGCTTGCGCTAGGGCAAGCTATAACGTGAAAGGAGGAGAAGGAAGAGAAGAAAAAGGAAACTTATGGGAATCAATCCGATTGCCAAGGAAGAAGATAATCCTTCGGTTTCGGTTGTTATTCTATTGATCGGAAGAAAGGGAGGTGGGTGCCCTCGATTGCCAAATCATATGAAGAAAATATATTTCTATAATGATCAAGAGACGGGAGGTGGGTGCCCTCAATTGCTAAATTAGACGAAGATGATAGATTTCTACAAGGATTAGGAGATGGGGGAGGGAGGTTGGGGAGGGTAACATAGGCATGTATTAATATTTTTTAATAGTCAATTCCACTCCTAGAATGTTGCTATTCTAAATGAAATAGCAATGGAAATAAAAATTTTATAGATTAAATATGTGGAATGGGCATGAAGGGTCTTGATGCTTATTTCTTCATCTCTTCATCCCCATGATCGCAAACCAATCATGCTTTAGTTTTTTTCATACCCAAGGCCTACTTGAATCTTTGGACCAGTGGTTAGCAAATCATGGTAAGTAACCCCAATCATAGTTAGAGTAATTTCATTAAATCATTTATTGCTTGTTAAAATATGTTGAAATAGTTTAAGCATTTTATTATATGCATGAAAAAATAGGATTTAATAATTTGAATAAAATATTGTTATATTTTGAAAATTTGCATGTTAGGTTTTATTATAATTGCCAAATTATGCAAAATTTATTTTTCAATAGCCTAATTTGATATTGGCTATAAAAATATACGATGACATGAAATATAATTTCAATTATGTATAATTTTTTGTATATCTTGTTTACATGAAAAATTGGATTAAGTTATTAGCTTATGTGATTAGATTATACAAAGCTTATGATGAGATTTGTTAAGAATTATGTTGTGAACTATTTTTGATACTTGAAAATATTCAAGTAAATTATGAAATTATGTGTGAAAATAAATAAGTTGAACATATATATGTTAAGACTCTCAGTTAAACTATGTTTATGATATGTAAATCTAGCTTTTAGGGTTTATATGAAGGCTTACGATATCAAAATCCTTTCCATAGGGGATATATATAGTTTCCATTTGGTGACCTTTGCTGTAGCATTAAGTGCAGTTTTGATTTGTATGTAGTTATAGGTATTGATTGAGGAGTTTTTATTAGACCCTTTGAAAATTAAGCAAAATTTTATTTGCTAAAAGAAATAAAAATTGTTTTTATTGAACGCTTGAATAATATGATTTTTTTGTAAATAATTTAATTTTTTATGTATACTAATGTTAGTTTAAGTATTTATAGTATTGTTTATGTATTTTTATTTGCTTAAGTCTACTTGATCCCTCTAATTATGTTTAGAGTTGCTTACTGAGTATGGCTCATAAAAGTTTTATTTTTATTTGAGAGACCAAGAAGTAAGTAGGATTTCAGGTAGAAGCAGTCCAAGAATTAGCTATTTTTCTATTAATATTTTAGTTTTGATTTAAGAGTACTAAAAATTCTAATACTAAGAATTTCTGTTCCCTTGTAGTTTTTGACATTATTTCAAATTTGATTAGTTGGATTTAATGAATATTTGATTTGTTAGTGTTGGTTAACTTCATTATGTGATAACATTTATAGTAAGATGCCTTTGGATGTTAGGGACAACATTCATTATGTGATAACATTTATATTACATTGACTATACATTCTATACCTTAAATCATATGCTAACTAACATGTTTAGGTGTTTTGAATCACAAATTATGTGAAATTATTATATCTATCCATTAAAATTGTCCACCTTTGAGTTACTCATTAATTGATAGCTAAATAACTTCAAAAATACATACACCAAGCACCTTTTCAAATAGTGTTACCTCTTGTCCCTTGGGCAAGATGATTGGAGTTCGTTTTTGAGTAGCGTTGACCCTTATTTTAATCCCTAATTAGCAGAGTCTGCACTTCATTTGCTCTAGCTCAGACCTCCTAGGGGCTTATGCTCAGACTTAAGTGGAGTAGGTTGGGTAAAAATGGTGGGTAAGGGAAGAGCCCTCCCTTGTCAAAGAAAAGATGGAAATTATACAATTTTCGGTTTAGCTATTTTAATATTGTAGATCATTATAAATGGCTTGGATTAGCATCTTGAAACACCTATTTTTAGTTTTATATCATGTAATTGGGCCTTCATATATTCATATGAATACTAGTATATGTGTGTGTATGCCTCCTAGTATTCAACTCATCAAACCAAAATGAATAAAGGGTACATTCTTCCCATATAATTATGCTTGAACTCCTTCCTTTTCCTCTTATAATTTGCAAGTGAGGGGTAGAATAGGGCAAGGAGGTAGTGTGCAAGGTGATTTGCTCATTTAGCTAGAGTTAGGCCATTTCGATAAAGTATCATCACTTTTAATGTGTCTATCCAACCATTTGAGTAACTTTTGAGTCTGTCATGGCCTTGTATAGCCTAATGGTTGATAATCCACTACTCTAACTTCCTTTTTTTCATTATTTAATCTTCCTTTTTTTTGTTCTAGTATTGGCAATTCATGTGTCCTATTGCAATGCTTTTACTATATGGTCTTTGAAATATGGAACAATAGACCTTTGGCACTCCAAATCCATTCTTATTGCAAAATTAGGTGGGCACTTATTCTTGAACTTACAAAATAGTTAGTGAAGAGATTTTCAATAATCCACTAATGTAAGCTAGAAATACGTATTTCATTGGCTATAAAATCTTGAATACTCTAACATTAAATTATTTGATCAAAGGCATGAAAAGGATCAAAAACAATTAAGAATGGAGAAAATGTCATGGATTCATTAAAATATATATTGGAATAAGATCGAAGTTTAAGTCTAAATCCTCTAATGTCACACGGTTCTAAATAATCTTCAAATACTTAGAAACTTCTTGAAGGGAGGAATAAGGTGGCACTACCCATTATGTACGGTGAGATCAACTATTATAAAAATAGAAAAAATAAAGGGATAGTGCAATGCAGCAGCATCACAATTAGTATAGATTAAACTTGAGCTTCTAACTATTTCTGTTACATCTAACATTGAGTAAGCTTTCCAAGGCATTTTTAGTCAAAGGTTAGATGATCATAAAATATGGTCCTTTTAATGAAAACTTGTAATTGCCAAGACTTTTATTAGTGTGCTAAAAGTAAGAAAGGTTTTTATATTTTTTATCAACTTTTTTTGATTTTTTTTTCTTAAAACATTTATTAACTATGCTATAAACCTTATTGGACTTAGGAAGAGTATTCTTGTTATTATTTCTTTATCTCTTTAGAGTTTTTGTATCCACACTCGTTGAGAAAGCCTTATGAGATTTCAAAACCTTATCATTGTAAATATACTTGAGAAGCTCAAAAATTCAATTAATAGAGTTATTATTCTTCTAAGTACTAGTTTTTGTATCCCTTTGGTAGATTTTATAAATGTTTTAAGCAAATCTCAGTGAATTTCTAATAGAATCTAGTGAGATGTAACACTCTTCAAAGATCTTTAATGAATTCCCAAATTTCATATAACTTTTGATAGTGTGTTGAATCTTTTAGTTATTCTTAGCTTGGCTTCTACTTTTTTTTCTAGCAATAATTTTTTTATTTAGCCTTTTAGTTTAACTTCTAGCTTTTAGCTTTCTTTTAAAGTTTCTTGCTCTTTTAAATTTAATTTTTAATTTATTATCATTATTAATTTATGTTATATTTATATTACACTACTTTGAAGCTTATATTGGCATAGATAAGTAATATCACATGTCATACTAGTCCAATGGAAACTAAGAAAGTATATCGGAGTATTGTTGTTCAGAATTTTATTCCTTGCATTCCTTTTATATATATATATCTCTGTGTGTGTAAGATATCAACATGTTTCATGAAGCCATTTCCTTTTGGGCATTGGAGTACAAGTATAATTGTAGCCAATTATCTATATTATTAATTTTGGTAAGAGGGTTTTAGCACTATGTGAAGTAAAAGGGCATTCAAAGAGTAGGTAGCTTATATCCTATTTGTATTTCCTTCTTTAGAGGTGCCTTATTGAGAGATATTATCTGGATCAATGTAGCATGTTAACATTAATAAATAGGGTGAAATCAAATTTATTATCCAACAGGCGATAGGCTTGAATTGGTTTGACATTAGGTTAACTTAAATTTATACTAGATCTAACGTATCATCAAGTTGAGAAAAAAAAAATCCCATCCAATTTATTTTATATGAATCCCATAATAAATTTGTCAACAACCCATTTATAGGAATATTATTTCATTTGTTAGCCATACATTTTAGAAAATAAAAATAAAATGAGCCTAAAAAACTAGAAAGTTATATCCAAATAAAGCAAGAAAAAGGAGTTAAAATTAAAGGAAAAGAGCAAAGTATGTTAAGTTTTGAACCGGTTATGCACTTTAGATTATTTATTTTTATATTAATTTAATTTATAATTAATAACCTTTAGATTCACATGATCCATGCATGGCCTATTGCTATCTCCATATTATTTTAAATATATAAAGTTTGGATTTTATGATCTACTTAATTGATAGTAACATGGTGGCTAGAATTGCTAAGCTTAAATATGATCTATTTATAATCAAGTTGGTTTTTTGACCACTCAAGCATGATCTAGTTATTAAAAGAGAGAAAATCTTATTCTAGCAATTTAGATTACTAGGTAGGTCCAAGTCAAAATTATCACTTTATCCCCCTTGCCAAAAATCAATTATGTTTTGGAGTACATAGAACAGTACTCAAATATTATTTGAAGCAAAATGCTATCCTTGTAAGGAATGCTTTGCATGCATTTTTTCTTTAATAGATCCAAAGCTAAATATTCATTTTACTAAAAGATTTCTCATTTGGAGCAACTATTGGTCCTAGCTATTGAAAATAGCTACTTCGAGTAGTTGATGGTGAACAGTTATTGTTAGTCCTTTCAGCTGCTATCCGAAACAGAGTTAAAAATAAATGAAAACCTGAATACTGATCTACTCACAGATTCAGTCATAGTGAATGACCCACTGATGATCTGACAATACTATTGGCTTAAAACTTTCAGACAACCTTTAATACCATTAACGGACCAGTCTAAACAAACTATACCCACCGTATGATCCTTATTGTTTTAAAGAGACCATTGTATGACGTAAAACATGGAAATCTTATGCAAGCAATTATGCTAATGTGAACCATCTGACACCGTCCAAACGATTGTAATGTGGTCAGGTTGCAACCAAACGTGATGCAAAGAACTAAGGCTTCCACCAAAAATGCTCGCCCTTAGACTCCTAGGAAGAGAGCATTCCTTACTACTTTCTCTTTAGCCTCTTCCACTCCTCTCAATATAAATTCAAGCCCTAAATATCTCTCTTTACCTTCCTCTGCTCTCATTCTCCTTTCATCTTGCTCTTTTTTCTCCCATGATCATTTAGAGGATGGTAGCAACATTCCAGATGGTGGCCCCCCTCATGGCTTCCTCAAATCTCTTCACCAATTTCAAAAGGTTTTGGTTACAATCGCTACTTGGATCTCTTGCAGGTTTGGATTTCTTCTTAAGATTTCTTGCTTTCTATTTTTCATCTTGCTCTTTATTGAATGCTTCAATAGATGGGTCTCTTTAGGTTGCATATAGATAAGGCATTTTGAAATTCACATATTTTTGAAATGCAATATTTTAGAAATCCAAGATATAGTATTTCAGAATCCCATGTCCACATTTTTTTATAAAAATGTAGTCAAAAAATATTATTTACAAAAAATCAAAAAATGTAGTCCAAAATAAATTCATATACTATTTACAAAATGCCACCAAGTTTTTGTTTATTTATAAAAATGGCACCACATTTTTCTAAATGTCCATTTGAAGAATTTGTAAATAACACCTCTAGATATAGGTTTTAAAATAAGAATTTTGGCTTCTCCAAATCCTTATTTAAAATTTTATAAAATTTTAAAATTTTCTCCTAAGAGTAAACAAGTATGCATTTTAGTTTTGAAATTTTAAAATCCTCTCTCCAAATGAAATCCCTCCTGGAAATCCCTTATCTAAATACAACCTTAGATTTGATTTTTCTTTGTTTATGGTTATTTAGTGGAAATTTAGATAAATTTAATGTCTTTCCTTTATTCTATAAATTATGGTAAATTATGGCAACTTAACTATGACTTTTACATTTTTTGTTAGAGATTTTTTTTTTTTTAATTGAAAGGAGTGGTTTGATTTGTTATATAAGTTTTGTAAACTTTTGAATGCTCAAGTTTTTGATATGATTTTATATAGTAGACTGATTATTGGTTTCTGTACTTGCATTTTAGGAAAGAAAGGAAGCATTTTGGTGGAGAAATATGATGGAAGATATACTGTTGGTTTTAAGATTAGGCTGCATGGGGAGAATTTGATCACAAATGTAGTTGGAGTTAAATATTAGAATCTCTTTCAGTTTAGCTTGCTTGCTTTTTGATGTTTTAGATCAATTCCTCAATGAGTCCACTCTTTTTCCATGACTGATTTTTTTGTTCTAGCAGAATTAATGATTGGATTATTATTCTTTTGTCTTCCTTTTTGAGATGTGAGTAGTGTTCTTTTTATCGATTATTGCAATTCAAATCCTTTAGGATAGTTGGTCAACATGCATATTGAAATATGCTCGATCTTTCTGTTAACTTGGTTCTCAATCTTTCTTTCTTTTTTTCTTTCTTTTTCAGGCAAAGACAAGATTCACAAATTCCAATCCTGGGTGAGCTCTTATATTTATAATCCATGCACATGATTTTTGGATCATCTTGAATATTTGTTATGTTTTGCACTGAATAAATTGATTTTATTTCTATTAATTTTGATACTTCAAATTTCTTTGAGGAATCATTATGTGAATATGTCCCTGCTAAACATACTTTTCTGCTTGATTTGACTTGTGGCTAGAAGAAACACAGTTATATTGATTGTTATTTGAATTTTTGTTATGAAAAGTGGGATAAATACTATTATGTAGATATGATTGTTTAGACAATTTAGATTTATATAAGATTTATTGTTACATGGACTCTTTTGATGTTCTTTTGGGTATACCATTAGATTGAAAAGTTGGAGTGCTTGTTGAACAATTATATTGGTCCAATAATTCTCCAATATAAGAGCTTAAATTTGAGTTTTTGCATGACCTTTCTCTGTCTTTGTCTTTGTAGCGCAAAAGTTGTTGACATTCAATTTGAGTCTAGGGGCAAATAGAGCCATTCTTTGATAGATGTACTACATGACTCATATATGAGGACAATCAATTAGCACAACTTGCATTTGTGGGCCTGTGACTTTGCTTCTATATATGGTTGGTCTGATCTACAAGTCATCAGGTCTATCCAAGAATAGCTTGGGATAGATTTAAGGGCAGTTAGAGGGGATTATGCTTTCTCTCTTTTAGTGCATGGATTTCATGGCCAACGTGCTCGTTGCTTTTAACTTCCCATCCAAGTTTTCTTTATTTAGCCCAAGTTAATGCCACAGGCTGCTTTTTATTCGATTACAAGGTGTTTATCCCACTGTTTTATTTAATTTTATTTTTGTTTTCTTGATAAACCACTATCTTTTGATTTCTTTTTTAAAGATTGCACTACAAATGGATTGTATTAGATCAAGGCATGCTTGACCTAACTTGATCTCATATTTGGTTATGATTTCAAACCTGAAATCTAATTAGGCTAGGTTAGATCAAGAGTGATATTCAAGTTAAAAATTTTGACTTTTTTATTATTAAAATATAGTAACTAATAATTATTTTTTAAAAAATAATAAGATTAAAAGAGTTAGTTAACACTTAATATTTTATTTAAAATTTTTAATTTTATTTGAGTAATTAATCATTTTTAAGTTTATAAATTGACTTTAATATATATAAAAATATTATAAATAAAAATACAATAAAATAAATAATTAAATATAAATATTAAATATAATTAATGACAAATAAAAGAGATGAGATATAGTTATGGAGCTAGGAAAAAGAAATTAATTTAAATGATATTCCATTCAATGAATTGGAAAAAATATTTGGGGTAAAAGTTAAGAAAGCTTATATAATTTAGAATTTTGAGTTGGGTCTAGGTTGGGTTATGAGTTGATCAAACCTATTTGCGATCCTACTATAGAGTTATCTATCCAACCCATTTGCAATCCTACTATAGAGTTGCCAACCCCTACCACCATACAAAAACAAAAAAAACCCAACCCTTTCCCAATAATAAACTCCCAAAATATTAGGTGTTTTCTAAAATTTCACTCTTTAATTTTAGTTTCTTAAGATAGAAAAAAGATTTCCATATCTTAATTAGTGTCTAAAAAAATCCACCCCTAAATTTTTGCATCCAAGATAACTAATTATGTTATTTATTCAAACCTTAAAATTTGAAACTAATATATTCATGAAAATTAAAGGCTTGAAGCCTCACCTAGGTGCAAGCTTGAGCCAATTAATTGGAGGGACACGTACTACCTTATTATAATAAAATATTATTGCACTTCCATGATAAAAATGGCAACAAATCTAATGATTCATAAAATCATAGTGAATAAAAAAAAGAAAAATTTATCTTTATATATATATATATATATGAATGTTTATGTGTTTATATATATGTATGCATGCATGCGCATATATGGATATATTGCCCCCTAAATGGCTAGAATCCTACTCTGTTGTACTATGTTAAATCCTAATTTAGTGGAATTAATATGTTAATGAGTTTTTGATTTGTTGAAGATTTTCCAATCTTCATTTGATTGTACTTTTTAATGGTTTTCCAATCTTCATATGAGGGGCTTCTATGACCTTTGTCTCATATTATAGCTTCCTCTCTACAAGAGCACTTAATGTTTCTTTTATTTTCCTTTTTTGCTCCTAGTATCAGCATATATAACTAATATTACTTTCAAAAACTGAAGCAGTAATAAATAGTTGGTTCCCTTTCCATTAAAATCCAGTCCATTAAGGTTATTTTTGACAGAGCTCTTGAGTAAAATTTTTGATAGTAAAGCCTTTGTAAAATATTTTTTATTATTTGGTAACTATATTTCCAAAGTATTATAATTAATCAAAGTATTATGAATAACTATAATAGAAAAGTACTTTTAGAATAAGAAATAATAATATAAAGAACATTATATAATATATTTAATTATCTAATTATTTACAATATCATGATACATTATTATAATAATATTATAAAATTATAACGTATATAATATTATTATAATTATGTTATGTTATATCTTACTATTATAATTATAGTATAATATTATTATATTATAATGTTTAATATGATTATATATATATGTATATATTTCAAACTATCGACCTTTAGGCTCAATGAAAACTATTTTTTAACAAGATTTGCAAAGCACTTTTGCACAGAAGCTCTTAATTGGAGCTTTTGTCAGCTAAACATTTTTCATCCTTTTGGCCAAAGCGTTTCTGAAAAAATGTTGATTTAAAAATTCCATCAAACATCTATTTTTGTCCCAAAATTGTTTTTTCGATTTGGAAAAGTGCTTTTGACCCTCCATAAGCAATCTCCAACAAGGGCTAATTCTTTTCATTTCTTTTTTTTTTTTTATCATTATTTTTTCTGTTTAATTATTGCTTTGTTTTCTACTTTTTGTATGATCTCAGACCCGATTCTTGCATGTATCCGCATGAAGACTTATTCATTAGTCAAATGCATTCTATTTATCAGATAATCCAGTGTACAAAGAATGACAGATAACTGCAGCATCTGCCTTCTGTTACAACCATCTTAGAGAATCGAATTTGCTCGCACTATTATTCTTTCCGTGATGCTTGTTACCACTGGCCTTCAAGTGCTCGTAACTCATCGTTACCGTGACCATCATAACCACATTTACCTTGGATCAATTTAATATTCTTTTTTTATTTTTTCTGAATAATAATAATAATCTTGCAGAAAAGGCATCAACAGACAAACTTTTAGAGATTTATGAAGTATAACAGAATTTATTTACGATGCTTCTTGAGATCTACTTTCATGACCTAAATGTATGTCCACCTATTCACCTGTTATCTGTTCCAACTTCTGCTAGAAATGATAATAATGTCCATGAACCGGCATGCTTGCTATATTTTGGCACTTGATCACAAGACCCATGGAATCTACAAAGCTCCTCTCTTTCATCATAAGAACGATTACTTTTGAAAATTTCCGTGGACTGTAAAAATAATAATGGCTGTTTTGCTCAGTTTGTGCTGCTGATATTATATGCCAGCATTATGGTATTTAGAAGCAAGCAGCTTGTGTGTGGTGTCTCGAGTTTACGAGCTTTGCTTGAAACATCTAATTTGTGTTGTTGATCCTCAGGCGTGAAGTGCTGTTGTCTGAGGCCCTACGAGAAGCTCTGGAAGAAGAGATGGACGGGGATCCACGAGTTTGTCTTACGGGGGAAGTTGTGGGTCGCAATGGTGGCCAATCCCAGGTGACCAAAGGCTTAGTGGAGAAGTATGAAAAACTGAGGGTTCTCGACGCTCCCATTGCCGTCAACTCCTTCATGCTGCTGGCCTTCAATCATATATCAAACAATTGGGGCATGCTCCATTACACTTCCGGCCGCCAGTTTTCCATTCCAATACTGATCCGAGGACCCGGAGGTGTGGGGCAGCAACTCGGCGCGGAGCACTCACAGCGCTTGGAGTCATCCTTCCAGGTCTGCAGATGGTTGCCTGCTCGACTCCCTACAATGCCAAGGGACTCATGAAAGCAGCCATCAGGAGCGAGAATCCTCTGCTACTCTTGGAGCATTTGCAGCTCTATGATGAGAAGGAGACGATCCCTGACCAGGAATACATTTGTGGTCTCGAGGCGGCAGAGATGGTACGGCCCGGGGAGCAGGCGACGATCCCGACGTACTCGCGCATGAGGTATCATGCGATGCAGGCTGCGGGGACTCTGGTGAACAAAGGATACGATCCTGAGGTCATCGACATCAGGTCGTTGAAGCCATTCGACCTCTACACCATTGGGAAATCCGTGAAGAAGACTCGTCGCGTGCTGATGGTGGACGAATGCATGCGTACTGGTGGGATCGGAGCCGGTCTGAGGGCGGCCATCATGGACGATTTCTGGGACAACTTGGCTCTTCCGATCAAGTGCTTGTCGTCGCTGGACGTGCCAACACCGTGTAATGGGTCGATGATGGAGTGGACTCTGGTGCAGCCACCGCAGATCGTGGCTGCTGCCGAGCAGCTTTGCCAATAGATGGGCTCTTGCAGGCAGTGCCCTTCAGAGCGCTTGGGGTTCCACCTCATAACGCAGCGTTTCCACCATATTAATTTTCTTGCACCCTGTGATGATGCTTAAATAATATGGCCTGCCGCTTGTTTGGAAAAATAATATTTTCTGTTGTTGCATTTAGAAGTTATAAAATTGTAAGAGCAAGTACTTTATAATATCATCTGAAACAAAAGTTTATAGTGACGTGAAATTTATTTTCAGAATATATGAGCCAATGCCTAGGTGTAAACCATATCCATATATAGAGCCATAACATAGTCTTATATCAAGATTTTAACCATTTAAATTTAAAACATATGGCTCCCAAGATCTATATTTTCTCCCCTTCATTTTTAACATCATAAAAATAAAGCATATGCAAAATTTAGAAAAGAAGATGTATGATTTGTATTTAAAACAAAGACTCATTAAAAATCATGCAACTAGAGTCAAAATATATAGCAAAGCATGTATTATACCATTATTTAAACATGAGAAAGAAGTTATATATCAAAACACATGCATGCCAAAAATATAAAATCATTTGTATTTGAGTTTAGGTTTTCAATGAAAATTTTAGGTTATGCTTGTCAATTTACAAATTAAGATTTTCTATGAGTATTTGAATATAAAATCATATATTCTAATGTGTTCGTTAATAAACTCAAGCATATATCATTCATCATATATCAATTATGAATAAAACATGTAATCATAATTAATTTCAACATATAATACCCAATCAATATTTTTTATGGAAAAAGTTATTTATGTTACCAATATTAGCCTTCCCTTTGCAAATGTCTCTAAAGATTACATGATTTTTAATTTGCTTTGACCTTAAGACATACCTATAAAAATGATTCATTTTTGCATTTTTGGTACTCAAATTTTTTTGGGCGCAACCTTGTTAATTCGTTGCATATTAGAAACATATCTTTATTTTGGAATCCATATTATTTTAGTACCAAAAAAAAAAAAAAAATCTCCTAATAGGGTATGAGTGCAAGATGTGTCCCTTCTAATCACGATAATGATATGTAATAAATGAATTATGAAAAGAAATAGCTTCAACGAAATAATTTTTGAAATACTTTTTTTCCTTGAAGAATTAGTTTTGCCAAAGAAATTTTTTTGAATTAAATGATTCAAATCCTAATCCTACTCTTTACATGTTATATCTTTTAATTACTAATAACTTATTAAAATTATAATATAATAATATAAATATAAATATAATATATAATATATAATATAAATAATATAATATAATATAATATAAATATAATAATAATAATAATAATAATAAATATAATGATTTATGATCACTGCTAGCCTTTCATTATTGAAATACCTCACACGCATAAAAGAGTGACGTTGGATCACAACGAGTGACCCTATCACAGTTGATCCTGTTACGGGTGAGTAACCAAACGGCCCTTAGTTATTAGTCACAGCTACAACCACGGTGATGGGCCACCCCACCGGCTGGCTGGCTGGCTGGCATCCGCCCGCCTGCGGCAGGTTGCCAAAGGCCGGATCAATTGACGGACCAACCTAAACAAACCATAAACACCGCACGATCCCCGCTGTACTCAATCGACAACCGTATGATCCAAACGTGCATCGCAATCTCACCATCCGATGTTGGCCCAACGGCCGTGATGCGATCAGGCGACGACGAAACGCAACGCGGATTGCAGGCGATGGAACCGAGGCTTGCCAGGAAAATGAAGGCCCGACCCCTGCTCCTAGAGACTCTTCGCTTCGGTCTCTCCGCCGCTTCCAATATAACTCCAACCCCAACTCCAACCCCAGATCTCTCTCTCCTTGCCTTCCTCTCTGCCCCCCATTCTTCTTTCCTCTCCTCCTCCTCCTCCTCTTTCTCGTGATCGTTTTCCTTCCATCATTTCGGGGATGGCGGCGGCGCTCCAGACGACGGCCTCTCTCGCCGCTTTCTCGAATCTTGCCGTCAATTCGGAGAGGTTTCGGTTCGGATCGCTGCTCCATTCTCCCGCAGGTCCTCCTTTTTTGCCCCTTTCCTTAAATTTTGCTCCATATGGATCGTTTCGGAGAAAAATTTGATCGGATAGTGTTCGTATATGGGTCTATCCTGAAGATTTCTTGGTTTCTAGTTTTCTTCTTGTTCTTTTCAATGCTCTAGTGGTTGGATCTCTTAGTTTTGTTTTTATTTATCGTCTTTTCTTTATTTTGTAAATTATGGGAACTTGGCGCGAATTTTTTATTTTATTTCGTAAGAGGGTGGAGTGAGTTTTCGGAAAATTCTTAATGCTTAAGTTTTTGAGCTGATTTTAGATAACAAGCTAATTATTGGTTTCCGTATTTGGTTTTCAGTAAGGAAAGGAAGCATTCTGGTTGTGAAATCTGATGGAAGGCATACTCTTGGATTTGACACCGGGATGCGTGGAGGGAATTTGATCACAAATGCAGTTGCAGTTAAATATCGGAACCTCCATTAGTTTAACTTGCATGCTTTTTGGTGCATTCGTTCATTCCTGGATGAGAATGAAATTTTTGTGGGATTGATTCTTGGCACTATAAGAGAATCAGTACTAAGTTTACTAGTACTTTATCTTCCTTTTTGAGATGTTACAGTGTTTTTATCATCTACTAGTACAGTACTGATACTATAGGACAATTGGTCTTATCCAGTTATGCATATGGAGATGTTCTCGATCTTTCTGTTGACTTGGTTTTCAATCTGTGTGTCTAGGCCAAGACTGAGGCTTCTTCAAAATCCACAGATTCCAAGCCTGGGTAAGCTCTCATATATAATTGATACACCTGATTTTCTGATCATCTTGACTATTAATTGTTGAATATGCATTATTTTCTGCATTGATGAAATTGCTTTTATTTCCATCAATTTTGATGCTTCAATTTTCTCCTAGGGATCATGTGAATATTTCCATCGCAAGAATACTTTTCTGCTTGACATGATTTGTGGCAAGAAACACAATTATCTTAATCTTTTTTTGGAACTTTTTTCGTGGAAAATGGGATTACTACTGTTGCATGCCTATGCATGGTTAGATAATTTAGTTTTATATAGGTTTTATATAAAATTTAACTAGTCAAAAGTTGGAATGTTTGTTGAAGAGAGAACTAGTCCAAGATTTCTTCAGTGGAAGAGCTTAAATTTTAGTTTCTGCATGATCTCTCTCTCTCTCTCTCTCTCTCTCTCTCTCTCTCTCTCTCTCTCTCTCTCTCTCTGTGTGTGTGTGTGTGTGTGTGTGTGTGTGTGTGTGTGTGTGTGTGTGTGTGTGTGTGTGTGTGTTTGTGTTTGTTGAAAAGCAAAAGTTGTTGACACTCAATCATGGTGAACTTCGCTGCAGCCAGAGCCTCCCCTGTTTTCTGAACCTCCAGCTTCCCTTCCAGGCTTCTTTATTTGCCCAGGCTGATGCCATGGGACTGCTTCTTTGTTTGATCGTAAGGGGTCTACTCTGTCTTTTGTTTCCTTAAACTGGAGAAACCATTGTCTTTTGATTTCTTTCTCTGCAATTTCCCCCTCCTAGTACCAAATAAAAATAAAAGCCAACCCCCTTCCCCAACAATCAACTCCCAAAAAATCAGGTGTTTCCTAAAATTTTGCTCCTTAATTTTAGTTTTTGAAGAACGAAATCGGATTTCTATATCCTAATTAGTGTGTGAAAAAATATCTGGCCCTTAATTTTCGCATCCAAGATAACTGATTATCTTTTTTATTGGAATCTTAAAATTTGAAATTAACTTATGTATGAAAATTAAAGGCTTAAAGCCACACTCGGACATAAGTTTGAGCCAATTAATTGGAGGGACTTGTATTACCTTATTACTATAGAATAGTATTTCAACTTCAATAATAAAATATGACAACAAATCCAATTTAAATAATTAGTGATTCATAAAATAATACTCAATAAAGCATCAGTAAATTATTATTATAAAGAATGAAAAATTATCTTTTAACAGATTTTATTATATCTATATATATGTATGTGTGCAAGAACTTGCATGTGCGCGCATATGTCCTAATTTATTAGGATTAATTTGTTAAAGGGATTTTGATTGGCTGTAGGTTTGATTAGTGAAGTTTATTTTCACTAGCTTGTACTTAAATATGTTTTCTGATCTTTATATGAGGGGCTTCTGTGATCCTCAAATATTGTAATCCTTTCTGTTTTAGCTTCCTCTCTGCCAGCAAAAAACACACTCATTATTTCTTTTATTTTCCTTTTTTGCTCCTTGTTTTTCATTCCTTCTTCTTTTCCTTCTCTTGCATGATATCAGCATTAATAGTTAATATTTCTTTCAACAACAGCAAACAGGAATAAACAGCAGGTTCCCTGTCCCTTGACTATTTCCATCCCTTGTCCCTTTTACCATTATTTCTATCTTTCTTGTTCCACTGATTTTACTTCATTTCTGTCTGCTTTCTACATCAGAGTCATGAAGATCTGATGAAAAGTTGATTGTAGACCCCAATTCTGATCCCTCAAGTTATCTGCTGCACATCATTGTACTGTCTGCTAACCCTTTTTCCCTCATTCTCTAGAAATATGTAAACCGATGTCTTCCTATTCATCCTTAATTGCTGAAGTTTGTCATTACATCTGGTACAAAATAGAGTTGGATGGCAAACCAGCAAACTCCATTACTCAACATATTACACCATCTCAAACTGTCACTTATTTCCAAGCTACTGTGAGATTGAGAAACTTTTCTTCATTATCTCTTGGACTGTTAGTGACATCTGAGTGTCAGGTGATTATTTTTATTTCTCCTGTGCGGGTGAAAATGGAGTTCATTCAAATTCGTACCATCTGCTTTCTCATGATGGTTGGATTGTTGATTATCTTTTATTTTTTTAATGTTCTCTGCATGCAAGAACTCTTTTATGCTTCCTTGGAAGCCCAGGAATTAAAAGTTCTTACATAGACCGTAGATAGTTTTCCTTTATTAAGGAAGACAATTTGTAGTACATCATTTATTTCCATGCATGATTCAATTATGTTTGCAATTATTCGAGATTCTAATCGCAAACATCTATAGGCAGCACTTAAAAGTTTTAACCATAATTAAAGAGAGTGATTTCCTAAAGTGGTGGGTATGCCTCTTTTTGAGCCATTGTGTTCTTGATTCTAGTTCCAACATGTTCACCATTGTCGTGGAGACAATGTTTTCACTTGACTTCGAATCTATTATTAAAGTTCAATTCCACATGAAATAGGCATCAAAATTACTTTCTTTTTTCGAAGTCAGTTGTTTGTTAATCTATTCTTTTGTTTTCTCGGTACTTTTAGAATTTGTAATGTTACTAGATTATTACTTTTGCCTACATGAAGCTTGTATTTGACTAAGATATTTTTTCCCCTCATGATCAAGTTCATTTCATCGTCATCATATTATCTCTATAAGTCTCAGTGATACAAATTCTTCTTTGGGCACAAAACATCATCATTGCTCATCCCACCACTCTAAGTGCAAATTTTAATATTGTTTCTTTTGCTAAATTCTTTTACTTATTTGTGTGTTTGGATGGATGCTGTTTTTCAGGCATTTGAATTACCTATGCCCTTTGAGGCCTTTGACAGTTTTCCTTGTTCCAATAGGTTATATGGATTTATTATTATTATCATTATTCCTTTTTCAATCTAAGGATAGTAATTTAATCTTGGTATGTAAAAGGAGGGGCACATTTTGATTGCTGGTTTTTAATCTTCTAAAATATTTCAAAAGCTAGTAGAAACTTGTAGTGCTTTCTTCTGGACTTTGGCATTTTTTTAGTTGATATAATTTCTTGAAGACTTGAACACAAACTATATCTTATCAAAAGGAAGGAAATGAGCAACTAATTCATGTTTTTCCATGATGCAGAATATCAGTTTAAAATTCACCTGAGTAAATTGAATATCAACATGAATGTTAATGACACTGTTCTATCTATCTTAGAAGGGAGTTTTGGAGTGAAGTGAAATACTAGTGAAAGGCCTTTACTCGTCAATGCCTTGGCCTAGTGATTTAAGTCTCAGCAAGACAGAGGCCATCTTAGCCATCCTGTCCCAATCCAAAAGGATTCTAGGATCGGTTTTGGTTGTCCCATCTTGCCTTAACCATAATATATTATAATGTCAATTTTAAATAAATATAATTTACCATAAAAATATAACTTTTGAAGTTCAAATATATTTAAAGATCAAATAAAACACTAAAGCTTCGTAAATATTTTTTTTTTAAAGAAAAAGTATCTTAAGCAAGTATTAGAACGTCTTGTTCTATGAAAAAACTAGGACATCTCTTCCATGATAACCTTGCCTTGGCCTTTGGAAAAATCTTTAAAGCTTGAAGAAATTATCATTTTCTTCTATGGTCGATAAGATGAGAATTTTAAGAATGACTTGATGATGAATTCCTTTTTGATTGTCTTAACTAATGGTGGATACATGATTTCATACCTTAAAATTTCTAGAAATATCTATTATTTATTTAGTTGTTTGTTTTGGATAAAATTGCAGGCTGTCATAAATCTCATTAGAGAGATTGGAATATTGATTGTACTTAAGGTTGTGCCGGCTTTCTACTTATAGGTTTTATTGGCTTCCTAATAGAAATATTTGCCAATTTCTTGTCTATGTACTTTTGGAAAACTACTTGACCATGGATGCATGATTACTTCCGTGCATGTAGTGTGGATTTAATGCAGCAAGAAGAGTAAAGAGCGATTCGATTGCTAGGAATTAAACTCCGAGATCAACATATTGAAGGCAATCTGGATTGAAGAACTCTTTATTGTATTAACAGTGTATATATGTATATAGAATATGACTCCTCTCCCTAATTCAAGCATTTAACCCCATACAAAATCATGCTAGAAATAGGACTCTCTAGCAAAGAAATATGCTGGAATTATTCAACTACAAATATAGAATTTTGGATAAAATTTGACAGTCTCCAATGGAAAATTTATAGGAAAACTAGGTGAAATAGGAACAAATGGGCCTCCTGTCTATTCATTGTATGAAAGTACCTTTTCCCTATGAATGTGGTTATAGACTAATAATTTTGGGGGCCTTTTCCATAGATTGATTCTGGATCTCTAGCAGTTGTTATGAGGTGGTTCATGATTTGAACTTTTTCCTGCTTTGTTTTTATACCCTGTATGCATGCTATCATGCTGGATTCTTACATGTATCTACATAGAGGCACATACATCGGCCATATACATTCTAGTTATCAGATAATATAGCCCACAAAGATTAGCACGTAATAGCAACATCTGCCTTAAGTGCCAACCCTTTTAGAAATTTGTAGTTTCTCACTTCACTATTCTTTCTGTAAGACTTGTTATTACTGGCCTTCAGGTACTTCTAACTCATTGTTACTGTGACCATCATAACCACACTGACCTCTGGATCAATTTTATGCTCCTTTTTTATTTTTTCCAAATAAAAATAAACTTGTAGAAAAAGCATCAACAGATAATCTTTTTGTGATTATCAAGTATAATAGAATCAATTTAAAATGCTTCCTAGTATCTACGTTCATGAGATAAATTTATGTCTACCTATTTACTTGTGATCTGTTCCAAGTTCTGCCCATGAACCTGTATATTTTCCAGTTTTTGGTACATGATGCGCAAGACCGATAGAATCTATAAATCTCCTCTCTTTCATTATAAGAATGATTATTTTTGAAAACTTATGTGGACTGTTAAAATAATAGTGGCTGTTTTACTTATTTTATGCTAACAATATGTCACTTTATAAAGATTAGAAGCAAGCAGCTTGTATGCTGTCTCTTGAGTTTATGAGGTCTGGTCAAAATATCCAATTTATGTTATTAATCCTCAGGCATGAGTTGCTGCTGTTTGAGGCTCTACGAGAGGGACTGGAAGAAGAGATGGACCGAGATCCTCGAGTTTGCGTTATGGGGGAAGATGTGGGTCATTATGGTGGCTCATACAAGGTGACCAAAGGCTTAGCAGAGAAATATGGAGATCTGAGAGTTCTCGACACTCCCATTGCTGAGAACTCCTTCACAGGCATGGGCATTGGTGCTGCAATGACTGGTTTACGGCCAGTTGTTGAAGGCATGAACATGGGTTTCCTCCTTCTGGCCTTCAATCAGATATCAAACAATTGTGGTATGCTCCATTACACTTCTGGCGGCCAGTTTACCATTCCAATAGTTATCCGAGGACCTGGAGGTGTGGGGCGGCAGCTTGGGGCAGAGCACTCACAGCGCTTGGAATCCTACTTCCAGTCAATTCCTGGTCTGCAAATGGTTGCCTGCTCGACCGCATACAATGCCAAGGGACTGATGAAAGCAGCCATCAGGAGTGAGAATCCTGTGGTATTGTTTGAGCATGTGCTGCTGTATAATTTGAAGGATAGGATTCCTGATGAGGATTACATTTGTTGTCTGGAGGAGGCTGAGATGGTAAGGCCTGGAGAGCATGTGACAATCCTGACATATTCGCGCATGAGGTATCATGTGATGCAGGCTGCTAAGACTCTGGTGAACAAAGGATATGATCCTGAGGTCATTGACATCAGGTCATTGAAGCCATTTGACCTCTACACCATTGGGAATTCCGTGAAGAAAACACATCGCGTGCTGATAGTGGAGGAATGTATGCGCACTGGTGGAATTGGTGCCAGTCTGAGGGCAGCCATCATCGACAATTTCTGGGACTACTTGGATGCTCCGATCATGTGCTTGTCATCACAGGATGTGCCAACACCATATGCTGGGTCATTGGAGGAGTGGACTGTGGTGCAGCCAGCACAAATTGTGGCAGCGGTGGAGCAGCTCTGCCAATAGATAGGCTTTTTCAGGAAGTTTTTTCTTTTGAGCATCAGAACTTGGAATCCTATTTGTTGTCAAACATTACGTTACTTGGATTTTCGCATCGTATAGCAGTGTTTCTATACCATCTGTTTAGCATGTGCCTTGCGATGCTTATTAAATAAAAGAGTCCGGCATTTATTAGCTTAAAATAATGTGTTCTGTTGTAGCAATTAGAAGTTTCAAATTCTGTTTGTTTAATTATTTTTCAACTTTCAATAGGAAGCATGACGAGCTTGAAGTTTTGGTCTTGATAATGCAAGGATGCCATTTTTTATTTAACTAGCTAGATGTGAGGTTTTTTGTTGAAGTGACTGGTTAGGAGAATAAGAAAGGTCAGGTCCTCTTGTAAATGATTTCCTCTTTCCTCACATGTTGCATGTTATATATCTAGTCAGAAATTCACAGGAATGGGATGAATGGCAAGGAAGCAGAGACGTCTCTTCCCCAAGCACTATTTTATTCAAGATTTTGTAGATAACGCTCTCCAATTAATGGTAGCTGTTTCTTTCAAGGAGTGGATTGGATGGTTGATCTCCTATTCTGAAATAGAGGGTTGATAACATGACCTGTTACCCTGGCAGCAATGGCCAAATAAATATATTTGGGTCTCCTGGATGTTTGTCTGTTGAAGGTTCATTTGCTTATGCAGTGCAATGACCGCTGGCACAAAATGCCACGTTCAGATGGTGTTTCCCTAGACCCGAGAATGACAAGCTTTATTGGTTCTTTTGAAGAATTCCATGGCTTGAGAGTTCATCATGATAAGGCGTTGAAGACCTCACTCAGAAGATAAGCATGTATGCGGCTGTCTGCTCTTTCTGTTTATGATCATCGTACCCAGAATACCTAGTATATTGCTAGTCTGGACAAGGACTATTGTTTGTGATGGGAGTCTATTACGACCATTTTGCCTGGCATCATAGCATGATCATGGCTTTTGATATCATCTATGCATACTTGTATGTAAATATCGTGCACAGCCACTATGAGAATATTTTTTTCTTGTTAGTGGGAGGGGATGGAAGTTTTAGAGTGTTTTTATATGTCAAATCTTCCGACGAGGAGCCAACAAAATGAAATGCTTTTTATGCTTTGAAATCCTTCGAAATGAGATATGAGAGGATGCCTTGTCGGAATATTATACGGAGGGTGGGCGAGAACAATCTAAAGAACCAATTTTCTGACGAAATTCTTATAGTGCCTATTGTTGCCTTTTCTATACCCTTTTAATTGTACTTTGAGTGATAATTGCATAAGCTTTTAACCTTTCAATTATCAATAAAGATATCATTCTTATTACTCTTTTTTTGATGCATTTCGTTTGGTTTTACTTTTGTTTTGGCTTTATTATCTTTATAGGCCGACTATTTTTGTACCGGTGATAGTTAGGCATGGTATGATCTTGACGTGAGAAAAGCTAAGCTGATGACAAAAAAAAAGTTTTTTAATAAGCAAAAATTGAAACGACGTGCTCCACGGTGATTGGATGTCCAAGTCGTGTTGGGGGGGGGGGGGGGGGGGATGGCATTCCCATGTCCCCCCTCTCGGTTTCTGATAGGTGATCTCTGCAGAAAATTTAGGCTACCAGCCCTCCCCTCAACGCTCATATCCCTGCGTATTCGATGAGACACTTGGGCCTCATTTGAAAGCAAAGATCCCTGATCCAGTGGGACCATAAGAACAAGAATTCTAGGCTGCTTTTAATTTTCAAAAATATTTTTTATTTGTGTTTTTTATTTTTATTTTCTAAAAATATTTTTTATATTCTGCCTTTTGATCTTAAAAAATGCATTTGGTATATGAGAATAAATATTATTTTTTATTTTATTGTTTTCATTATAAGCAATGCCTTTTAAAAGGATGGATAAAAAAATTAAAGGAAATGCTATTCACTCTAATTTTTCGATCCTTATTTTCTATTCTCTTAATTATTTTAATAAAAATATTAAAAATATCTATAAAATGTTTTTAATTTTTTGTTATTTTACAGTTATTTCTTTTGAAAAACTATTTTTATTTTTAAAAACTAAATATGTTTTTATAAGTATTTTGTATTTTCTACTTACTTTCAAGTTAGCCTTAAAGGGAAGTCCTACTTTCAAGTTAACCTTAAAAGGAGAGTTCTATTTTTAAGTAGAGCCTCAAAAGAAAGTCTTACTTTTAGGTCAACCTCCAAAGGAGCACTACTCTCAGGTAAAGCCTCGTAAGAAGAGTCATACTCTTAGACCAGCTTCAAATGGAGTTTTACTCTCAACCAGCCTCAAGGGAAGTCTTGCTTTCAAGTGAAACCTCAAGAGGAAGTCTTACACTCAGGTCAACTTCAAACGGAGTCATATTTTTAAGCTGCCTCAGAAGAAAGTCTTACTCTCAAGCCAATCTCAAAAGGAATCCTATTTCTAAGTAAAGCCTCAAAAGAGGAGTCCTACTCTTAGTCCAACCTCAAAGAGAAATCTTGCTCTTAGGTAAAGTCTCAAAAGAAAGTTCTACTATCAAGTCAGGCCTCAAAGAGAAGTCATACTCTCAGACCAGCCAAAGGAAATCCTACTCCCAAGTCAGCTTCAAAGGGAAGTCCTACTTTTAGGTAAAGCTTCAAAAGGTAGTCCTACTCACAAGTCAAACCTTAAAAAGGAGTTAGACTCTCAAGTCAAACTCAAAGAAAATCTTACTCTTAGATCAGAAGAGAGTCCTACTCTTAGATCAGGCTTTAAAAGGAAGTCCCACTCTTATGTCAACCTCAAAGAAGAGTCCTACTCCCAAGTCAAATTTCAAAAAAAAGTCATACCTCAAGTTGAGTCAACTCAAATGGGAGCCCTATTTCCAAATCAAACCAAAGGGGAGTCCTATTTTCAGATCGAACTTAAGCCAGTTCCAAGGGGAGCCCTACTTTCAGATAAAGTTAAAAGGAGAGTCCTACTCCTAGGTCAAGCCAGTTCAAAGGAAAGCCTTGCTCCTAATTCGAGCTTCGCTTGAAGCAAAAAGGAGCCTTGCTTATAATTCAAGCCCAACTTAACTCAAAGAGGAGCCTTACTCCATCGAAACTCTTGGAGATAGAGTTTTGCTCCATCACAATAAAAGCCCTACTCCATCTAAATAAGAGCCCTACTCCATCAAAAGTCCTAAAGCCTTACTCTATCAAAATTCTGAAGCCTTCCTCCATTGAAAACTAAAGCCTCGCTTCATCAAAAACGAGCTTTGCTTCATCAAAATTCTAAAACACTGCTCTACTAAGAACTTAGAGCCTTGCTCTCTTACCTAATTGAAGCTGAAACTAAAAAAGAAAAGACAAACATGAAGAGAAAAAGGAGGTCACGAAGGATGATAAATATATGATATTAAATCATAATAATGTTACTTTATACTTTGAAATCCAAAATAAATAAAAAATAAAAAATTCTTTAAATGCAAGGATAATAGGGACTACGAACTCTTCATTAGAAGTTTTTCGGTCTTTAAGGCAGGAATAATTAATAATAGAGGCTTGCATCCATTGAAAATCCGAATCCTACATTACCTAAAATAAAGTCACTATTAAGAACATACAAACATTAAAACAAACATGCTTTTACACTCCCATATCATCGACATCGAGGCAGTCTTGTCGAGGCAAAGGATGGTATGGGAGTCGATAATAATTTATAATAATATAATCATCTAAGTTATAATTAGTAATAGATTATTATTCAATAATATAATTAAATATAATAATAATATCGATTAACAATTTATTATTATATTATATTTAATTATCTGTTAATTAAATATTTAATAAATTCAATAATTATTATTATATATAATTATAATTACATATAATTAAATATAATTATAATTAATATAATTAAATATGATTTGAAAATATAATTGATAAATCACTATTTCTAACTAATTGCTAAATAAGAATAATTTAAGAAAATAAAACGATAAATTTAATTTTTATTTGCCTCAAATGTGAGAATACATTTTATCTTCATCTCCGGTGGATCAGTCTCAGAATTTATTTATAAATAAATTTTATATTTTAAAATTTATTTTATTTGTAGATGAATTCTCGAGTGACTTCCATTACAAACGCAGCCTTACGTCACTAGATTTTAAAAACATTACCACATGATTCTCTTTTCTTTAATCAATCGATGCATTTGAGCCATGCGGCGCACCAGCCTGATCTGAAGTCATGCATCGACGCGTGTTCCAAGGGCACCATGTCCACATCAAGCGGCTTTTGCTTGAAAGCTTTGCAGCAGCTTTTTAGTATAATAAAATAGACAGCACTGAATCTTGTGATCATCTCGAAGGTTTGGAAAAATAATAATAATAATAATAATTTCATCGCCATGATGGAAACTTTTTCCAGATATCGATCCCCTGAAACTGTGTAAACTGTTGTTTTAAAGTATTATTGTGGGATCATTCTTTTGCAAAGCCATCCGCTTCAGCATGCATTCGTTTTACTTTTTTTTGAGTGGACTTCCGAGAGGCATTCCGAAGGCTCCGCCGAAGAGGCCACGCCTCTCCTCCTCCTTTCCAGTTCATCAGTTTCCAAGGGATATTGGATAAGAGAGAGAACATTTCATGCTTTTGCCAAAAGAAAGAACCACCATGTAAACGAGTACTATTATCACGCATAAATGTCGGAAAGGTGGTATATAATATTTGTTTTAGTATATATACTGAAAATATAACTGTACGAGTGTGCTTTGCCTTAGTATCAGATTTGGACCAGCTCCTACTGGGGCAAATAATTGGCCAATCACCATGGACAAAGTAGGACTCAGCTCAACTCAACTGTGTGGCCTCATTTTGAGAGCCGGCCGGGGGTCCGGCCATTGGCTACGGCCAAAGAGTGAGGCATCTAAAGCTTTCTACGCACTACAAAGAAGACGTGACCTTTGTGGAAGCACGTTGATGAAAATATCACCAATGGAATCATGTTCTTTTTTCACTATAAACATCTTACGGACTCCTTTTTTTTTTTTTTTTTTGGTTTTCTTCGTTTTAGTTTGGTTGGCTCTGGAGATAAGAGTACGATATGAGAATCTATTCGGAGTGGAATGGTTATCGAAATCCCACATAATTAGGACTCCAGTGCCCCACCTTCTGAGACCCCCACTATGTGGCCATTTTGTTCTCACAGTGGAAACCGTGCGAGCTCCTATAGTGCCAACCAATCATTGTGCATCCAGGGATAGTGTTCTCGCTATTGAAAGCCGTCAATTCCACTTAGAGCAGGAGATCCGCACCAGACTTGGATCCATCATTTTCTTTCTCTGTATAGGTGGGGAGAGCAGGTCTGGACCACTAGCAAAGGGACAAATGGGAGCAGCTCAGCTGTCCAGACTCAGACAGCAAGCAGCTCCGTGGAGGGAGGCTTTAAGGCCAGGTAGGTAAGGGCAGCGTGCCGAACAAAGATGGCACTGCTTGCAGTTAAGAGAGCCTGACAGAGAATGCTGGTTGCTATCTTAGATCAGACTGCCCGACTGTGGAGTGGCAAACAAACAAAAGAATGTGTGTTGCCTTTGAATTTGGCTATAATGGTGCAACAACAATCCAAATCCAAATAACATCCTTTGTGACCCTCCAAGGGCCAAAGTAATAATAGCAGTTGCTTCGCAGTCGCCAGCTAGGCTTTTCGTGTCACTTCTGGTAGTGGGAGAGCAGGAATTTCTGAAAAATCTATTGTTGGCAGTCCATCGTAGCCTTGTCTTCATCTTATCAGAATAAGCCGCAAGGTGATTGAGCAAATTACTCCGAGGTTAACCAGGAAGGGGGGAAGAGAAAAAGGGCAAAAACAGCAATGTGGCGACGGTCCCCACACTTGATGACTCTTTAAGCGAGAGCTTCTTGTAAGATTTTGTCCGCTACAAGGTTCTTTAGGTCCTAGAGGTATTAAAGCAACTTTCTTGGTTCCATCTGCCTCCCTTTAGAGGTTCCATATCATCAAGGAGTCATATTCATTCAATTTTTTAAATCGAAGGCATATTTGTCACCAAGAAGTATTTAATAGATTTTCAAATATATTAACATCCTACTCACTGTTTTGAATCTAAACCAATTAGAGACAATTTTTGCCTCCGCATGGTCAATCTTCAATTATTTCCCTCCACCCACAACAAATCAAAAGATACACTAGAAAACAATTTTCAAATCCACATTTCTAGAGGGTAAGACTTGATTTTTTTAATCCTTATGAAATATGTTGGATATACTGTTCTCAACTATTGATATAGATTAATCTAATCTAAATAACAAAGTCTTTGATATAAGGCCGTAATATCTCATTCATTAGTTGTATTGAAGTGATAGCACTAGGCAAACCAAACAGCATCACTAGCCACTCAAATAAACCATTCTTCTTTAAGGCTATCTACAATGTATACTTTTCAGGGATCCACACTTAACGATATCTAGATTTCAAGTTCAACATGGTAAAATAGTATGCATGCTTAATTGTTCTAGTAAACTACTAATCCATGATGGTGTATATATTCTTGATGGTATATACTAGTTGATGTACATCTTCTAATCACCATATAATTTTTTGATATCACCACAAGTGATCTAAAAGTACTACTACGCTCAATTGCCCCTTTCTATCAAAGCTCAATCCCTTAATCGTTACATTGTTTATGACTAAACTATGATAAAGAAAAAGGTTAGGTAAGGGAGAATCCTCAACTAATTGAATTTCATGCTTATCTAGTTTATCAAGGTAGCCTCTTTACATCTTCAATAATTAGCCAAAATTTTTCAATAGCCTACCAACCTTATGTATTTGACTCAAGTTTAGAATCTTTGTTAAAGAACTTAATCTCTGTTGAAAGGTATCTACCTCTCAACAACAATAAAATAAGCTTCTTGCAAACATTATTAACTAGCAAGGCCCTTGAATGCTGCGTAGGATTGTTAGGGGGCACTTAGTATATGGTGACTTAATTCAAATCTTCGATGATCTGGGTGGAGATGATGGGTTCATTATATTTTGTTACATCTCAACGATATTACATGGTAATGATTTCAGATTACCTCCACCTTTAGATTCACTGCTTAACTCAATGATCACATACCCATCATTGAGATGAGATATCCAAGATTAACCCTAAATAGTGATCTTGACTTGAGATTTAGAGACCAAAATATCCTTCATCCCTTAAAAAAATGTTTGGCATTAATTTTATATTAATATAATATCATAATATTATATCATAATATAATATTATAAAAAATAATATTATAATTAATTTAAATATTATTATTTACTTGAAAAATATATCAGAAGTAGTTTTGATAATATATGGATGATGATCTTGCATTTTTATCGCATATTAAATAGTTCAATCATAGATATCCAATAATCTTTAATCATTGAGATATAGTATATGATCAAACATAGTGATTTTATATCATCGAGGATAAGATCACCAAGAGATAAAGATCACCAAGAGATAAAGATCACTAGTGATCTAATATCACCATAGTGATTCCATTTTGCTTACCAATGCTTTCTTAGGACAGAACATAACGAAAAGGGTATATGTGAAAAGATTAATAATTTATATAATAATAAGAAAAAAGAGTTGTTTGCCTATTCAATAATATTGATTAATTTATAATTATTTAAAAAAAAATTGATCAAAGTACTAAATTTATATGAAATATGGGGAGACTTATTTTGCCATGACTCAATGTGCAAAATATATATAATTTTAATATATGTAAGTAGTTGTCTAAGGGTACATCAACACTTGTTAGGTTAAAAATATATAACAAAACCTAAACATACAATGTATTTCTTCCAAAATCAAAGAAACTATATAAGATAACAACCATATATTTTTATACATGAAACACCAAATCATTTAGCAATTAATTCCTATCATTTTCCTAGTGTATAATGAGAATTTTTTATAGCAAAATCTTGGCAATTAAAGTATAGTTGCAATAAGATTTTTTAAACAAAGTTTCTATATATTGAGCAAAAACAAATTAGCTTCTATGAGAAGTAAAGAAGAACAAAAAAAAACACTCAAATTGCTAATAAAAAAATATAAATTTAAATGTTTCTTTGAGAATACAAATTAATTATAAAAATGATCTTTCATCGTATGTTTAACCTACAAAAATGATAAGAATAAAATATAACCATATTGGAATTTATTTTATAAAAATAGTAATATCATAAAGAATTGGACCAAGGTTTAAAATGGCAAGGATATAAAAGTCTTACCCTCTTCCCATTATATTGTAAAGATAATAAAGGAGGAAATAAAGATAGCCATTATTGCGTATCTTCTTATATTATAACAACCTCTTGTAATACAAAATCTACCATTATTTATATTTAAATTTATATTATATCTCCAAATAAAATATTATTTTAAAATTCAAATTTTAAGTACTTCTCTCTCTAAAAGAGTTTGTACTAACTAAAATCAATAATTTATTAAGTGAACAATTTTTTGAAAAGAATACTACTTTTTTCAATATTTTCTATTATAATGAAATTACACCAATTATTATAATAGTCATTAGATTAATGTTAAAAATTTTAAAATTCAATATTAGGTGACAAAAAAAATGTCGTTATAATCAATGATGACTTTGCTAGGTGCTCATTATAATAGAATAATTTTATTGAAATCTTGACAAGCAAGATAAATTAATTTGATTTGCTTTTAGAATATTTCATATTTCAATCACCATATCATCAGCCAAAATATCACTATCATCACAAAATTTGTTAGACATGGCATAGAACTAACTCTATTTCGGTAATAGAAGAATATCTCTTTTCTACAAGAATTATTTACATTTCATTATTGATATAATCCATTTATAAGATTCGAAGAAAGCAACATAGCATATAACTATAACAAAATTATGTTAAATTATCCCATCAAACTTCAAAGCTTAAGGTAAATTCTAACAACAAAATCATATTCCCAGTCAATCATCATGTCATATTGGGTCTATAAGCATTTTCACTTTCCATTCATACCATGGTTTGATTAATGGCTTCATTAGTATTATGGACCCCCATCAAAATTGTTATTAACCATCATAGTAGTTATAACAATCACATGTGATTTAGAATTATTAAACACATAAATGGTAACATGGTAATACAATAGTTTTATTATTCAAATTATTGTTTTCTTAATAAAATTTATTCAAAGTGTTACAAACCTACTTTTTGAGAGAATATTAACGAAATTACATTTTGGTAGAAATATTATCTACTAAATAAACAATAAAAATGCCCCAAAAAGTAGCATGTTATAGTAACTGTTATATTTTTTCTTTATTTTTATATATAATATAATGTAAAGAGCATAAAACCATTATAATGGCTTTTATTTTAAATCATAGATATCTTTGATCACCAAACATATTGAGAGATGGTGCTTCAATAGATGCATCATGGGAGTTTGGGCTACTTATCTGATGCCCTGCCATGCACCAATATTTGATTAGTGAATGATATAGTTTAACACAAAGGTTTTAACCATATAAATATTTTTGAGCTCAAGGTATTGCCATTATAACAGTTTCAACCTCCTTTTGTTATGTTATATATAAAACATTGGGAAAAACATATTGAAATTGTAATGATTCCAATTTTTGCTTAGTCCCACCAAAATGACCAATCTACAACTTAAAAATTTTTATTAAGTGAGCAATTAATGTTATTACCTTTTCATCATTGACCATTATTTCTCTTTATAATGCCATCATAACATCCATGTAAGAAGTTATTATTTAATAGTATAAAATTTGATATTAGACATTATTAGATAAATACTAGCTATTATATATTATTATGTGGACAATAATAGTCTCAATGGGGTCTTCGTCATAATAGAATAATGTGGCTATTACTCCAATTTTGTGGACTATCACTAATGTCTCTAAAGAGACAAACAACATAGTTATTTTTAGGAAAAAACAATAACTTAATGATTGAAAAATCTTTAAGTTAGGACTAAAATTAATGAGGTATCCTACATTACTTATATACTATTTGAGTATATGATTCATTCAACAGTAGCACTTGTCCCTTATTTGTTCTGGTCATGCATTCATGAAGCCTATGCAATCACTGGCATCATACGATGGTAATCAATGGTAGGAGCCCTCTAGTTCAAAAAATAAATGAGAAAGGATCTAAGAGCAACCACTTGTCAATGTCTCTATCCCAACTAGTTGGCAATGATGTTGTGGAAGAGATAATAAAAATCATGAAAAGTTGAGGTCCAAAGGAATCAAGATTATTCATTAGTAGCATTATATATGTGCATGGATTCTTTCCTATCTTTCACAAACTAGTACTTTTGCTATCACATGTTAAGAATCATATCTCAATCCCAAATATAGGGCCCCTTAAAAATGATCTAACACACATTTAGAGGAATCATCTCATGAGTCAACTCATCAACATATTTGTAATGATTTAAGATCTCACCCAAAAATAAGGTAAAATTACTTTTTAATCAAATTTTTAGTTTTTCTCTAAGTCATATTCGATATATCATAATTACACATATAAAAAATTCACAAAGTTATAGCCTAACTAGAAAACTTCAAACAAGTAAAGGCAACTTCTCAGGCATTGGTATGACCATAAAAAATAAAATAGTTCTCTAGCCATTGAATCCAATTACCCTATTTCTCTATATCTACAAATTAATCATAAGTAGGTATATTAATCAAAACTTTAGCTTTAAAAGGTTCAAGAATGTGATTCAACTTGTTGTCACTTATTTATTACCTTGCTTTTCTTCCTCTTCTCTAAAATTCTTATCCTTATAACTTAATGCTCTAGACAACTTCACACAAAAAAATAGGAATTTGCATAAAGCCCCCAAACTTGAATGTTAAGATATAAGTTGTAAGAGCTCATATTGGTATGTATTTAGTTTCACTTCACTTATGAACTAGATAGATCTTAAATACTTTCATAAAGATAAGGAACTCAAATAACACTTTTTTCTAATCTTTTTAGGAGAGATCTAAGTTGTTACAAATGATATTAGAGTAAGCCTGGCTTATGGCCTACGTAGACTAGAGATTTTGCAAATGATTTCATGGTATTTATAATTCATATTTATGGTTGGATTTGATTAGATTTGAATTTAGCCTCTTAGCTTAGTGAGGATGCTAAAGTTTAAAACAAGAAGAGCATGTAAGAACATGTCAGTCCCATAATGATTATATACCAAGTAAATTTTAAGTACTTAAATAGAACCAAGAAACCCAAATAATACCTTCTGACTAATCTCTTTGGGAGAGGTTCTGGATTGTTGCACTGTATGAGTTGTATCGTCTTCTCTTTTATCCGGTCGAGCCAATCTTTTATATCATTTAGCAATCATAGTTCTCATATTCATCCTTCTATAAATTTAAAGCATATATAATTCTTCACCTATCTACTAGTTTTGCTTATAGGTCCAGATATAAAATAGAGTTTTACATATATAGAATCTGATTCTTTGGTGCCAACATGATCCAAACAAAATAAAATTTTGTCCTTCAATCTACTCAACTTGATTATCCTTTCGAACAAAACAAAAGGTAAACTAAAACAAAATTTTATGGAAAGTTCAATTGTGGGAAGCAAAGTTTTAGCCCATTTATTTTCTTCAAATTAATATAAAAAAATATCATACAAGATCTCTTATTTATAGTAGTGAGATCAATCTTGCCAAATTTGGATTAGATTTCTTCTCTTACTGAGAGATCAATTTTTTTTAAAAAAATAAAGAACTAAAAATATCAAAATTGCATAGAAATTAGATCTTGACTCCTTTGTCAACTTTACTTCTTATTGCATTACCTAATTTTTCATGAAACATGAGTTATGCTTTAGTTAACATTTAATAGTAATAAGTAAATGACTCCAAATCAAGGTTGTATCAAGCTTGATAGGTCTATCGATTCGTTATTACATTATAGATCTAGAAAATATTAAAATTTTAAAAATACTATCGAAAATAGGTACTATATGCAAAAGTTATTATACTTTGTAAATGTTTTAATATGCAAGAAGTCCTAAATGTGAAAAATGATGCTCTCAAACGTTATTGAAATTTAACCAAAGTGGTTTAGTTGGTCCATAATATATCCAATGGTCCTCCTGAATTAAGTTCGAACTAAAGAGTTGCAATCACCAAGATCTCTCTCTCTCTCTGTGCGCGCGCGCGCGTGTGCGCACGCGCACGTGTGTATTCAGAGCATAAGTGACCACATAAATTATGTCTTAAGATGCTATAAGTATCTAAACATATAAATGATGTTTATCTTATAAGGTGCAATTGATAAAAAATCAAAATGTATTAGAAAAACTATTCAAATTTTCATCTTGATAGACTACACTAAATGGGTTTGCTTGGTTCAAGTTTAGTTTATAAATTGACTTGATTTTTTTATATTTATTATTAAAGCATATTGGCCTTCACACCAGTGAACAAAATTTTTCTTTTTTCATGAATATGGTAGATTACCTTCCTAGCTGTGTGACTGCCTTTTTGCAACCAAAAAGAAGAACACTAGGAAGTCTTAGAGTTTTCTCTAGAAAAAATCTTTCTGACACTCAAGTCAGCCATATGGACAAGAAAGACCCTAGTGCCTTTGGAGGAGACGCTTATGGCTTAAGCAAAGGAAAGGGAAGAGAGAGAGCGAGAGAGAGAGAGAGAGAGAGAGAGAGAGAGTTAAAAAGATGAGAATTTATTTCACTTGGGGTGATCTGGGCTATTTTTATAGTGCCTGAAGGAGTTTTACCTTGAGCTGGACTCTTGCGAGGAACGGCTCTGATTAAATCCTAATCTTGAAGGGGACCCGGTCCTGATAGGAATTAATTGGCTATTTTTCTTATAGAGCTAAATTTGTTATTCCTTTTAGGATTGAGCTTATCTTATAAAAGGAGAGCCCTGGTTAAACTTAGACAAGACAATAATCATAAGGGGAGTCCCTATCTTAATAGGAATAAGTTAGCTAACTTTCTTATAGGATTAGGCCTACGAAGGAAAAGTCCTGATCAGAGTAGGACAGGATGGCTATCACAAAGAAGGGTCTTTCTCTAATTAAAGTTTCTTTCTTGGCATAGACATGTGACTGTATCGTGTATAACTCACATCATTTATAAATTTACCCCACATCATTTATAAATTTATAAAATTTTATATAAAACGTTATATCGACTTATTATGAATGTGTCTATCATTTTCTTTTCTGAGTATTAATCAAATAGTTAAAATAAAAGCGAAGTAGTTTTGACTCTAATTCACTATTTTTCAAACACAAAAATAGCCTTTCATCGTATGGGATTAAAGCTGTGTATATTAAATCATTTTCAAATCTTATAGTGGTAGGAACCTCGTACGCTTGATCGTCCTTACAGGTTAATGGTGGTTGCACTTTTCATTCCCCATCTTCAGCTCCCTATGTCATTGATTTTTGTTAGGAGGTCGGCCTTGCATAATACCATGCATTATTCTCAAAATCTGATGCTAAATACAAAAAGCCATGTCGGCATAATTGACGATTCTCGTGGACATCAAAGGAAGCATGGATGCTTCGGTAGCAAATCCTCCACAAATTGTAGTTAAGTTACCGTCATGGGCACCAGCGGCATCTTACTTTTTACTGGTTGAAAAACGAATCAAGGGCGAAGGCTCAGTAATGACTTGGACGCAGACCATTGCCGCGCAGAGTAATTAAGACCCGCCAGGCAACCCCACTGTCATGGGGCTTTAGAGGCGACGCTCAAAGCATGGTGCCCCCACATGTTTCTTTCAACACTCGGGAAAATACTGAGGTAATGCGTTGGGACCTTGGCCATCACAGTGTATTAATTACTATTGCTCAATTTCGAGAAGAACATTACGATCAGCTCTACGTCAAATAACAACAGGAACAGTTCAAACTTACTCGGCCTTTTATTATTGTGGTGCACGACGCCAGAATGTTGAGCACCACGAATACGCGTCCTTCTTTACAGTCACATAGTGTGCTGACAACCATGATTGATGGAAGGAATCAAAGTCCTGTTCTCAAACCCTTTGGACCCCAGGAGTATGATAGGCCAAGCTTATCGAGAATGGAATGAAGCTATGAGCGGAAGGGAACAAGATGTTACAGCTTTAGAAAAGCACATCCGTCGACATTATATCAGCATCCACCACCACCACCACCACCACCACCACCACCACCACCACCAAACACAAAGCTAGATATATCACATGCATGTGTCCTATTCCCATCCACTCCTTGCTCTCTGCCAAACCACCGGGCAGTCGGCAGCAATTGTGAGCATAAAATATCTTACAGTCACGGAAAGACAAACCGAAACGATCCAAGGAAACAATAGAAGATTTAAAACAAGCAATAAGATGAGAAGGGGGAAATGGAAAAAAGAAGAAGAAGAAGAAGAAAAAGGCAGACATGTGTTTGGAAATATCTGATTCCAAGTTACAACACACATACTCACCAAACAAGTGAGAAGCTTGGACTAGAGCCTCAAGGAGAGATCAAGCGTGGCGTCATCTTCATCATTACAAGAGGTAGATGAAGAAGGATACTCATTGTCACAGCCTTGGGGCACCTGCGGAGGATGGCTGGCCCTCTGCCAGTTGAGAAGATCTATGGTCTCATTGCAGCCAGCGGAGGGGTCGCTGGCGGCGCACATTGCCCTCATGCTGTTCACGGCTGCCAAGTAGGGGAGGTGAGTGGCAAAGCGAGGGACTCCATAGGAACCGAAGCTCTCGGGGTGGTCGGTCGGGAGGTGACGGCCCGGAGAGAGGGATTTGCACGAATGCGACACGATGGGGAAGGGAGGCGGGCTCAGGTGGTGGGCCGGGGTGGCGGCGGATGGCAGGTAAAGTTGGGAGCTCCAGCCAATGCTCCTCTCCTTCTTGTGGGCATTCTGGTGGCCTCCAAGGGCCTGGGATTTGAGGAATTTTTTGTTGCAGAAGAGGCAAGCGAAGAGCCTCACGTCCCTGGCGTCACGGCCGAAAGATGAGGAAGGGGGCGAGGATGGTGCCAAGGTGAGGGAGCAATCAATAGATGGGGTTGGGGAAGGAGGAGGTGGCTCTTGGGTGGGTGGTTCCATCTCTGCTACTTTGGTTTGCAGCCTCTTTTTCTAGGTGGCGCACCTGGAGTTTGGCAGGGTGGGATTGGTTTTTTTATTTATGGGGAGACAGTGACCCAGTAGCGTCCCTTCGCTTCCAAAAATGCCAACCAACGGGCAGCATCATCATGCCTATTATGGCCTTCCATGGGGGTAATATATATATATATATATATATATATATTTAACACTCTCAATTTTGTCAGTATCATACGCACTCTACATGTACTTTAAAATTTTTTTAATTAAATCTACTGACATTATTTTTTCCGGCGTAGATCTCTCGTCCATCTCTCCAATGACCCATGCGCAAATAGCCAAAATGCCCCCACCACATCGTCCTTCTCGCTCTCCTCCTGTTCTTTTTTTTGTTTTTTAGAGAGCATCGGCTACTCTCGGATCACTCATCATCCCCTTCGTGAGAAGTTAAATCTTCAACAAAATGCCCGGCGAGATTTCATCTTGGGGTGGCCCATGATTGCAATGGTGAGAGCGCCGAGGCCAACAGCGTCCAACATTGCAAGGTCGTTCTCATTGGAGAAGTGATCAGCATTGCCGTCGGTAGGAAATGGTGCTCGTGTTTCATCTACCACTTCAAATTCGCACAATGTCCCACGCTCCATGGTGTCTAATAAAATCTCCGCCAAAGGCAAAACAAGAGCCTAAAGGGGGGAGAGAGAGAGAGAGAGAGAGAGAGAGAGAGAGAGAGAGAGAATGGGAGAAGAGAGCAAGAAAACAGGAAGAAAACATCAGAATTAGAAGGAAAAAAAAAAACTCAGAAGTTTCAAGCATTATTTGTACAGCCAGGTTGGAAAGGAAATGGTTCGACTTGCAAAGAAGAAAATAAAAAGAAATCGAGTCAGAGTCCTTGAATAAAGCTTGCATGCTTTCTTCTCAGACCACTCAGACCAAGTTGAAAGCAAAACAGGGAGAATTTTTGCTAATACCAAGAAAAATTCTACCATAAATTATCAAAAATCCACAAACCATCGTAGCATAGAGAATTATTGTGATAAGAAAGTGACTATATTAGACATAGAAGGGGAGAGACGTAGAAGAGAAAAGATGGAATCAGGGAGGAGGGGGAAATTTTGAAACTTTGCCTTTTTTTAGCCAAAATCTAGCATTTCTCAATGTGGCTAAGCTGGAGGAGGGGGGGGATTACACTTTGGGTGGTCCTTGATAAGATTGTGGACCATTAAGCGTATGAAGTACATCTTATTATCCATTGAGAAATAGATGAGACCCGCTTTTAGAAATCAAACCAATACGATAACAGAGACCACAATATAAAAACGAAGTAAAACAGTTAAAACGACACTAATAAAAAAGCGAGAGATCAGGGACCTCTACTTCCATTTTGTATTTTTCTCTATGTTTTTTTTCTTTGTGTCAGGTTGTTTTGGTAGAAGCTTCTTTGTATCAGACTATGAGAGAGAAATTGAAAAAAAAAATAACATCAAAATGTGAGGAGCCAAACAAAAATATAGAGGTGTAAATTCATTATTCAGAGATGATGGCAGAACCAGCCAGATGGACATCAAGGGAATCTGAAGATTAGGAGCTCAGTTAATGTGGGCACTACATTTCTTATGAAAGCCTGTGAACAATGGTCTTTCTATGTCAGAACTTTTGGCTCATCAAGTTCATTCAATTCCCTTGCTTGCATGAGATATGACATAGAGATGGAGAGTTCTGATCATTTATTTGATCAATATAGCTAGTTCAAATTAGTGTGGTCCATCCTCCATTATCTTCCTTTGCATTGCTACGGATGGTTTACCAAGCAATAGAGTTCCTGCTTTCCAAAGCTTCTTTAATGGAAATAAGTTAGTCTCAGACACTTATGATATATACCCTATAGGTGATTTGGTGAGGAAGAAATGGGACGTATTTTAGAGATAAAGTTCTGAAACTAAAATAGATAGTAGCGTTAGTTGCAAGGCAAGCTACTAGAGTGATCTCTCATGAGATCATTCAAAAACTTCCTTTACTCTTTCTATTTTTTTGTTGCCACCTCAACTAAGGTTCATTAAGGTGAATTTTAATGGATTTGTTCATGAAAACTCTACTAGAGATGGATTTATGATCCGTAATCATCAAGGTAGAACTTTTAAGGCTATAGCATTATCTGAACTCACCTCCTTTGTACTGAATGTCGAACTCACTGCACCACATAATGGACTCAAATCAGTAATAGAATTAACTTAGATTTAGTACATTGTTCTAAAGTGTGATTTTATCATAGCTATCTCTTGGATAGATAGGAAAACTTCTGATTGTATGCATCCCCTTGTAAGGAATATATTCTCTATTTCTATTACCCTGAGGACCAAGTGCATTAATATTTATCATGAAATCAATCAAGTAGCGGATTTTCTAATAAATTAGGGGGAGCCTAAGTGCAAGCTAGTATCTGGTCCAATGACTTTTTTCCTAGAGGGGCATGAATGTTTGAAGCTGATGGGCAAGGAACTTCCTTTTAAGAGTTTAATCCTCTTTTCTTATTACCCAAAGCAATAAAATATAATGGAAATAGGAAAAAAAAAAAAACAATTTTATCTTCATTCTCCCCCACCGCTTGTGGCTTTAAGAATTTAAAGAGGGGGGGGAGAAAACCCCTGAGCTAATCTAATGAGTCTTTAAACTCTAATGAGTAGTTGAGAAACTCTAATGAATAGTTGAGACATACATAGAAAATAAGAATAGATGCGGGCCTAAATTTATTTTAAAGAGAGAGAGAGAGAGAGAGAGAGAGAGAGAGAGAGATATAGAGAGAGAGAGAGGGGACCTTGACAATGGCGGTAGAGGAAGTAGAAGAGGGCGGCAGTGGGAAATGGGAAGCAGGGCCTGACATTAAGGGAGGGGCGGTGCAAGGCGAACGATGGCCGGCAAGGTTGAAGCTTCCTACTTCTCATTCCGTCTCTCATCACTTTTATGCCAACGGTATTTTAAAAATTTTGCAGATTTTAATATTCATATAATGGTCTTATTAATAGAGAGGTCGTTGAAAAGATTAGATGGCAATATAAGTTAAATTAATGGATACAATTGAAAGTCTTTAAAGTGCAAAGGATGTTTGTGCAATGCATGTTGAGGCAAACGGTAATTTTTTCTAAATTTTATAAGAGCTAAAAGAATTTGTTGCCGACCGACTCGAAGACGCAGCCAAGCGACATATGCAAGCCCCCCCCCCACTCTAATATGGATTTAATGTAACAACAAACCACCAGCTTGGTTTTGGGTGAAAAGGACTACGAATCAGCATATCCCCCTAATAACCATTACCATTTAAGGGTTACACATGCTGGTAGCTCTAGCGTGCTCAACTTCCTTTTTTGGATGCCTTTCCTTTTGGACTGGGGTGCAGCCCCACAAGGAATGCGTCCAGCAAACAAGTAGAGAACAATGTTGGCAGGTGGCGAGGGCAAATCTGGACCGACCTATTCAAAGCGTTCAGTCTGCGTTGCTGACAAAAAGAGTTACCGACTGTGGAGGAATTTGGTCTGGTGCAATAACAAGATCCCCAATATCACGCTCGATGCCCTCTTGTAAATTAAGAAGATCAGGAAAGTCCTTTGTTGGAACACCAAAGCCTAGCAGAGAGAGAGAGAGAAATTAGCCCAGCCCTAGTACCGAATAGAGGAAGGGGCCAAATAATAATAATAAGTTTAAATGATTCCACCGTAAAGCACCAATTCCCTCGTGACATGCGGCAGTACCCCGTATATCTCTATCCCATTGCCATTGCCAAAGCTTGAATGGTTCACTCACGGGAAAGAGAGCAACAGGGGAAGATGCGAACCCTTCATTCATGATCTAAGAGCTCAAACCCGCCTTGGGTATTTTGGTTGAACGAATCCTAGTGGCCGAAATGGTAGGACGTTGATGTTGGACCTAACAACAACCAATAGTTCAACCAACAGAGAGTCCTACCCATCAGGTCCAGCCATAAAAAGACAGCAGAACTTTGAACAGTAAAAAGCAAATCAAGAAACTGTTGCCAATTCTGAGCAACACGCACGGAATACGGCTGCTCACAGTCGGAAATTAATTCAATTTAAACAAAGAACACCAGTTGGGATACGTCCAAATGCCTAGTGTGGATGTAAGATCATCAAGTGAGCTGTTCAGAGCAAAGTAGCAACCGATGGCGACCGCTTGTCCCCGATGCTCCTCTTTGGTAACAGGTGGTCCTCCACGAACAATAATGGCTTTCGTACAGTTCCCAAGAGATCTTTGCTCTTTAGCTTTAGATGGCAGTCTCTGTTCGATCCGTAAAGATGAATCGTGCTGCCACAGATGCCGCCTAGATAGTTCTTACATCTTTAGGCAGCGTTTGATTCTGGAACAAGGCAGCACAAGATTTGGAACACCTCTCAGTGCACGCCCAACAGTTTTTCATGGCTGCCAAACAGTTTTTGGAAGAGTTGCAGTCATGCCAATCAACTTTGCTCATCCTACACAGTACTACCACAAAGGAGCTGTAATAAATTATTCCTAGCATCAAATTACCATCCATGCCTGCTGCCCCTCTTTTTCTATATAACCTCAAACAAAAGCTATTCTAGATATGGTCCAAAAACAAAAAAGGGAAGAAAACTCGTGACAACTATTTCAATAGGCATAATTTTTTGATAAAACATTCCGATAAACATAATATTCCTACTCCACTTCTTATTCTTGATCTAAATGCTGCCTTGGATATCTAGATGGTGTCAGGGCTTCAAACTGAAAACTCTGAAAGACATCTAGAGCATTAAAAACAAGTTTCTATCACTTGTTAGGGTAGGGTAAAGATCAAGTGCATATATGGATCATCCTTCGTGAGCAATCCCTCTTTTTTTTTTTTTTTTTTCTAATTACGTTGGTTCATCGAATGATTGTACTCCATAAAATTTGGAAACAATCACTCCCTATTGTAATATCAGAAACTTGACGAGTTCTCTGTTGAGGATTTACCTTATTTCGCTCAATTAGAAGAGCGCCAAAAGGCTTTAAGCAACAAAATTTTACCGCTTCAAGACTTCTTCCGGACTTGGGAAAAAGGAGGAAGTTGCACGTTTAATTACCTAAACTACTATTGGAAGACTCTCAGATTTCCAAGCCAGTTCTGAACGAATGGGTCAAAGTCGGAGTGACAATGAGTTCAGCACAAGGGGGTCCGGTTGCGAGTCCCAAGGGACCACACTAAAAATGTGTCAAAGCCTAGCGTGGAGGGCCAAGGGCAGGCCCTGATGTGTATGTCATAGTGATCCATATGTGCACATTATGGGGCCAAAATTTGAGCCACCAACATTAAAGTTGGAATCCTGCGTGTTGTTCCTTTCATAGTGATTTATTCTTATCCTACAAACCAGGAGTTCTTAACTTCATATAATAATAATGGGAGACTATAACCAGAAGCACTTTCCACACAAAAAGAAACTAAAATTGTAGAACCTACAAGACGATGCCACGAAAGACTACGTGGCAGAAAATGAACTCTGACCAATGACCAATCCTTTGTAACAGATCACTGAAAGTAGAACAGTAGAACTTCATTTGTGATGCAGCTTCCATTGATGCATAGGATCGAGAGGCTATTGACCGATAATTTGATGCAAAGGAAAATAGATGGGAAGTTTTACATACATCCGTGAAGGAGATCCAATTTGACCTTTGAAAAAATAAAGCTTCTTAACTTAACAGTAGTAGTTCAGTGGCAAAAATACTGGCCTCACGTTACTGCAAGTCCCAGTTTTATTCTGGTATTGGTCTACTGGTCTTCTGGGAACAAGTAAACAAAACACAACAGTTAGGAAAAACACAACAAGAACACACTGGCTTCATTGGGAATTTGCTGCACCATATAAACTTATAGGAAATCCATGAAGTCATGATTTCAACAAAAAGAATGTGTTTCACATGTAAATGACACTAAGAAAATGAGTAACTAGCATGAGTCATGAAGGTATGATGTTCAACAAGAACAGCAAGAGCTAGTGAAATGTCACCTACACCAAATAGATGATTATTCAAACTGAAGGAAGACACCTGACAACTGAATTGGGGCAGTAGAAACATTGACACAAGTCAATATTTCTCAAGATACAAGGATGCAAGAAGGATTACACTACTTTGACTAAGAAATATATAAGCTTTAGCAAAAAAAGAAAAGAAAAAAATATAATCTCGCTCAAAATATGAATGGCCAATAAATCAAAATTTCTTACGTGACAAACAAAACATTACTATAAATGTATTTATAGTCGGTTTTAACAGTTTGCTGCCTTCAAAAGCCCATCAAGTGCATTCAGAGTAAGAGCAATCGATCCATATTGCTGCAAGCCTAGGTCAATATGACCACTGAGTATTTACCTCCACCAGAATACAGGCCTACTTCCAGCACCATACAGGCCTTGAAAGCATTCATGAAGCCTTACTGTAACTAATTGGAAGCATCCCCACAAGGAGACATAGGTCACCCACCCAGCAGAACAATAAATTCTAAACTAGCTTCAACTACCAATCTTATAAGGCATCAGCATCCATGAGCCTTTGTATATTTTGAACCACCACGGTAAATCTACAGAAGAAAAATGGCTTCCATAGAGCTAGAATCCGCACTTAGAATCACATTCCTATTCATTTTGTCATATTTGCTCCACACTTTATGAAAAAGTGATCTCATTTGCTCCTTCCAGAAATGTCAAACAATGGCCAGGTGTACATGTGTGCGTTTTGGATAGCATGGGGCCCCAACATCCTAACAAGAATTTGCTTAAATTTTTCAGAGCCTAAACCAAATTACATTCATTACTTATTGAGGAACTAACATTTCATCTAATCAACAGAACTATCTGCAGCATGGCCCCCTATGAAAGAAAAGAAAATGAGAAGGTACTAGGTAAAGAATTATAATAAAAAATTTAATAGGAATAAAATACAAATGATAAGGATGACCTCTAAAGAATAGGAAGAAGGTTTTCATGTAAAAAACAAAAAGAAGAGCACAAAGAAAGCAATAAAGTTGGTTAAGAAACATACTTTTGCTTTACAAAGCTAGTAAAGCATTCCACTTTTCTTGACATAAGTTGGGCTTAAGGTATGTCAACAGAAAAGGATGAAAGAGGGAAGTAGATATGTGGATCAGATTACAAACACTAAATTTAGATCACATCATCTTTAAGCAATAGGAAGATAATAGAACAGACTTCAAGGTATCTCTAAAACTTTCGAGAATTACAAAGTTTTGGTAGAAAAGTAGACACAGAAAACCGACAATAGCAATGATGCATAAGGATACTTAAATAAGCATAAATGCCAACAATTTTTGGAGATCAATCGGGAATGAAACATAAATATGATCTTGAATAGAAAAATACCAATTTTTGCATATATTGTGGCACCAATTGAGTAAAAATTGGGGGGAGATAAAGGCATGGCCACCTCTGACAATAAATATTAACAATGGAGAATATAAGCTAAATGAATGAAACCTTGAATAGGAACATGCCAACTAATTTTTTAAGTTTATTCATACCAGTTTATAAAAATAAAAGAACACATGAATCGCATCAAAAATTGCAGAACTAAACTTAGAACTAGTATTATTTAGACACATGACACAGCTGTCAAGTTTCCAAGTGTCCAGAAGAATCTGATACAGGAATCCTCTAAAAATCCATCATGCAGACACATCTATATCTTATATATTTATGGGTAAAAATGCAATGATATATGCATATAATGAATAATGAACTAGATCTATGTTATTTAAGTTCATAAAGGTCAATAACATAATCCGAAATTGTTACTCTAAAATTAACTGCTTTCATATGGAAGTGCCAAAAGTCGACACGTAATGATAACAGTATCAAAATTTGAAGGTATTTAACTGTCAAGGAATGACATCAAGTGCCCCAAGTGTCATTTAAGTATTCAAGCGTCTGACTTATTAACAAAATTCAAATTTGGTGTGTTCAGGTAAAATTTCTTAGAGCCGCACTATGAAGTCATGTTACAGAATGATGGAACAATATTAGAACTGATGGAACAAGGACACTAACATACAACAACAATCTTGGAGAATTGAATCACTTTTAAAGGGAACCATCAAACATGCATATTACATCCTTGTTAGGTCAACTTTATGAACAAATTTTGAAAAAAGAACTAACAAGTAATATTTTGTTGACTGGGAACAAACATATGCTTGACTTCACAAGAGGTGTCATGGTGGGAATTTAGAAAGGTGCATTTCACATGTACATTGACAACCAAGATAACAAAAATGACAATATGCAAAGGTTTGTCTGGTTATTAAACTTGTCATAAATGTGGCCAAAATTAAAAGAAGCTCCAATGGTGCATATTATTTGCTATTACTGTGCTGCAAATGGATGACAAAGGTCAACTCTACACCAAAATTTATGACAAATAATTTTAATGCATAAAAGATAAGATAATTGATATAATTAGAAGATGGGGGTTATTGGTTCCATTGTGGCCTGGGTAATATAATAAGATTATAATTTGGAGGGTGGGCCTTTGCACAATGGTAAGGCTGCTTCATTATGATCTGAACGTTATGGATTAGAAACATGGAAACAGCTCCACACAAGAGGGTAAGGCTGTGTACATCTGACCCTCCTCAAACCATGCAATGACCGGAACCTTGTGCACTAGAACACACTTTTGGATAGAATATAATTTAAGAAGAATGTGTGTGTTTGTGTGCACCATTCAGCAATGTTGCAGCATGAAAGCACCACTGGGATGGGTATTGAGTCACTGAAACAGTTTAAAACAAAAAACAAACAAATAAGCCATATTGATTTGTACCAATTGGCACCAACCAGCACCAAGACCCCAATATGAAGCTCATTTTGATCAGATGGCAGTAGCTTTTTTTCTTCCTTTTTTAAAGCATGGGAATGGAATGAACCACTGTTCTAATCAGTTCCAACTGACAGAAGACCGATACCAAGGCCACTTCAGACAGTACTAAGCCACCTCAGTAAGAATGGCATTTTTCAAAAAAAGGTATAGGGTCATGTTAGCTGATCCAAAATGATGTGCGAAAGAAACAATCAAGTATTAAGCCTGGTACAAAATCATACTAGAATAGAATTGTATGACTCAATAATCAAAAGAAACATGTTAAAATTATTCAACCACACAAATATGGAAACTTGGTGAAAGCCAATGTAGACCAATGGAAAGTTCATAGAGCTTTTGACCAAAAAACTCTATGAATAAAAATCAGTTATTGAATTGTCAAAGTTCCTGGCCATTTATTCTCGAATATGAATAAATAATTGATATGACGTCTATCCAAACAGTAATAAGTTTTGACCATAAGTGATAGGAATGTGGGAACAAAATTTATTCCTTGTACTAGAGGTAATTCACTCTCATAGACACTAAATGTGAATTAGATCAATACCATAGGCAATCGGATGAACTTCAATTAAATCCATATTATTGTATATCAAAAAAAAAAAAAAAAGATTCATTTAATATTCATGTTACATATCAAAACTGCTAAAATTGAAAAACAATAAAGAGAACAAAAAAAACCTTCAAATTTGGGTACCAGCATAAACCTGTCCCAAGAGACAGTACAGCATAGATCCATACCATACCATTCATGGGAAAAAACTACCCTCAATACCAAGATTTCAATCCTTGGTTATGAATAATTATTCTAACAGTGCTATTCCACAACCAAACACAGCTTAAGTGGTTAACACTTGGTTTTCTCCTCTTATGAAATGCTCTCTCGCTTCAATTTCACGAATGATGTTCAACATTAATCATCATGGTGAGTAGTTTGGGATCACATGGAATGGCAAGGAAGCTAGTAGAGGCCTCTTTCATGGATTATGTTTCTTTAGTTCATGCACCGACAAGTTTGGCTTCTTTGGTCAAAGTGTCACAAGGCTTATGTTGAATCAAGTCAAGTCGGCCATGCACAGAATAAAGGTTATATTGGTGCGGCTAGACAGCCCTACTCGGTTGATTGACCTGGGACGGAGAAGGTTAATAATCTTTAACTAAAGCTAGAAGAGGATCAAGGCCAATCGAGTCACCCCCTGTCCGAGCTTGGCCTGATTTTATCTTTTTTGGGCCTGAGGGGTGGGGTGCTTTGTGCTAGGCTTAGGCTCAAAAACATTTTTAGAATCTAGACCCAAGCATAGACCCAGCCCAAAGCTCGACTGGGCCAACCCGAAAAAACCCGCAACCACTTCTTTGGGCTAAAAATGGGCCAATAGAGTTAAATTCAATTTTTAAGTGCCTAAACAAAAACAAGCAACATTTAAAATAATTACACCTAATCGCTTAGAAGTAGGATAAAGATCCCAAATTAGTTGATTCCTAAGCAACAAAAAAAAAAAAAAAAAAATTATCGTGACAGGAGAAGCTATTCTCACATAGTAAATAGAAAATCTAATCTAAAATTTAAAAGGTCTACCAGTTTTTTAAGGTTTGGTCCTAGATGCTAGCCTAATTAAGGGCCAATGCTTCCGATCTTCTTCGGGCTTAATAGATGAGCTGGATCCAAGCCAAGCCAATAATGATCTAAGCCAAGCTTGATTTTTTTCTAGACTCAAATTTTAGGCCCAAACCCGACCTAACAGGCTTAGGCAGGCCGAGCCCACTTCCAACTCTATCTTTAACACTAATCAATCGGATATGGGCTCTTGGATTAAGAATTATTAAGTTTAGATCTACAGGCAGATTAATTTTGCAATTCACCTAGTTGGATCATTTGGATTTCTATAATTACTTCCTCAATTAATTTTGATTAGATTTTAAGTTGAATAGTCCAAGTTGGATTGTAGTGTAACTGTGTTTAGGAAAAAGAGCTAGGTTAGGTTAAATAGGTTCTTAAATTAAAATTCCTAAGGGATTAGTCAAATAAAATATCATATGTTGAAGGGTAATGAAGCAAGAAATATGTCATTTGATTCTCATATTGAGAACAAGGGAGTCAAGTGTCAAGATTCCCAGATTTCTCCTCTCAAATGAAAATATTAGCAACAGTCTTTTCTATATAAGACCCAGAAACAGCAAGTAAATGATGTTAAAAATTTCTCTACCAAAGTTTCAACTTCTCATCAGCTTTGGTCAAGAAATTGATAACATATCACCATCAATACAACATTTTTTGCATGATTTGATCACAATCTTCTCCAACTAAAAGAAAATAGCCAATTTTATTTAATGATAGCAACATTCTGACTAGATGAAGGAATAGTTGATTTTACGTTGTCTTAATATCATTGCAAATCTCCTACTCAAGTAAATAATATTTAAATCACAATGAACATCTTGAAATTCAGATTCCTATAGAACCTGATGTAGCATTGGTCTAAAGCTCTAAGCTATGTTTACTTTAATTATTTTGATTTTGATTTTAGTTTTGGTTAGTTTGCTGGTTTTGTTGATTCTTAGAGGTCTTTTATTTAAGGGGTTGCGCTAATTATTTTCTTACAATTGTTGTATAAATTTTTAGGGTTATTCTCCCATGGTTTTTTAAGTGCTAATGTGAGTATGGCTATCATCTAAAGGTCCTAAATGGGATGTACCTTCAGTTAAAAAGTTTTAAACTCATTAGGATTGTGATTTGGAAAGAATTTTAAGGTCTTCATTGATAAAGGTTGCTTCAATGCTGATTGGACCATTCGATGGTCCAATACAACATTGATCCTCAAATCACACATTGAGATGTGTGAAAGCATAGTCTTTTATGTTCAAGCCATGAGTGAAAGCATTGCATATTTGTGCTATGTACATTGCACATGGCCCCATGCCTCCACACTCATGAATCAGGATCAAGGGTTGGCACTACATCGGACCATTAAATGGTCCAATTAGCATCAAGACCCACCTGCTTCCCTTCCATGTGGATCCTATGAAGTTGTGTATTTACAATTTTTAAAAATCTTGAGTAGTCTTTTGTTAGGAAAATCAATAGATTGATAGTGGATTAGGAGTCATATTATGAGTCAAAAACAATGTAAAGTCCTAGGCCTATTGTAGGTAAGTTTAGACTTCCATGGTTGGGAAACATTGATTTAACATCATTTGAGTGTCTATGTATTGGGATACATGGATGATAAATTATGCATGGTCATGGATTATTATTGAATGAAATGACTCCTCTGTGGAGGTCTTTTTTGTCTTCCATTATCTTTTTCTCTCTCCACTACTTCCCCTTGATTCCAACTCTTCTTTTCCCTTATTTTACTACCTTTCTTGTTGTTTTGACTACTAAGGAGGGGAAAAAATATTCTGATCTACTCAGATCAGGAATTCATTTCAACTAGTATCAAAGTAATTTGCATAAGGAAGCGAAAAAATATTCAGATCTACTCAGATCAGGAATTCATTTCAACTAGTATCAAAGTTATTTTGCAGCTCTAACACCAAGGGATTACATTGGAACTTCACCCAATGGATTAATCTATTGATGAAGTTAAGAAACTGGATCATGTGATAAATTTTCTATTATGATGATCTAAGCCCTTGTCAAACTGCTAGGAACATCAATGGAATAAATTAGAGCATCAAAATTATCTGACAGTCCAAAATTAATCATAGACACCCAGATATTTGGCTCTCAAATAACTTAGACACCAGGTTGGTTAGCCACCAAGTTATTTCTTAAAATTATCTTTATCCATCAAGTTACTCAATCCACAAGTAACCTAGCATTCAAGTTACCTTTTTATTGCATTTGGTTACTAGGCCCCTTAGTAGCCTATATGTATATATTGTGCATGGCAAGGTTTCAAATCTTATGGGATAAGGTGTCCCAGTGTCTTCATAGAATAGGACGCCTCACCATCCTACTCGGTCCTGACAGCAATCCTGATTAAGCATCGCAATAGATATACCCTCCATCTTTCTCCCCTTCTTTTCTTTATTTCCTTCTTTATTTATTTCGCTTTTTTTCTTGCTTTCCTTTCTCCCTTCCTTCCTCCCTTTCTTACTTTCTTTTTCTTCTTCCTTCCCCTTTTTTCCTTTTACTTCTTTCCTTCCTTTCTTTTTCCTCTCCCTTCCCTTCTTTCCTTTCTCTTCTTCTTTCCATTCTTTCTTCCATTTACTTCACCCATCACTTCTTTCCATTCGCTTCTTCTTTCATTTCTTCTTTTCCTTTTTTCTTTCCTTCCTTTGTTTCTTTCTTTTTCTTCTTTCTCCATATGAATGGATTTCAAAGTCCCACCTCCATCCCGATCCCTTTTTTCCCAAGAACAAGACAAGATGGCCAAGATGCCCCCCATTCCACCAGGATTCAAAATATTAGTAAATGGGATGGAAAAAGTATATCATGAGTGGCATTATGAGTTTGTGTTGTAGAGAAAGAAGATGGTTTCTTACCTCCCATCCCTCTCTTCTCCTATCCCTATATGTATCTCATCTCCCTCACTCTCCTTTTTCTCTCTATTGTCTTTTCTCTATTATTCTCTACTCTTTTCTCTATCTATTCCCTTAATTGGCCTTATGTGTCAGGCACATCTACACAAGCAGATCATCCCTAAGCTGTCTTGAACCAATTTGGTATTAGAGCCAAAAGCATCTTACACTATACATCATTTTCCCCCTTCCAATTTCCACTCTCCCTTTAGTTTTATTTTCTCCATGTCATCAAATAATAAGATAAAATTCAAGCTTGAGTTCTTTATCATCACATGAGGAAGGACTCTAGGCTTATGCATCATGATTTGGAATCAATTAACACTAGATCAACATCTCTCAATAGTGTATTGGTTTTGTTGAATGCTAGGTTGCAAGTAAACGAAGCAACATCAAATGTTGGACAAGGCTTTATACTAGGTCCATCTTTCTAGCATTTAATCATCCACAAGCTACAAAGCAAATTTCTATGACGCCCGTGGAAATCAAACTATATGAAACATTTTGCAAATACATATACAGATATTAGTCAAATATAAATATTTTAGATGATGCAGACTAGTTTTCTACATTCATATCCCCATCCGCTTTTATTTTAGATGATGCCAACGTTCAGTACCGAACCAATACGGTTCGATACGGATAATTCGGTTTGGTTAGGGGCGGTTCGGTTGCTGATATAGGATTAGTTCAAGCAATTCGGGGTGGTTTGCTCCCGGTACTAAACTGATAGGCTGAACTGTACAGTTTCAAGCCTGTTTAGTTCAATTCACCCCAAACCATCCGGTTTGGGACGATTCGACTAACCCTGAATGATACTAATACAAATATAAATATTAGTCAAAAACAAATATCTATGCCCATGTTGATGAACGACTAAATGATGAACAGATACTAATACAGATATAAATATTAGTCAAAGACAAATACTATAAATATTCAGATGTGCAAACAGATATGCAAGTAGCCAATTTGCTTTTATACCTACCTATTCAAGACTAAATGATGAATAATTACAAGTGCATGCAACCTGTTGATGAACGACTAAATGAAATGGGCTTACCATCAACTATAAAAAATAATGAAATCCAAAAGAAGCAAGCTATAGACTTGAGAGATAAATATTGGGCATTATTTAGAAAATGATATTGTTATATGAAATCATCTACAAGCACCAAAAATTTAATATTATAATAGAGACAGCACCCTCAAGAACACCTGAAGAGGCGAAATATTGCACTCTTCATGGAGTCATGTTAGGAAACTGTAGCTCTCTAGCAAATCAAATGAGGATAGATAATTATTCCCAGAAAAATTAAAAAAAAAAAAAAAGAAAAATCCTTACAACCTAAAAGACAGGACATTTGAGTCAGTTTAAACTAATTCAACCAGATGCACATTACACAGAAAAAGGAAAAAAGGTTAAAAAAAAAAAAATTACATTAGAAGCATCATACTTCAGATCAAGGAGATCACAAGTTGGCAATGGAGAAAGCACGCCCTTATATCCATAAGTGTTCTCTGCGGTATTCACGCACAATGACCGGCACACTTGTGGGTGGGAGCTGCAACAACACAAATGTTAACATAGTATGCAACTTTGATTACAATTAAACAGGGATGATAAAACTAAAAAGGCAAAACTCTCAGCTAGGCATGGCTAGTTAATAGTTTCCCATATTCTTAGACCTTAAATGAAGTTAGGGTATACTTAATAAATGATAACCAAGAAAGAGGAAACTGAGAAGGATTAAGCGGAGCATATGTGAAGCATGTATTTTTCTATTTGCTTACAATTAAAGTTAGCATTCATCAAACTGTAACATTGCCGCCACTTATCCTTAATATATCAATGACTATAGTTGTCTATGTTTCTATAAAGAGGCATTGCACTACTCTCTTGAAAAAAATTAAATTAAGAACTTCAACTAGGTCAGAAAGATCACCATTCACTTCTAAATTAATCCAACAGTGTGGTAAGAACTTGAAAACATGTTTAAATACAATTAAACAGAGTTGACTATGAATTTCACATGTGCCTGAAGCAATCCACAATTCACGATGCAAAATTGCAACATAGAGAAGAAAAGTTGGAAAGGCTCAGGATATGGTAGAAAACATAAGATGGAAGCAATTATCGTAGAATAAGATAAATGTATTTGAAATATATAACCAAGAAATGAACTGTCAAATATTACCAACAATGAATATGAAAATTCAGTCATATGCATGCCTATACATAGTCAAGAGTGCAAAAAAAACCATGCCATGCTGTTTTATGTACAGAAAGAAACAGTCAAGAAGAGATGTGCTCTGTAGAATTGCTCCAGATCTGCAAAGCTGTCATCCATATATAAAAGGACGCAAGTAGTTTATCAGCTAGAAAAAAGGAAAAAAAAAAAAGCAAGTTGGAATTTTCTCGTACAAATTATCAAGGAATAAAATATCAGTAGAAGGGTGCATCAACAACTGGCTGATACGGTACACACCACTTCACGTGCCATATCCATCAACATTTAAAATACTGGCACCAAACCCTGCAACATTTTTCCTTCAGAATGGTATGACACTAGTACAATACCTATACCAATGGTATATACTGAGATTGATGCAGAACCCGGTAACATTTTATATCAGTATCAACTGGTATGATCGGTACAGTACTGTTGCTACAGACTGATACAGTTGGTATATACCAAGTTTTGGCATCCCCATCACCAATACCAGTGTCGGTTTCCTACCAGCATGGCACATTATTGGTCCTTCCTATCTGTTCTGGCAGTTTTTGAAACCATGATATCCTTAAAAGGTTCAGACATACTCTTTAGTACAGCAAAAAAGCCCTTGCTACAGCCCATTTGGATATCTAAATTTGTTGTCTGGCCTTTCTTCAAATGCTCTATTATTTTAATGCTACATTTCGCATAGATATGGTAAGTTTGTTAATATAAATGTTGCAATTATCCCATCCAACAAGCGCTGAAATTTTTTAATTGCTAACATAATGCAAAGCTTCACATGACATGCCATCATAACCACACTGAAAACTATGTTGCATTTTCAACTGGAATGTAATTAGCACACCAGCAATCAAAGAATTAATAGATGATACCGACGATGGAAGTGCATTAAAAACAGTCAACTACTAGCACTAATTTGACAAATAAATAAAGAAAGAATGCATGTAAGAAAACGAGTACGCATTTAATATTGAAACATAGTTCCTCAAAAGGGTTGAAGTATTAGAATCAATACCTTACCGATACTTTAGGGTACCATACTAACACATGGTACACCTATTGGTGCTGCCACAGCAAAAGTAAGGTGCGTATCATATGTTGGTATAGTATCATACTGAGGAACATGCCAACACTAATACCTTAGAAGATTAACATAGAAATATAGTCCCTCAGAAGGATTGAAGTATTAGTACCGATACCTTGTCAATATGGTAGGATACCATACTAACACATACTACATCTATTAGTGCTGGCACAACAAAAGTGAGGTGCATACCGTATGATGGTATGGTGTAATACCAAGGGAAGTACTAATCCCGATATCTTAGTACAATATAATATAGCCGGTATGCAAATATGCACTTTGCCAATCCTCATCTCAATGTCACATCAAGTGGGCTTGCACTTGACTGACAACCCATCACATACATAAAAGATATGTAAATGTGGAATACTGAAACATGAATAAATATATGTTGAGATGTTGTTTGGCATGATTTTAGGTGAGATTTTTGGGTTTAACAATGTTTAGGGAACATAAACTTTATTAGTCTAAGATTTGTGAAGTATCTTGTCATTTAAATGTTGAAACTTTGAACCAACTCTAAAAATCTAGAATTTGAATTAAAACTGAAAAAATGACAATTTTTATAAGATATATGAGCTTTTTGGTATTTTTTATTGAACTCAGAGAGAGGAATTGTACTTTAATTAGTTGTAACAAGATCTTCCATATTGACCAATACTATACCAACCATACCATATTATACCGGTAAGATACCAGTGCGGCAACAAAATTCAATTCAATATGAACCAAATTAGTCCGAACCGAGTGGAATGGGCCTGTATTGCTCGACATCGATCCATTCCATCCGATTTCAACCAATACTATGACTGAAGTGAAAAAAGGTATTGGCACCTTGCCTTAGTATAGAATGCATAAAATTAACATATCGACCGCATCATACTGAATCAATAATGTATTAGTATAGCTCTGGATACCAGTTTTGTGGGCCTTGACAAACATATACTTAAATGATATACATGAAAATAAGCTTGTATTTAGGTTTGTCAGTCTATTAGCAGTTTATCTGCTCCCTAATTTTTCTCATGTTAAAATAATTGAAAACACCACAAAAGAAAGGATTTCAGAAGCTCTATGGAGTGGTAACAATCAGTTTGGGACTGGTTCAGACCCAATCCACCCTAGTCGAGCATGACTTCGGCAGTCCAACCAAAGCATGGCACGCTGGACCCCCCATAGCACATCAACTAAAACACATCTATGTTTTGACTTGGCCTTGGACCATACAAAATCTAGGAGCTTAAGAAATTTAAGAAATAAATACCTCATTAACAGAAGCAACAAGGACTTGAAGCATTTTAACCAACAATTCCATATCAATAGATATAGAACATGCAACTAATTTATTGAAATGGTTGATGGTTACACTGAAACAAATACAACTAGCCATTTATGGTAGACATAGTTACTTTTATTGTGGTCAAGTAGTCCCATAAAAGAGCTTGAATGGAGTGAAATTCTGTAGTAGGAAAACTAATAGATGAAATACAGCTCTGTGCAAGTCTAGATTAGTGCGAGTGCAATGAGGGGAAATTGAACTCATATAGCTTACATATCAAAAATATGTTTAACTTGTGAAAGTTTACTTAAAATGAGAGATTTTATTCGTTTTGCTAGTATTGAGGTGGAAATTTTGAAGTTGTTCTACCTTCAGAATGAATCTTATTCTACTATAATCACAAATGACGATTTGCTTCCAAATAGATGCCCAATGAAACTTACTTAACACATACTGCTGAAAGATTTTTATGAAATACAACCACTTGACAAAAGAAAAGAAGTTAAACCAAAGAATGATTTATTTTTTTAAATTCCTTTGCCATAGCTCATATAAATATAGAGTTAACTTGAAAAATTAATAGTCAACTTACCATTCCATAATCTGTGACGATCATCGATACATAGTCAGAAGGGGTTGCATCATAACTGTTAAAGCAGAATATGAAAATAATTTCTTTTTCCAGAAATAATTAGAAGAATATTGGAAAGTATAAACTAAGGACTCATACGTGAGATTTAGAAGTTGCAGATTCTCATTGTCAGCCCAGTTATCCAAATGATTCAAATCTCTCCGTCCAGGGACCTTTGAAATGACATCTGGATCACCTGAGAAGTGAAATAATAGATCTATAAAAGTGTTCCAAAATCACTCTCACCAATAGGAAGCAAGTCAAGAAATCAAATAAAACATATAAAGCATTACAGCCTACAGGCATACCAAGTTCATTAGAGCATATTGAATCAAGCTGCACCCTTTCATGAAACTTATATGCTTCGCAACATATTAGAACAGGAACCTGGAAGGCATGTGCAACCATAGCAACACATGCCGATCCAACTCTTGAGTAAACTGTTCCATTTGATAACACTGACGAAGCTCCTAGAAAAACTCTTGTGACTTCATGCATGATATATGAGATGGCATTTATATGTGTATACGTGCAGTTAAGGCCATTTGCCACCAATCTGTGGAGCAATGCCTGCCCTTCAAGCTTTGGACGGGAGTCAACTACCACTACACGGAAATGCTTTCCAAGCTCATGAGCATATAATAATATCATTTCAACAACAGAAGATGTCCCATATGTGAGTAGAACATCACCATCTCTTATCTTTGTAACAGCATGCCTAACTATAACCTTATCTGCAATTATGATTTTCTCATTTATGAAACGATCAATATCAGATTGAAGACTAGATTTTGCTTCTGATTCTGACAGCGTATGTGGTAACTTGGCAATCCTATTCTTCAAAAATTTAATAGCATTTCCCATGCTAACAGAAAGGGGTCTGCACTCAATAAGAAATGACACATAACTACTAATTTTTGCAGTCAAATCTCGAACAAGAGCTTTTTCAGGGGGTGTAGAGTAGTCTTTAATTGCCTCTTTGAAAGCCAAAAGCATAGCGATGCAACGAGCATTGCCACCTGAGATATCCCCTGATAAATACTGAAGTCCGACCTGATAATAGTTGCAAGCGCACAATTAGATAAGATGATGTTTACAGTGTTACTCAGAGCAGCACATACATGCCAAGGAAAGAAAGTATTTTATGCAACTATCATATATAACACCAGACATCAGAAACTCAAAATCATTATATAAGAATCTTAACCTAATTAAAGATGTATACAAATATAATCATGGGAAATATGCAAACTGAAGAAGACAAATATAATCATTATATAAGAATCTTAACCTAATTAAAGAAAAACATGATCATTACATTATCAAGGAAAACAAGACTTATAGCAATGTAGCTTTTTTAAAAATTTGTTTCTTTCAGCATAATTGTTTGATAAGTACATTTATACCAAAACAATTTAATACCAGTAAGGCCCCTACCCAATACTTATCACAAGAAATCTAGCATATGACATACGGCAACATTTATTTTGTGATGCATTATATGCAGAACAGCTGCCACAATACAATTTATAACACCATTTAACTCAATTTAGAGAAACAAAATGCTTTCTTTCAAAAGCTTCCTTTCCTAATATAAAAATTTGCTGTTCATTTCAATGAAAGGAGAAAACATTTTGGTCCCTTCCTCTCTTGCACAATTTCAAATCTTTGCATATGCGCATACTTACCTGTGGTATGTGTTACACAGCCCTTGTATGGGAGAATACTTATCAGCAATAATTCCATTTGAAGACGTTAGAAGTCAAAAACATACCATACCCAAGATTGGGTATATGGAACCCATAATAAGTTAAAAACAGACATATCATAAGCTTTTACAGATATGCAACTCAAAACATCTACAGAGGGGGGATAAATAGATAACTGGCAGCCAGTATTTCAGGTACTGAATGTTGCATCCATCCAAATACATGAAGCAAAAATTATTTAAGCTACCAAAGCTGCTTAAATCTGTGTAAGGCAATGCATCTCTGATAATGAGTTCAAATACATGCATACAGGTTTCATGCCTGCAATTGCTAGAGTCTAAGAAATACTAAACTTGGTGCACAACAGAAAAGTAATTTGGCTAAACAAGTACCTTGTAAACAGAAGAATGCATTGGATCAAGTTGAAAAAACTTTGATTCGAGATCTGGAAGCTGAGTTCCATGAATATACTGAGGCAAATGCCGGAATAATTCAACTCTGTTTCTTGCTTCAGATTGATTTACCACTGCACGTCTTTTAGCCTTTTCAACCCGATGTTTATCATCAAATTGCAGACGAGGGTGAGGAATATCCTTCTTTCTCTCCTTTTCAGGAGGGCGGTCAACAACCTTCTTCTCAGAAGATGGAACTGGAGCTGTAACCTGAGGCCCATCTTTCTTTTGTGAACAAGGTTTCACTATCTTACCCTGCTTTGAAGCAGGAACTGCACCTCCAGAAGAAGCTGAAGGCACTATGGAAACACATGCAAAATATAATGAATTTTCCATCAAAAGAACTACAAGACAAAGATATACACATTCAGATGACAACCATGCACATAGGTGCTGAAAAATAGAGAAGAAAAAAATGAATGCAGATAAAGAACTAAGCTGACATCAAGGGATATTTTAGTTGTCATGTCTCATCAAAATGGGTTTACACAAATCTAAAATAAAGGAATTTTATGCAAGTACATGTTTGGTAGCTTCACCCAAAACATATTTTGCAAAACCTGATACACCATTAAACCTGAAAATTGAGTTTTTTGACTAACAGCTCACCCCCTGTTATTCATAAAACTTCTGCTGCATAAAATGAGATTTGTGATTATCTGTTTTATAAGATTAATGGACCTACAAGCAGCCCCTTCTTTAGTGCCAAAGGTGAATCGCTTTAAATAAACCCACCAAGAGTAAGTGATACAAGGGTTAAATAGCAGATCTGCTCATAGTAAGAGTTTCAGAAGTCCTGAATATACAAAAAGATGCAAGTCAGAAAACAGCATTTGATATGTTTTCCTTCCCATTTTTTGGAAACAAAATTGCTTTCTGTTTCAAGCATTGTAAAAACAAAAATAGTTGTGAGAAAAGCTACAGTCTGAAAAGGTCAATTATGAAGAACTAAAATTGATTCCCCTTTGCAAATGGTGAAAACTGTTTACAAATGCTTTCCCTGGCAGAACATCTGAGAAGCATTTGTATGCAACCATTGTCCCAGATTTTTCAGACACTTGATCTGGCAATCCTTTAGGCAGCCACACGAGCAGCTTATGTGAAAGACACATATTATGACCACAGACATCAATTCTAAGAAACAGATGATTCTACCAGTTCTAGGGGAGGGGGGAGGATGAAAAACAAAAAAAAAAGACTTCCCTCCCATGTTTTATGAAACCTCAATAAGACTATGAACTGAGCAGGAAAACTATAATAAATCTGCAATGAATTATATGAATGGAAATTATTTTTTTAAGCACTCTCTCTTTCTAGAGACTAATAATTCCCACCTGTTTCCCATAGAAAACCTAATCCTAGCCATCGCCCCAATGTCTCCCTCCTCTCTCCCTCCCCTATCCTCTCTTCCCTCACCCTTCTTCCTCCTCTTCTTTCCATGCTGTGGGAGCCCTAACCCATTGGGTTTCCATGGCCACACCAATGGAGCAGAATGTAGCAACCACATTAGTGTTATGGCATCAAGGTAAGGCAATGATGGTGTTGCACCATCAAGGTGAGGATGCAGTGGTGAGATCAGGCCAAGGAGGGCATGTAGAGACTGTGGTGGCAAACTCAGGCACAGGATGCATGTAAAGGCTGTGACAAGAAGCTCAAGCCAAGGATGATGCCTGGATGCCATGCTAGTGAGCTCAAGATGTGGTCCACAAGTCAAAGCTGCAACAATGGAGTGTGGTGACAAGGCAGGGTGGAGTGTGGAGGTCGCGCCAATGTTGCAGCAGCGAGGCGAGACCATGGTGGCATTGAATGAAGCTGCAGTGGCATTGAAGTAAAGTCATGCTGGTGTTGCACCGTCAAGGCAAGGCCATACTCAAGGATGGTGCATGGAGGCCACACTAGTGACTCAGGCCCAAGATGGTGAATTGAGCTAGCGTAACGAGCACGAGCTACAGAATTGATAATTGAGGCGGCGGCAAAGAAGCATGAAAATGAGGCAAGAGGGGTCGAGTTGAAGCTTTGATTTCGATGCTGAGCCAAAGAGCAGCAGAGTGGACTACAATGGCATTAGTAATGGAGTTAGAGGAGGCCGGCAGGGAGATGCCATGAAGAAGCATCAGGTGGCAATGTAGCCCAGCTGTGTCAAAGCTGGGGCGACATCGATTCAGGTGAAGGGATAGCATAATATCAATGGTGCCATCAAAGGCATCAGAACTAGGGAAGCAGAGGTCATGAATTGATGATCACAAGCTGGTCTACTATCTAGATTGAATCAAACCGAGCTGATCAAGACTTCACTGGGGTCAAGTGTGAAGAAACGGGTGTTCAGAGTTTTCAAATTTTGAATTTTAAACGGAATGCACCAATTAGGCTAGACTAGTGGTTGTTTGGACTGTACCAGGTTTGAATTGGGGTTTCATAGTGTTTGCTTGGCTTGGGTCCTTTGGATGGGCCTTCATGGATGTTTGGTTGCTTGGGCTTAGGCTTCACAGCTCCCTCCTTCTCCTATCTTTCTTTTTTTATTTTTCCCCTTGGCTTCATTCTATACTTCATTTTTCATCTGTCAATGAAATGTTATAGTCAATTTCCACTATTTTGCTCAAAAAAACAATGAATGACATGGTTGATGGCACATTTTTCACATAAAACTACAAGTAGCCACAACTGACCATGGAACTGCTAGAAGATGTTTGAAATAAAATGTTCCCCTCTTGGTTAGAAAAATATGTGCACGGCCAAAAAGGAATATATAGGAAATTAAGATGCTAAAAAAATATTTGGCTTATCTAAAAACCCAAAGCACCTGCAACGATATGGGCAATAGAATGACAAAACAATATAACAATATTACTACTTATTACAAGGTGTTGTGCAACAGAGTACATGCACAAGCAGCCTATTTCAAATTTGGTATTGAAAAACATTTACTTTTGGATGGTCTAGGCCAGGCCAAGGAACAGATTTCTCAAAATAAAGGTTCCTACAACAACAACAACAACAATAAAGCCTTAATCCCAAACTTGTTGAGATTGGCTACATGAATCCTTTTTCTCCGTTCAGCATTTGGAAAGTTATCTCAATGGCTACTCCAGAATTTGGGAAGAAAAATATTAAGGAACTGGAAGCACCCCAGTGGGAAACATAAAATATGGGCTTTGGCTTATCCCATTGTCTTGGTGAGAAGTTGGAGGAATAAGTTTTACTTCTTTCATTCATCAAAGCTGTTCAACAAAGTCTTGTGTCCTCCAATAACTGTCTCTGAGGTTCTAGATCATCTAAAGCAAATATATTGACCATATGATGGAACACCCTTGTACATGGGCTGCTAGGGAAGGATGTACTCCTCCTAGGACTACAAGTTTAATGTTGAAAACCATGAAAATCAGAAGTTTCTTGCACAAATATCTATAAAGAAATCTTAAGAAGTTCAAATTACATTATGTTTGCATCATACACAAGGAGAAAGAAAAGAATAATTGATGCTTGAATAGCAGCAAATCAACAAATAACTGGCATAGTGTCTCAAATTAAATGGTGACATCTTGGGCTTCCAATCAATCTAATTGAAATTATCATATTTGGCGGACCCACCTCTGACCATTTTTTCCTCATGCAAAACTAGATGTATTGGAAAAGAACCAACAAAATAATTGAATCATCAATTATATCAAAAGGGAGAAATGATCCTATAGGTGCATTAAATATGCAGAAAAACATCAACAGATAACACTGTCAAGAAGGTCAAACAGACATGGGGTCCTAAGATAGGCAACAACAAGAATCCAACTTGAGAAATAGAAATGCAACAGCAAAAATCCTGCTTGAAAAGTAAAAAAAAGTGAGGAAGATGCTGTCTCCATGTGAAAATCCAAAATCAGAGACTCTTAACAAGGTTATGCTTTTAAGAGTCAAAATGCAAAACATAGAGACTAAAGACAATGCAACAAAATAAAAGTAGTTTAGAGGAATTTGCGGACTGCCAGATACTTTTTCACTTCACAGGGGATTTTCCCATCAACAGGAACTAACAGCAAAGCTGGGCTTGTAGAGCAGAATCCACATAAGTGTTGTTGCTGATGCACCATAGTTTAAATAGTAAAGCTTTCACAGTCCAAGAGAAAGGAATATCATCAGCTATCATCCTATATTTCAGTTTCTTTGACAAATATTATATCTCTGCTTAGCAACTACAGACAACTTCCCTGAAAATTAAGCAGGATATTAAGAAACTATTGCCTTTTTCCAGTTAAATGCTCGTGATGAGTTAAAACAAGAGCTTCATAAGAATGCATCATTCATCATAAGCTAGGTATTTTTAAATAAAGATCAGAAAAATTAATTTGACTATTCTCCACAATTTCTTGTCAGTCATTTAAAAATGATATTTGAAAATGGCTTGAAACATTATTTATGCTCCAAAATCTTAACCATGCAATGCATAAGGTGTACATTCAGTGTACAGCAGGAGAACCCATCTCTTGATACTCTCTCGCAGAATATATGGATGAGAGTGTTTGTCTTGCTACATCTATTTGTCAGAGGACAAAAAATATTATCTTGAGCATCTCCAGAAGCCTCTTCCCCTCAAAACATTTTCAGTATCAACATGAAAAATTAACTCCTCAGAATAAACGTCTGCCCTTAAAAAAAATGACTCATTATCACTTCTCATGACTGTGATAACTTGTCTCAGACCTTTGTTTGATTATAGCTTGTCTTAGAGCTTGTATTTGATTAATCCAGCCAAAATGAAGCACCTTTCTAAGGCAAGACAATCAACTTCACATTTTACCAATTACGATAATAATCAAAACTTAGGAGATGCTTACTAATTGTATGAAGATAGGCATATGCAGCTACTTCACGTACTCACTAATTTGGGCAAAAACATTTCCATTTTTAGTGCGAATGAAAAGCATTGTGATAAATATATCTAGTTCCAATATATGTGTACAATATCAAAGTTCAAGGTAATATAGCATCAATGTTTTACAGGCTCCTAACAATCCAATTGGTGCTATGCAGCTCTGGTGTCAATTATCCACTAATATTGCAAATTTTCAACTTCCTTGTCTCAAACATTTCATAAAATGTGTACTTACATTGGAACATTAGCTCCATGATCATTACCACCTCTTACCATGGCAGTGAATATCATTAGCAAAATAGAAGAACAAAATACAACCTTCATATAGCCAAATAATGCAACGCTTATTTTCAATAAGAATCATGATATAAATAATTAAAAGTTGTCCAAGATTTGTTGAAAGTTTTGGTATCCAACCAACAGGTATTCACAAGTTCACAGTTTGTTTCATAAACCTTAACCACTCCTATTAACCATGGTATGACACCACTACCAGCTTTTCTTCTCAGAAACTTCCATCAATGTTATCTGAGGTATTCCTCTACTCTTCTCACTACTTTGACAGAATTTTGAGTTTCTCTCCTTGACTCATCCCTCATCCACCTTTCTTGATTTGACCAAGAATCCATCTTAGCATTCTCATACAGTCATACCTACCTCTATACTTATTTGAAGTAGATCTCACAAATATATATGCTGATATATATAAACACTACACAGGAGGAGAAAACTCGATAAGAAGAGGCAGAGGTCACTCAAGCAACCCACAGAACACCTCACTAAAGCAACACGCAGAACATCTCGATCAAATAATAGTCAATCAATTCATAATATAGAATACTTTTAATGCACACAAAAGAAAATCTCATAAAGAAAGTCTGTATAAAGAGCTTAACAGATCAATTCATTTACTTAGAAGTCTAAAACCATTTGGCATCTTGAAAATCATAAATCAATACAAATCACATGAGAATCTCATGCACATAAACTTATTGAGCAAAAATAATAAATAAATAAATAGAAAGAACAAATTGATCACCAGCCCCCTTTGCTGCAGCCTTTGCTGCACGCTGAGCCTCTTGAATAGCACGCCTCTCAGCTTTTGATGTTTTCTGTTTCTGTGGCTTTGAGGTCCCTTCTTTCTGCATTTCAATCAAAGCTCCTCCATCTTTTTCTGCAAAATGCCACTTGCTGGAAGTAGGAATCAATTGCATTCACTAAAATATTACAGTCTACAACATAAAAGCTCTAGAGCAACATTTTCACAGAAAAATTGCCAAAAGCACATTAAGTGCACATGACATGGACTCAATATACATGTAAAAAAAAGGGTATGAATAAGTATATTTGTAGAAAGTAAATGAAGTTGCTACTAAATTTTAATTAAATGCCTTTTATAAATCTGATTTTTAAAGGAAACAAATTGGACATTGGTCTGAACCATGGTAAGACAAATTGTGCCGAATTGGTCGATTCAGCCCAAACCAAGTCAAACCAGCCGAAAACCAGTACATTTTTGCTATTTGGCTCAGTATAAACCTCAAACCAGTCCAAACCATGCCAAACTGCATGGTTCTGGGGTGGGATGGGTGGGGAAGGTATGTTAGGCAGCACATGGGCTCTTGTGAGCTATCATCCTCTCTCCTCTGTCTTATTTCCGTTTAAAATCATTTAAGTAAATTATTTTTATTTACTTAAAATTACTTATAAAAATAAGGGAATACCCCCATTTAAATTCAACAAAATGTTAGAAAAATTAAATTCTTTAAGAATAAAAAATTAACTCTCCCTTTTATAAATTTGGAGAATTAAACATAATAATTTTGTAAACATCAAGTTAAGGTACTTCCACTTTCGATAAAAATCCCAAAAAATCACTTTAACTTAAAAATAATAAGAAAATAAAATACCGAAAAAATTTATTTTAAAATATAATTTGTAAGTTTTTTATCAATACTTGATCAAACTTATAAGGTTTACAAACTTAGACAGAATCAATAATAATAGTAAACCTCATATTAAACTATGTTGACTTAATCCACAACTCATCAAAATAATAAAATTAAACTTATCATAAAATCCTAAGATTAAAGCGTGTTTCTTAGAGTCCAAACAATACCATGTCACTAGAGTTAAGGTTATAATTTTTCTTAACAAAGGACCTCTAATCTAATGACACATCATAGTCTGCATCCTAAAAAACATGCATTAACCTTAGGATTTTATGACAAATTTAATTTTATTATTTTGAAGAATCATGGATTAAGTTAACATAGTTCAATGTGAGGTTTACTATTACTGTAATCCTCTTTAAGTTTGGCAACCCTTCAAGTTTAACCAAGTGTTGAGCAAATGTTAAAAATTATATTTTAAAATATTTTTTAAATATTTTATTTTCTATTATTTCTAAGATTGATTTTTTGAGATTTTTATTTATAGTGAAAGTATCCTAACTTGATATTTACTAAACTGTTATTTCCTAAAATTCTCTGAATATGTTCTTAAGATGAAGAGTTGACTTTTTATTCTTAAAGAATTTAAATTTTTTAATATTTTTATTGAATTCAAATAGGAGTAACTTTTTTATGAAAAATCTTAAATAAATAAAAAAAAAGAAAGACAAGAAAGGAAATAAGAGTGAGAAGAGAAGATGAGAGATCATGGGCGGCTCTCAACCTTATATAATCACATGAAAAAAGAAAAAAAATATAAATAATTATAAAAAATGGTGAACCGGCCCAAATAGTCAATACACTACTGGTTTAGTGCTAGTTCACGATTCGACCTACTTTGTCCGAACATGTTGAACAAAATCTGAAGGGTTACAGCCAAGGACACAAAATTTTAGATTAAATAGAGCTTTCATCTTCCTAAATAAGTAAAAGCATGTGTTACCTTTGGTTACAGTCCTACGTTGGAACTGACAAGACCAAAATTTTAACATTTAGCTGGACATAAAATGTAGAAATCATGTTAATCGCTAGTTGTTAATAGTTCTAGCCATATGTCGTTTGGTAACCTTTTTTTCTATTTATGAATGCCATTTTAGTTATAAAATATATGTTCTTATTCAATTGGTGGGCATGGGCGTTTTTTCACCAACATATTTTATAGGAGGTTAGGGAATTCATTTAATTTCTTAGGGACTGTTATGTAAACATAACTACTAATATAGGCCTTTTTATTAAATTTGCCACTTATTCGTATATAAGTTGCCAATGGCAGGGTTTATGGAGATGGATATTACAGTGAGTAAAAGAACGCTGCTTTTTTCTTCATGGTTTACTCTTCAGGGCTGCTTGGAGCATATTAGTTGAAGTTGTACTACAACATAAGTCATATTGCAACTTCAATTGTAGTAGTTAACTTAAAAGAAAGCTTAATTCTTGTGTTTGGAGGAGAGTTTGGGGAAAAGAGAGGCAAAATGGGAATGATGAAGAGGAAAGGGGGTTTGATTGTGTGGAGGGAGGTAAAGGCAGAGGGGTCTCGTAGTTGACAAAGGGGCAATGTAGGAGATCTTCTCCAGCACTAGTGGGGGGCACTGATCGCAGATTCAACTTCCCAAACCAAAAGTTGTGGCTGACAATGAAGATAAGTAAAAACCCATTGTCGTGGCTGATTAGCTCATTCCTCGTCAAGTAACAAGCCTACAGCACTAACATGGCCCTCAACATAGAATCCCTCCTCCAATTGTTGCAATTAGCCCCATGTCTCCCTCCAAAACCCCTCCATCAAGCCTCCCTCCTACTGCTTCCCCTCCTCCAATGACGATGGCCGCAACTCCAGCACCTCAAGGCCTCCTTGAACCCCACTACTCGTAACCACACCATAGGTGAGGTCCTCCACTTCACCTCCAACACACCCATCACCACCTACTCCATCCTCTATGCCAAGACCCACTCTCACCTCATGGACCCACCACCCCTAGCCACATCCATCAATGATGAAGAAGTTTAGCCGGTTGACTCCATTCCAGCCCACTCAAGTTCAGCATCCTTTAGGCCACTTATGATGAGGACATCGAGGGAACCACAGCAGGAAGGAGGTGCACTCTTGAAGGAGTGATGCTCGAAAAGGATAGCATGGAATCAAGAGAATGGAGTGGTCCACATAGAGGTAGCAGCATGGGGAGGGAGGCAAGAGACAGGGGAGAAGGGGCAGTAACAATGAGGGTGGCAAAGGGTAGCGAGGGGTTGGTCAATCTAGAGATTCCAAAGCCCAGTAGGCAAGGGGTAATATCTTCGGTGCTAGCAAAGTGGTGCATCGAGGGTAAAAGCCTAGAGTGGAAGCACAATGAAGAGGGGGTGTGCGCTTGCACGGGTGCCTAGAGAAAGGAGGACAAAGGAGTTGGGGCATGGAAGAGAGCTTAAGTCCTAAGCGCTAATCCTATAATTCATCTTATAGTCAATTTAGTGGGATTTTTTTTATTTATAAACAAAACCATGCCAAAATAAGAATTAATCATTTTATATATTAAAAATAGAGAAAATATATTTCTTAAATGCCAGAAAATGATATTGGCTTTACCCCTTAAGAATAATAAATAGGGCTTGTTGGCCACCATTGTCTGGTAAAATTTGGATAACAATTTTGGAGAAAATTTAATGCAACTCATAGCAATAAATATGCATTCCTTACAACTACTCTGAGGGAGAAAAATAAATCCCATTTCCTAGTTCTAAGCACCCAACCCATTGTGAACTCTATTTATCAGCTAGCCAAACTCACCATGAATTAGAACCATCCCATTTTCCTAAAATAAGTCACAAAACATGAGTTCCCTGTTAGCATATCATGGCATATTTTGGTATGTACCACATATCTTCCAATTGAATCAACAAACTAGTAGCAGATGCAAGGATATACAATGGCACATACCATGCTGGTACAAAACTGATATGCCTCCATACCATGTCACTCCAAACCTTGCATAACAGGAGTACAAACTCTTGAATCTTGAGTTAAAGCGGGATATCCATGCTATGCCAATGGCTCTAATTCACTAAAGTGATTTGACAACTTAATGTAGGACTAGTGATCGGAATCTAAATCACAAAGGGTCAATGTCAAGGCTCTTGTCTTAATTAACAAATTTATTCATTGAATTAAAATAGTAGAATGACCAAGGGAAAACAGAGTTCTGTATGTAGAAAGGGCATTTTTTCCCTAGTAATGATTATTATTTTAAAAAATTGTTAAACAGATATTTGATAGAGTTCTAGTTACAAAGTTCCCGTTATTACAAGGGGGTGAAAAGAAAATTTCCTACCAAAACAAAAGTACTATTTTGATCACATCCTAGTAATTAGAAGAAAGAGCATTGTCTAAAATGTCAAAAAAAAATCCCTTCAAATTGGATAACATAAATTTTTTTAAGTTCTTTCTCATTATCAACATTACACCCACCAATCATTTAACAGCACTATTCATTGACTTACATTTCATCACCAATGCCACCTCACCACTCATGAAACAAGCATCAACCCCCATTTTATCCACCATTGTGTCAAGGAAGAAGAAATTAATAAGAAATTAAAGGAAAAGCAACCAAAAGCACACACAAGATTTACATGGTTCCGTCAATAGACCTGCGTCCATATCAGCAGCAATGATGCAAGTTCTACTATGAAAAAAATAGGAGATTACAAGTATTGTTGACTTTCACAATCCTTAGACCTACATACACCTAATAGAACTAGAACACCTTTTTGGATTCTCTCTCTATGCTTTTCTCTCTATGTCATGTTTTCAGAGGGTTGCACATACTTAAATAGGTAAAGAAACTGTGTCCTACAAGTATTGGGAGCCACATCCACGTATTGGGAGCTATGTCCCATACGTATTGGGAGTGTAAACTTAAGACAAAACTTCAACAAATCTTTATCTTGGCTTGAGATTTACCACAGAAACCATCTTGGAGCTTCATCATCTTTGCCACCATGTCCCAATAAGCATCAACCTCTACAATCTCCAAGTCTAAGCAATGCTTAAACTAGTTTCCTAAAACTAGCTTAGTCATCATGTTAGCAAGATTTTTAGCTGTGGCTATCTTCTGAATTCGAGTAGTACCTCAGCAATAAACTCCCTAATGAAATGACATCTGAATTCGAGTAGTACCTCAGCAAAAAAAAGTGACACCTTGGCTGTCACAATGCACAACAGTATATTATAATCATAAGCCAAGACTATCAACAAGACTACACAATCATATTGCCTCTTTAACTCTTACAATTATTGCCATATATTCAGCTTCAGTTGTAGACAAGACAATCCTATATTGAGTGTCGCCTTCCAACTAATCACGTACCCAAATAGAGTAAAGATATAACCCAATAGAGATCACTTTTAATCCCGATCACCTACATGGTCAGAGTTAACATAGCCAACAACCCCACCAGTAAATCTCCTATTTTCATACACCAAGCCCACGTTTGCAGAGCCTTTCAAGCATGTGAAGATCCATTTCACGACTTGCTAATACGTCTTTCCAAGTTTACTCATATATCTAGTGACCACACTAACAGCATGTAAAATGTTTGGCCGAATGCAAACCATCACATACATCAAACTACCAACCACGCTAGCATAGGCACCTGCGTCATGTGCTCCACCTCTTACTTGTTTTGTGGTGACAATAAAGTTGACAACTTAAAATGCGTAACTAAAAGAGTACTCACTTTTTAATGTACTTTTTTTGGGAAAAGAACCATTTGCCTGCTCGCCAATCTCTATGGATCTCCATATCCAAAATCTTTTTCGCTACACCAAGGTCTTTCATTTCAAATTCACCACTTAACTAAGCCTTCAACTTGTTGATTTCAGCAATGCTGCAATCAACATGTCATCCACATACAACAAGTACACTAAAGAGTCATCTTGGAGCTCTCTATAGTAAACACGGCTATCATAGTGATTTCTAGTATAACTACGATCTACCATAAAAGCAACAAATCCCTTACACCATTGCTTAACTGATTGCTTCAAAACATACAAAGATTTCTTCAAAATCCTCTGGTTGTGGCATGCAAATTTGTTCCTCCAACTCACCATTTGACATCGAGTTGCTCAATCTCCAAATCTAACATGCACATCATGGCAAGGACACAAATGAGGCTATGCATCACAATAGAAGAAAATACCTTATGAAAGTTCATGTCCTCCTTTTGAGTGTAGCCCTTAACGACCAATCATGCCTTAACCTTGCTGTCTCAACCCTAGGTATTCCTTCCTTCTTGAAAACCTATGTGCAGCCCACTACTCTCGTTACCTTAGGCAACTTCACAAAGTCCAAAGTCCAATTCTTCTCAAGAGACTCAAATCTCTTCATGCATAGCTGCTACCCTATGAGACCCTTTGGGCTAGCTCATCTTAGATTAAGATCTAATTTGAGGATTGAATTAAAAAATATCAAAAATTATACAATTAGAATTTTTAATTGAATCTATATTCATAATGTTCGATATGGAGTTAGCTTTCTAATGCATCTTGAATCACTCAAATCAAAATTCAATTGAGGAAGTTAGGAGCAATTTTATGAATGTATATCAATGCTGACGAATTTCTGATAAATTACAAAAATGCCATTGACGATGATAAAGATAATTTTTGGTGTTTTTATCTATATTTTTATGCTTCAAAATCATGTTAGATGAGTTAGAAGTTAGTTTTGAGTCAATAATCTATTTTAAATATTTAATGAATATTTATTCCTTTACTTTTCTTTAAGAAATCAGATCCTACTAAAACTAGGAAGTTTATTAGTTTCAGAAGATTAGTATCCTATTAAGAGTGGAAAAACTTTTGACTTTAGAAAATCTCTTTATAAATAAGGTTCAATGGAAGTTTTTTGATATTAAATCAATAGTTCATATGACGAAAGATCAAGAAGGTTGATGCAGCCTTAGAGCATGAGGATTAGTTTCCACCAATTTTATTAGTTCCTCCAATTTTGTTTAAAAAGCAATAAATAACCTAATCATAAGTTGGAGTATTTTATAAATTGTGCATGATTGCAAAAAAGAATTTCAAATTTTTGTGAGTAACCTGACCATAAATTAGGATTTTTATAAGATTGTATAATTGCTAAAATTTATTTTACAATTAGTAAATGAATATATGAATCGAAATAATGGCTATGTTTTTCATATTATTAGTTATTTTTGCAATACTGAGATTTTGGCAATTATTTTTAAAATGCTTTGAGTTTTAAATTTTGCATGGCATGCTTTTTACAAAATTTGGATTAAGTAGAATATAATTGTGAATTATTATTGCTAATTGTTGTAAATTATTATTACGTGAGAATGATTTTTAATCTTTTGATGTCTGATTGCTATCACTGCTATTTTTTGTAAATATTATCATGAGAAAATCATTTATGATTTCAATATGAAGTAATATAACAATGATTTTATGAAATAATATGATAAATGAAAATAGAGAATGGAAATTAAGATTATTAAACGCCAATGATTGGATTATTGACAAATGAAATATGATTGACACTATAGTATACATAAACTCTCAGTCACTACGAATTATTGATGATTAATGATTGATACTGGAACCCACCTCCATAAGGGATATATGCGAAGATCCAACCCCCATCTGCAAGGTTAAATGTGGTACAATGGCTCTGCTACAAGGATTATATGTGGCCATAATTAAATGACTGAGTTGTTATAACACACATGATTTGAAATTAAAATGTTATTATTGTTAAAACAATAATTTTAGCTATTATTGTTATATGATATGATACAATAATTTATGTTTGGTGTTACTGAGCAAAAGCTCATAACAGTTTATCATTGGTTTTCTCAGATATAGCGAAATAAAAGGAAACCTGGGTAGAAGCAAATGAGTACCTGCCAGGCTCAATAATCAACTCAGTAGTTTAGTTTTTGATAATTAACACATTTTTCTTAGTTTATTAGTTATGATGATAGTCTCTATATGTTTATCAATTGTAATGACATTGTAGTAGGTAGTTATGAACCTATTATTGGTATTAGATTGAGTTATTGAATAAAAGATCAATTTTTATTTAGTTTAATTAAATGATAATTTGTTGTGATAGACGACTTGCATGCTATGAGTATGTGGCGGATTATTGCATCTTGGATCCATCTTAGGATCCGGGGCATGACATACCCACTCAGCAAACTCCTTACTATTCACTGCTTCATTATAATGAGAGACTCATTCTTCACTCTCAACCCTAGCAAATGCATAAGCCACTATGTCCACATAACATGTAAGTGGCCTCACAATCAATAGCAATATAATGAGATGGCTCCACATCATATGTAATTTCCTTCGTTTGCAGCTCCACCTCGGGCTGAGCATGAGTCTCGTAACTCTTTCTAAAGCTTCTACATTAAGCTTCACCTTGTTGACACTGCGATTCTCTACCTAGCTTTATACAGATTCCCCCTTCTAATTTATCATAGCAGACCCACCAAAGATTCCCCCTTCTAATTTATCATAGCAAACCCACCAAAGCTAATATTTCTACTAAGCACAACTTGGAGTGACCTAAGATCTTCAACACATTACAATGTATAACCTTTCACACTAATGCTATAATCTAGGAATATGCACCTTCTTGCCCTTGGTTTAAGTTTGCCATCATTAACATAAACATATCCAAGACAACCAAATATTTTTAAAACAGAATAATCAATAGGGCAATCAAACCATACCTCTTAGATAATCTTCAAGTTGATGGCAATTGATGACAACTGAATTACTAACTTATTGTATTCACTATTTTATCCCAAAATAATTTCCTAAGCATTGGAGAGCATACGTGTTCTGTCCAACAGTGTTCGATTCATTTATTTTATAATTCTATTCTGTTGTAGTGTCTTCTATACAGTGCAGTGCCTCACTAGACCCTCGTTCTTGCAGAACTCATCAAATTTACCTTTGCAAAATTTCAAGCCATTATCCATACACGGCGTCTTGATTTTCTATCCAATCCATCTCTCCACCACGATTTTCTACTACTTGAAATTAACATACACTTCATCTTTCTATTCAAGTACACCCAGATCTTCTTAAAGTAGTCATCAATAAATGTTAGAAAATATCAATATCCACTCAATAACGCATGAAAGCTAGGTCCTCAGAAATCTAAATGAATGTAATCTAATACCCTCTTAGAACAATGAGTATCAGTGCCAAAACTTCACCCTATTCTGCTTACCATACATGTAGTGCTCAGAGAAATCTAACTTATCGATCGTTGTACCATTAAATAAATCTCTCTTGGACAACTCCAATATTCTCCTTTCACTCATTAATGCATGAGGGCTCAGTCCTCAGAAATCTAAATGAATGTAATGTAATACCCTCTCAGAACAATGAGTATCAGTACTAAACTTCACCCTATTTTGCTTACCATACATGCAGTGCTCAAAGAAATCTAACTTATCAACCTTCGTACTATTAAATAAATCTCTCTTGGACAACTCTAATATTCTTCTCACTCATATACACTAACCATATATGCCACAATCGAGTAGCATCCAAGTCTGACAACTCCAAAGATAAAGCCGCAGCATTACTGGTAACAACACTTCCAATCAAGTGGTACAAGCCATCCATCAACCTTCCTTTGATCACCATAAGAGCACTTTTAGAAACTTTTAGCACACCATGATCAAGTGTGTCTAAGGAAATTAAGTTCTCCATCAACTCTGAGATATGCTAAGCCTTCAAGGAGCTCACAACGCCTTCAAACATCTTAATATGAATTGTTCCAATCCTAATAATGTCTACAGCATTATTGTCACCCAATAGAACCTTTCTTACTTTTAGTTGATAGGCAGAAAACCAATTTCTATTAAGGGTCATATGAAAGGAACAATAAGAATCAAAAATCCACTCCTTATTAAAGCTACTGACACTGATTGAGAGTACCTTACTTTTCACATCATCAGAGCTTTCCATTGTGCTCTCTTTGACTACACTCGCTTTAGTTTTAGAGAGACTCTTTTTCTTATCACCCTTTCCTTTTCTCTTTACACAGTTCCTCCTAATGTGCCCTTCCTCTTAACAAGCAAAATAATGAAGTTTCTAATATCTTGACTTAAATCTTGAATTATATCTAAGGCTTAAACCCATCTTCTTGCTCCTACCTCTTGCAACTAAGCCCTCTCCTTGGTTCTCCCTAAAAGTCTAAGACATCCTCTCTTTGGATTGCAAGGCATCATTTACATTATTAATTGAGAGACTCTCTTCCATATAATAATGATCGATTGAAGTTCTCATATGAGGGTAGTAATGAGCACAGAAAAATAAAGGCTTAATCTTCATCTTCTATCTTAATACCAATATTTCTCAAATTAAGAATAGCCTTATTGAACTCATCTATATGATCTTTTACTAACATACCTTGCCTATAGTTCAAATACAACCAATTAGTGAGATATTTTGTCATATACCTGTTCTCCAACTTCAACTATAATTCAGTCACTATGTTTCCCTCAACGACTTCTCTGAGAACCCCATCTACCAAATACAATTAAATGATACTTTGTAACTTTGCCAATAACTCATCCTTCCCTCCATCAAACACAGTAGCCAGCAATCTCTTACCTTCTAATGCCTTTCATAACCCTTGTTACATCAAAAGGGTGCGCATCTTAATTTGTTAAATGCCGAAGTTGTGAGCTCTGTTGATCTTCAACTTCAACCAAAGTCCAACTATTGTCTTCTCCATAATGACTTCTCCAGGAATATCATCTACCAAACACAATTGAATAGTACTGGATACGTTTGCCAACAACTCATCCTTCTTTCCATCAAACAAAGTAGTCAGCAGTCTCTCCTTACCTTTTAATGCCTTCTACAATCCATGTTACACCAAAAAAGCATGCATCTTGATCTACCAGATGCCGAAGTTGTTAGCTTCATTGAACTTGTTGATTTTGAACAACGTAGTCAACATCGCAAATCCTTCCTTAAAATTGAAACCTTAATTTCCCTCAAAACCCTAGCTTTCTTTGCCCTTTAAGAACCCTGATCCCCCTAAATTGATCCCAAATCTCTCTTCTCCCAATCTCGCACCAATGGAGCCCTTGCAAAAGCCTTAATCTCGACCAAAGATGGCCACCACTGGAAGGGTCCCTAACTCTGAAGCTAAACCCGATGGGGGCTTCCCTGCTTGCAATCACGATTGGAGACATTGTAGAAGCTGGAAGGCCTCCTCATCGACACCTCTCGTGGACTACCTTCGGACCTACATCTCCAACCTCAAGGACCACCATCGCACGCTTTAGCTCGGCAAACAACGAAAATCAAGAGAAAATAGATGGTGGCCTAGCTAGGGTCGACATCAAACATCTAGAATGCCGACGTCAGCAAACCTCATCCCACGACTGATGGCCCAATCGAGGCTATTTCGGCGATGGCTTGGCATTGAAACAAAGGAACAAAGGTTGATGACGATCGTCGATGACGATCTTTAGTAAATCTCAAGTGGAAAAGAAAAAGGAGAGAGAGGATCCTAGTACTGCTGTTAGAGGTAAGGGCCAGCGGCCATCGACGATCAAAAACAGGAAGGTGATCTTCATTCTGCCATCACCTACCAAAGACCCAACATCGGTGTTGCTACTGCCATTTGGGTAGCCCTCGTGGACTGCCTTGGAGTACTAGAGCTTCGAGGTTATGACCTCTCCACATCTGCAGCAAAAGGGCTATTTGAACTCCAACATATGCTCGAGAAGCCCTGATCACTAAAAAGGCCTTGGTCTGCCAACGTAATAGTTGGGGACTTATGATGTACCACAAACGGGAATGACTCCCTTTTGCTCGAGTGGGTTTGGCACCCCAAAACAAGAGAGGTGCCAGGCCATTGATTGTTAATTATGCTCTACTAAAATCCAATTGGCGACGATAGCGGAAGAGAAGAAGACCAAGAGAAAAGAACTCTATGGCTTGTACCTTGCCTCTGAAGAGGCCTCATGGTGGCCATAGGCCAATCAGAGAAGAACCAGGCTCTAATACCACTTGTTGCATCATGGAAGAAGAAATTAACAAGAAATAAAAGGAAAAGCAATCAAGAGGACAAACAAGATTTGTGTGGTTTGGTCAATAGACTTATGTCCATACTAGCAGCGATGATGCAAGTTCTACTATTTGTACAAATATCAGAGATTACAAGTATTGTTAGCTCTCACAAACCCCGAGCCAATGTACACTCAATAGAACTAGAACATATCTTTGAGCTCTTCCTCTATGCTTTTCTCTCTCTGGCACGTTTACAAACGGTTACACATACTTAAATAAGCAAAAAATAAAAATGCGTCCTACAAGTATTAGGAGCCATGTCTCACAAGTATTGGGAGATATGTCCTACACATATTGGGAGCCATGTCCTACACATATTGGGAGTGTAAACTTAAGAAAAAATTTCAACATGCACTACATACCATAGACAATTCTATCACAGATAGATCAGCATTCATTTAGGTAATTATCTTTTAAGATACTTTAAAAGAGGGAGAAAACCATGTTTTGATTCCAGCCATTGTGTCAGCATATTACTGATTATCTTATAAAATTTACTTGACAAAATTGAAGACCTAAAAGTTATAATGTTAGAAGCATCATGTTCCATGAACTAAAAGTAATAAAAAATATATTTTTCATTGAAAAATATATATACTTGATCAATACAAGGTCTTTAGGATAGATTCAAAAACTCAATCCTTATAATACTCAAAACCATATGAAAGAAACCTCGTGAAAGATATCAAAGGAATCCATCCAAACCCTAAACATTTCAAAATCATGTGAAAGAAATCAAAGGAGTTATTCCAATCATTAAGCATCCTTCATTTTCATGCCAAATACCTTTGCCCTCATCTCTTCCTCCTCACACTCCTTTTACCACATAACCCTTAATAACTAATGCAACATTGTAAAAAACACCTTTTGTATATTTATAAAGGTACACCCATCTTCCTGATAGATATCCCCAAACAGAATGACTAGATCCACAATCTTACTCTGTACTCGCTCAATCAGTGGATGCTTCAAATCTCCTTCGACCACTAAACTATCAAATCTAGAAGGACTACAAAGTAATTTGAAGTGAATAGCAATGGTACAAAAAATCTGATCCTTCTATCAGGGTTTTACTTCCCGGTGAGATACCCATGAGGTGCCAAAATAGGTTGCTGCCTCAAGTATTGAGACAAGACCATTCATCATCATCCCAGCATCCTAATCAACAAGCCTTAAGGCACCACTATCCCAAGTATCGGGACAAAATGGGACAAGACAAGTCTCATTCCATGAAAAACCTAATCCTCGAGATTTAAACCTTGGCTTTTATTATTAAATCAATAGGTTGTGGCCTCCTTGCACATATTCCTACAACAAAGAAAACTAATAAATACAACAATCTGCTCCAACTTTTTGCTGATCTATAAGATGTGGATCATTGTAGTGTAGCAATCATCGTCAATTTCAAATTTTTATCTGTTCTAGATGAACAAAACCCTAGAAAAGAACATTCTATCATGCAATCATCATCAATTTTAATTATTTTTTTTTTCCCAGGTAAAACCTTGGACAGAGTAGGGCATCGGGCATACCTGACACTCCGGGTAACGCCTTTACCACTGAGGCAGTCGTCAGGCTGCTCTTGGGAGTGTTCCCGCCGCCGCCGCCTCTGCTAGTGGTCTTCATAGCCATCATCTCCCCGCTGCTCGCCGGGAAGGAGGAAGCGAACTTGCCCGAGCCTCTCCTGCCGAGCCAGGAGGACGTGGGCACCTCATCGGAGAACTCGGAGCCGGCGTCGAGCCGGCTGGACGGCGACATCATCGGGGACGAGCTCAGGAAGAACTCGGAGGTGTTGTAGCTCCCCATGGAGATCTCGACGGTGTCGCGGCGGAGAGGGGAGGTGGAGACGGGAACGGGGGAAGCGGCGGAGCGGGCGAGAGAGGAGAGACCATCGGCGGAGGTGTGGCGGGGCGGGGGGATCATGACCGGGGAAAGCGAGCTCCCCGAGAGGGAGAGGTCGGGGGCGGACGGGGAACTGGAGCGAGCGTCGGTGGGGACGGAGTGGGAGCGGGCGGGTGGCGGAGGAGCGCCCGGCGTGACGAATCCCACCTGCCGGACTTTGGGGTCGATGACCGTCCGCGGGGTCCGGCGGAGGTCCATGGATCAGGTCGCGCCGGCGCGGAGGGCGGCGGAGGGGCCGACGACCACGTGGGTTTGGAGGCGGAAATTAGAGGGTAGGCTTCTTGCTTGGATAAAACTAAAACCAAGGGTTGGGTGCCGAGTCTTTGGAAGGAAGTGGGATCGGATTTGGACTCGAAGCGTGGTGGTGCATGAGTTTTTGGATTTTCCTGAGAATATTTGTTTTTATAAAGTATTAGCTTATCTTATCTTTATACTGTTTTCTCTAGGGTTACGTTTTTTTTAATGTTTCGTTTACTTTTCGTTTTAATTTGATTTTTTTTTTTTTTTTTTGAGTGGCACGTAAGCAGATTTACTATTTTGTTATATTTCAGTGCCCGAGATAAATTGTTTCCCTTATAAATCAACCTTGGAATAGCCAGGCTACATGGCAAAATAGTTTTGTAATTATTCAAAAAAATTGAATTATACTTGATTATCCTGATAATTTTTTCCCTTGAAAAATAAGCTGATTAAAATTTATCAGCTTATTATTTTTAACAAATTTTATAATTTTTAATCAATTGCTCAAGATTTAGCTTGTTAGACTTGACAAGATCATGTACTTCATAATTGGAATGGAGGCATAGATCAAATTATTTCACCTAAATGTCTCTTTCCAATTTCATTTAAGAAATAAAACTAAATTTAAGACAAACAACATAAGAGCCGAGAAACCTTGAATAATTGAAAGCATTGATTTAATTTAGGCTATAACGAAAAGTTTTATTTGGATTGACTACTATTGAGTCAATAAAGAATGTAGATTTGGATTTTTGTAAATAACAATTTTTTACTTCAACATTGTTTTACTATTTGATAAGTAAGGAACTTGTTGATTCTATTCAAGATAAATGCAAAAATATATATAAATAAGATTAAGTAGAGTTATAGGAGTTAAATTATTTGCCAATCAAAGAGTTTCCATGTTAAATGGGATCAAATATGGATAATGATTGCATGTAGAATTATTAATGGATTAGATCAAATCAAATACGAGAAGGAATATCATCAATGAAGATATGGTAATGCAAGGAGATTATAACGAAGAGAAGAAGCTCTTTAAGAGGACAAGCATGATAGAGGAGCAGCATTGATAAGGATGGAGGGGGAGGAGTAGGTAGGCAGCAAGGGAAGAGCTCGAGGTGACGAACATCACCTATCAAACTTTGCATTTGATGAGTACCTATAAAATCCAATAGAAGTTCGTGGATTGAATAAGGGGCATAGTGCTTATGAAGGTTTGGAAGGAGTCAATCAATATAACTTATTACTGCATTTATCGATCAAAGTTATTCTAAACTATCTTTTAACATTTGTTTAAATGATACTAAACTTATGTCCACAATATAATTCAATTAATACCTACTCTTTTTCTCTCCTTTAAGAACCAAAAAAAAAAAAAAAACAAAGAAGGATGGGTCTCCCAAATTATAATAACTCAAAATTACATCTGGATGCATTAATACTTACCTAATGGAATACCTAATATTGATCGGTCACTTACCTAGTTGTCACCCATCAAATATGTAGCAACAACGATTAGGTTTTTAATGGAATCTCATTCCACTCGTATACTTGTCGTATACTTGATGCAATAATTGAGCCATGGCCCAAATTTTTTGTGGGGTGAATGCCTATAAGGCAATGCCTTTCTTTGGTTAAAAATAGGAGAACTGCACCTATTTGTTTCAATAAAACGATGGAACTATTTCTCAAGCCCTCCTCCTTTTCATCTAACCGAGCCATAATCCGGCAACCATCTCGCCGGTTTCCTCCTTCCTCTCTTCTCTCCACTCCCTCTTCTTTTCTCATTCTTTATCCTTTTTCCTCTTCATAGTTGAACAAGAGAGACAGAGAGAGAGAGAGAGAGAGAGAGAGAAGAACCATACAATATTTCAGTACCCATGGAGACTCGCTGTGCCAAAGGAAGCATGGTTTGATTCGATAGACTAGAAATACACCTTGATATAGAATTGATGATAAATATTAGTAGTTTTCCAATTCACTTGCTAGCTGATGACCCAACTCCGTCAAGTTGCATGTGAAATAAGGTCCCACCAAGGACACTAAATTGGCTATTGGTCAATTCATGCACCACCCAACAATTATTTTGCCAGCCCATCATATCATCTCAGAACCATTTTCATGGAAACTGTTGACCAGAGCATTTCATGCTCCAGAACAGATGGTCCAAAAACAAATCAGTTGAATGCTACTCAAGCAGTTTCAAGATTTTACTAGCTACGAAGAGATGATAGCACATTTTTCACATTCTGATAGCAGACATTATCTTTATTGCCTTCAATCTTAACTTCTTGAGTTTGTTGTTCTCTTCATTTTGCATGAGCCAACCACTGACCAATACTTTTTTTAATAAATTTTAAGTAGGATTCACAAAACTCTTTCCCTCAACCAAACAAAAACCAAAAAAGAAGAAGAGGATAGCAGACTTCTTGTGCATCATATGATTGCCTGATTTCAGGTCAATAATTCTCTTCGTCAGCTCACCCTAACTTAACCATTGAAAGAGAATGACGGCAGCAAATTCTCATCCATAGAGCTAAATTGATTAGCAAGCTTGGTGGTAGTAACCCTTGATCATGGAACAAAAACTAGAAAAACTTAGGAACACGAGTACAGAAATATAGACTGATGTATGTGAGTTGTTGAGTTAGATACTCACATAAGCTGAGGAAGTTCAGTAAAGCTCAAGGCCAGACTGACTTCAGTATATCATACTATTTACAGCTGTGAGCATAGGAAGTGCGGAAAGTGATTGAAGTCCTTTTACCGCCAGCACTCGCACCAGCATCTGGGGTAGGGCACTCTCGAGCCCAGTGACCAGTCTTACCGCATTTGAAGCAGGTAGTAGAGCCTGACGAAGTAAGATGAGTTCTCCCTATGCTTGCATGGTTATCCACTGATTGCTTGGGGCACTCCCTGGACCAATGGCCCTCTTGCCCGCATTTAAAACAAGATGAGCTGCACTTCTCGGCATTAGTTTGGCTACCTGAGTTGCTATTGACACCATAATATTTTGAAACAGTTGCAGGTTGACTTGCTACAGAGTTATCCTTGTTGCACCATTTAAAAAAGCCACAAGAACCTCTTCCCTATATAGTAACAGATGCAAACATATAAAAGTAAAATTAAACATTCCGTGCACCAAAAGAATAACAAAGAATCAAAATCAGCAATCAATAAGATCTTCCATCATTGTTCCAAGAGTATATCAATCCACTTGAGATGACACCACAGGATGGGAGACACGATTGCAAGGCACAAGATGCACAAGCGACCAGCTGAATAGTTTTGCATGCAGTGTTAAATACAAAACGCGAAAGTTTCATTGAGGAAATAGCTAACCAGCTGGATGCAAGTAGCTCATTAGTCGCATTCCACTGAGTGAAGCTGCACTTTGATCCCATCATAACTAGTAAAATATCTGATGTAAACTTTATTATGCTATCCTGGGGAACTATGATAAGTGGGACAAATGGTTGCTTGAGATTATGGAGCATAAAGTTAATGAGATACATAAATCATGCAAAAAGATTAGAAATTCACTGTGAAAACTTAACATTTCAAAGAACTGAGAATAAATTAATAGAAGAATAAGAATGAAATTAAAAAAAAAACTAAGCACAAAATTTGGTAATGCTAATTTTGAGCCAAAAAATGTAGGAAGGTGTGCTTACCATGAGTTACCTTTGCTTCTGATAAATAAAGCACATAGTAGCCAAATGCTTCCTAATGTGGCACTAATTTTTGTTATAGATTCTGCTAGGAAGCAGCAAGAAGTCGTTTTTCAGATCATTTAGTTCATTCCAGACAAAAGTAAAGGTGACTAAATAGATTCGATAATGGACACTCCATGTAGGCAGATTTCCTTAATATGTAGAAGTAGTCTTGGTGTAGGATGAAGCAAACAATTGAAACTAGAGCAAAATTTCAATGAGTTATCTTGTTTTAGCTTGACAGTAGTTATATAAATCACCTCTCTTCCCAGTTCAGTCCTCTTCTTCCTGTTTCATCGGGCCCATTTTATTGCAATTCTAGCTTCCTTCCCTTCAAGGAGTTACATGTGGAGCAAACCAAAGGCCTTACACTCAAATACCTAGTTGCCTTCATGCGTATCAACCATAGCTTGCAACCATGCATGCAATTGAACAAGCAACCAGGAAGATAAGATGGAAAAAAGAAGAAAAGATGCCTCCTAATCAAGCGACAGCCCACCATGTATCTCACTGCCAACCAAACAACAAAAATATTAATAAGCACAAGATGGTTTAAAGAGCTAATAGAACAACCTAGCTCATGGATCTTCTACGGACGTTCAACAAATAGGACAAGTTAGAGCGATAATTACAAGGAGGCAACTGCTAAATGTTACATGATTCCCCTAACAAAACCCAAGCAACAAGCTTCTTTGGAATCTACTGACCTCCTCTGACCCTAAAAGGGAGATCACCTGTGAGAATTATTTTCATGTGTGATTGCTCTCTCTCTCTCTAAGACAGCATTTTGCTTGGGTTTTAAGAATGCGTAAGGCTTGAAATATGCTTTGCACTTGCCAAACAACCTTTAAAAGTTAGGCATAAGCAAGAAATGGTAATGCTAATTCTTGCTTATGCAAGGCCTAACAAGTCCAAAGGGGCCCTGCCATAAGCTATTTCTATCATAAAATCCTGATTGATGCCTTACCCCTTTTCTGCTAGTCACAATGGACAAAATTGTCCTTGAGCCTGATCTCCTTCACAACAATATGCCCTAGAATGTTCCTTCCTAATGGCAGGTGGGTACCTCCATTCTCCATCCCACTGACTGCACCCTCTGTTGACAACTGCAACAACTTTGGTCCAATTGGTGATGGATCCAGTCCTAGATCTCTGCTTTCGTGATGCCCAGCCCCAAAGCCAGACTTTATTGAGAGTGGGAACCTCCACTCTCCACTCATCCCATTACCTTAAACAGTAGTAGCAGCAGTCACAGCAGTAGTGGAAGAAGCATCAGCAGTGATAGCAGTAGTAGCAGCAGTAGCAGCTGTTGTAGCAGTAGCACTAGCAGTGGTGGTAGGGGTGGCAACATTGGCGGCAGCAGCATCAGTGGAAGAATAAGGGGGATGAGAGGAAAGCAACAGGGCAACAGCAGCCCCTCTTACACAGCCCAGGAGGGACACCCAGAAGAAAAAGGGCAAAAAAGGGAAGAAGAGCAGTGTAGGTACAGCAGCACCAGCAGCAGCCCCTCTTACACAGCCCAGGAGGGACACCCAGAAGAAAAAGGGAAAAAGAAGGGAAGAAGAGCAGTGTAGGTACAGCAGCACCAGCAGCTAAAGAAGGAGAAGAATAAGAAGAAAGGGGAAGAGAAGAACATGACAAGGCAACAGTAGCCCCTGTCACACAGCAAGAGGAATACCCAGGAGGAGGAGCAGAAGAACTTACTCAGTTTTGGTATTGTCAAAAAGGGTAGGAGATGATGCTGACAAACCGGAGAGAAGCCAACTGCCTAGCAAACCCTACAGTTCAGTTAAACCCTTGGACTTCCTCTTTTCCCTACCTGGATCAGTTATCTTAACTAATATATCTGGGCTTTTTATTATTGGGGCTTTGATCTATGACTGACAATTGTTCCTACAAATTTGATCAAGTATTTATGCTCAGTATAAGAAATGCATGCCTTTTTTTGCACTGTAGAGCCTCAACAAGGCATGCCCCTTAGGGCCTTTTCATGCATCTCTCTAAAGGGACCTCACCTTACTACAGGCAAGACATTGGGGATGGCTTTGCCCATGCCTTGCACCTAACACACCTTTCAGAACACTACCTGAGCACTCTGTTGTTGCTTGCATCATAAGCTTCAAAACAGTTTTCTAATTAAAACCAAAAGTATTTGGCTAAACTATATTTTTAACCCTCGAACTTAGGGGGTGTATCACTTTAGTTCCTGAACTTCAAAAAGTTGCAAAATTGATCCTGAACTTCGTTTTTTATTTCTCTTTGGTCCTTACCGTTAAAACAGGGTAACGCCGTCAGAAACTTACTTACGTAACAGTTTATGTGTCATTCACCTCATCGCCACGTTAATGAAAAAAAAAATAAGAGAGAGAAAGAGGGAGAGGAAGAAGGAAGGCGCAGAAGCCGCACCTCTCCCCCCCCCTCCCGGCGGCCCAGCGCAAAAGGGGGCCGCCCCTCCTTCCCCCGTGGCACCTCCCTCCCCCCTCCCTCCGCATCGGGCCACTGGGTTTCGCGACCCCCTTCCATGCCTTCCCTCTTTCTCCCTCTCTTCTTTTTTTTTCCATTGACATGTCGATGAGGTGAAGGACACGTAAACTGCCATGTAGGCGAGCTCCTGATGGTGTTACCCTGTTTTAACAGCAGGGACCAAAGAGAAATAAAAAACAAAGTTTATGATCAATTTTGCAACTTTTTAAAGTTCAGGAACTAAAGTGACACACCCTCTTAAGTTCGAGGATCAAAAATATAGTTTAACTAAAGTATTTTTAATAGCTAATTGTTGATATCCGAGAACATCTCCAAAAAAAAAAATTCTATGGTAGAGCATATATGTTAGATCATCACTTTCACAAATATACCATGGATTATTACTTTAACCTATATTCTAGTCTAAGAAACAATAAACACAACTACATGAATCATACTATTTAACATCAGACTACTAAATGGTACACACATTGGGGATTCCCTCAAGATCTCAAAAATGTAGCATATAAATAAAATGGTATTCTTTTCTTCTTTTTCTTGAGAGTTAGAGAACCAGCATAATAATTCAAGCCTTTTCCTATTAAAACAATGTTGGCTATAAAGCAAAACTCTAGAAGACTCCATGGAAGGATTTAGCAAATTTTAAGTTAAGAAGTGCCTCTAAGAAATATTAAGTTAATTAAAATAAATAATGTAGTGGAGAAAGCACTCACCTTCCTCATCAAAGCTTGTGAATTAGTGAAAGAGAGTAGCTAAGGTTGGCAAGTAGTGAATGTGAAATACAATGGCGAATCGTGAATGGGTAAGGTGATCCACAAACTCTAAGTCATCTAACAATTTATTTTCCTTTTTCCTTCTGGAGTTATGCAGCAATGGTGGGGGGCAGATGATTGGTTCCACATTAAAGCATTGAGATAGACAAACAAGAGCAAGCATCAATCCCCATCTCTTGATCTAGGTTGACATCATAGGGAAAAAAAAGAATCTCATAAGCCCAAATCATATAAGGGTCTAATGATGAACGAGTGCATGTTCAATGGGTCATCCATGAGACAGAGGCTGCAAAATCTCATCTAAGAGTCTTAAAAGAGAGACATGCAATGGTGGCAGGAAATAGGAAGGCTGCAGGGACATAAAGAGGGGGAAAAGATATATGTTTAAGGGCAAGTGATGTAAAACAGTCTAAGGGAAGGGGGATTTATAAAGGTTTAGAATAGGGCTGAAAAACTCTTTGGTCACTGGAATTTTAAGCTAAGACCTGAGTTTCCTAGAAAAGTGAACTAAAAAGGTAATGTTTTTGACACAAGTAGATAATGGATGGTTAATATCTAACCCTAGGCTTAGTATAGTAGGGTTTAAAAAGGATTTGAAGGGTTTATGCAATTAAACTATCGACAGCAATTGCTTGCTAGAATTTCCTGGAGGAAACAAAAACTGATATCCACATGACATTAAAGATCTATGAGAAATGAAAGCATGATTTTGATCAAGAACAATTAGAAGAAAGCCAGATTATGAGTAGAAAAGGAAAAAAATGGAAGGAAACAGAGAAGGCTTAAGGGAAAAGGAAGGATAATATTAGACTTAATTCAAGACCTAGGATTCACACCTAGGGTTTGAAAGGAAACCAGATTACATAGCTTCAATATTTGAAGGAAAAGAAAGTCTTAAGAACTGTGGGACTCCTTAAAATACCCCTCATAAATATATGGCTAATATTGATACTCGATGTAGCATGAACAAAAGTTAAATGTATAATCCTCATAATAGTACCACCTTGTGTTGGATGCTGTTTAGAGGGTGGACAACATAAGATTATCCAGCTAACCAGCCAAACACCACACAAAAAGGCATGAATAACTTTTATCCAGTCAACATGACAGGAAAAAAAAAAAAAAAAAGAAGATAGATAACCAGGTTAAAGTTATTTCAGGAGGGAGGATGAAATGGCTTCAACAACACTTAAGCCCCAATTTCTCTACTACTTTCATCCCTTGGCGGCATTTTTTACCATTTCTTCAGTACCATCCCTTCACATTTTGCAAGATGGCATCAATGGTGGGTAGCAAGTACCAATCCAACAGCAAATAACTTTATTAGCTGGTTAGCTAGTTAAGAGATGGAAACCAATAGCTAAAGTTATCCAAGAGGTGATTAACTATTTAGCATCCAAACACGGCCTAAGCTAATCCACTGAAAAGAAAGTATAGAAAATCAACAACAAAAATTAAACCTAAGAATCCTTAATTAACAGCCCTACAATGCATCATGACAGGAATCTAAATCTCCATCACTTAGTTTAAGAAACAGTATCACCGGTTGGAGTGGGAGGGCTGGAAGCAGGTAGTGGGGACTGTGGAATCTACAGTCAACTAATCTAGCAAGCATTTTCTCCTAGGCTCAACGGGAAAGGCATTGCTTAGCTTCAGCTGCCATGCAAATGCCAACTTATGAAGCCCTTGACCATCTAATATAGATGAATTGGCCTTGAAAAATGGAAAAAAAAGAAAGAAAGAAAGCTTTATGAATCTGACACAACAAGTGCCATCCTTCTTGTTCAGTATTGATGTGTATGAGCTAGACTAGTGCAGGGCTTGCCAGGCCGTAGCAAGTAGAAAAGCACCTTGGCTTACTTACATGTATGATCGCATCTAGGGATTCCATCTAGCAAGTCACAACATTGCAGCAATTGAAGCGAATTAATGATCATTTCTTTTCATGAAGTCCCATCCACAAAAAATGTGTCAGATGACCTAAATCTTATTCACCATAAGATAATGCAGGATCTTCCATTCATGTAACAAATTCCAACATAGTTTAGTTTCAATTGTTTTCATTGTCAAGCTATCATAAATAAAAGCATGACCATCACCAACAAATCTTCTTCCATCTATTTCAGGTCAGCTTTATAAATCCCTATTCACGAATGATTCATTTATGGGATCTAGAGTTGACTGATCTAGCAAGCAATGTCTCCTAGCCTCAACAGGCAAAGCATTGCTTAGCTTCAGCTGCCATGCAAATGCCCACTTATGAAGCCTCTAACTATCAGATATATAGATGAACTTGCTATGGAAAATGGGTGAGGAGGGAGGGGGGGTGAGCTTATCGACTCTAGCACAACAAGTGTCAAGCTTCTTCACTTGTCTAATATTGATGCGCATGAGTTTGACTAGCGCAGGCTTCTTAGGCCCTAGAAAGTAGAAAAGCACCTTGGCTTACATACATAATCACATCTTAGGATTCCATCTAGCAAGTCGCAACAATATTGCAATTAAAGTGAATTGATGATCATTTCCTTTTGCAAAGTCTGCTTCAGAAAAAATGTGCCAGTTGGTGTCAATCTTATTCACCATAAAATAATGCAGGATCTTCCGTTCATGTAACGAATTCCATATAGCTTAGTTTTCAATTATTTTGCTCGTCAAGCTATCATAAACACGAGCATGACCATAACCAACAAATCTTTTCCCAACTATTTCGGATCAGATTTATAAATCCCCATTCATTGATAATTCATTTATGGGATATTAGTTATGTTAGTAGAACCATTTTCAAATCCTTTCCTACAATCTCCATCCATGTTGGCCATTAGCCTGGACCAATTTCATGTGGAACAGAACCAGCATCAGTTGGGGCTGAATGAGAAAGGTTTAAAGCTCATATTAGATTGAGATCTTGTTATATGAAACATTGTGAAATCTATCCTACTTCAAAACAATTACATAAAGAAACATGAGACAAACAAGAAAAAAGCATGACAAGAACATGAAGACAATCAATGAGATGCACAAAGAGATTTTAGAAAATCAAAAACATTATCATGGGTAAAGGCCTTTTGCTTATGAATGTTGTTATCCCAGCTAATCGAATCACTCAGCCAATGAACTTCTAGAACACTCAAGACAGTGAAGGGAGGAGAGGAAAGAGGCAGCTAAGCAAGGTAAGGTTGGGTGGTAGGAATTGTTCACTAAGATATAACATAAAATGTTAAAAAGAGACCTTAAACTTTGACATATAATGTGATTTGTAAGTCATAACAGCAAAATTTGGTATTAGATAGGCAATGGTAGAATATCATACAAGAAGGTAAGTATGAAGTACAGATAAATTGCTCGTCCATTAAGCAGTTAGAATGGACCACCTGTTACTGTTGTGAAAAAGACAAAATTGAAGTTAAAAAGGATATAGATCAATACCAATGAAAATATTAAAAGACCTGGAATAAAACTTCAGAGGGCAATTGGAAATTAAACACTTAAAAACTTGTGACTGATATGTTATGGTGGAAAATTGAATTAAGATTACAGAACTTGGAATCAGCCATTGATTGCCAGCAATCAGTACTGATAGGAGAAAGTAAAGAATGCAGCAGAAAAATGGTTTTTGCATCACAGATAGGCAATAACAGATTTAGTAAAGAAAAATGAGGTCTATAGTGATTTTAGAGATACCTCATTAACTGGGCAACGGTAGTACTGCCCACCTGCATTCACACCAGTCTTTGCAACCAGAACCAGGCAAGACCCTGCTCCGCATGGACATGGGAGGTCTGGAACTGACAAACTGGATTGTTGATTCAAAGTATTTCGAGAAGTCGGAATGCTTGATGATGGATCATCGCACCACTCAAAAAAATTACAGCCTCCATTTTCCTAGACCAACATTGAACCCCAAGATCCAGATGTTAGGTGGCTAGCAAATAGTGTTACATAATTTTTTGTTTTTTTTTTTAAGTCTCTGAAGGAATCAACAAGGAACATAATCTTTGTTCACAGATAATTAATCTCACAATTAGTTAGTGAAATGACAATGAATATTCTTCAGAGAAGTGATTGTGGCTCCAGTGATTCACTGTGAATAACAAAACATAGGCAAGAATCAAAGAGAAAATTATACTAGCACAATGCATGACACTACGCAGTGACATCTGGGATTGAAATACATCTATGAATATGGAGTACGTAACAATCCCATTGATGCAATGCTTTGTGCAATGATACATGGTTCATGATCTTAGAGCTTTAGCTTCTCCTACTTACTATCTCTTTGAGCAACAGTATCTCTGAAGCCAATAAAATTATAGTAACCTTTCTCACCGTTTACCAAAGAAATAATGAGGTGCTAAATGAACTAATTGATTTTTCCCCTTTCTTTCCATTCTTACTTTTCCTACTGCACAAACAATCTTAAAAGCACAGTTGATGCCGAGAAGATATTTTAAAAAAAAAAAAAACAGACATTGGATCGAAATTAAAAGTTAAAAACCAGCTAACGAGCAGCCGTTCTCTTTGAGTCAAAACAACAAGCACCTTATCAACCAAAGCAATCAAATAAATCCAGCCTTACCACTTTAGCAGGACACCTATAGAATTTGCGCCCAGGGTTCTTCACAGTATTTGAGGTCAGGACCAGACAGCTTCCAGCCCCACAAGGGCACGCCTTCTCCGGCACTTCTCCATCCTCTCCGCCGATAAAAGCCGCCCTACGAGCCCGTGCCCCCTCTCCGTCGGGCCCCCTCCCCACGCTGCAGTCCCTGGCCCAGTGGCCGGCCTCACCGCACTTGAAGCAGGCGTTCCCACTAGAAGAAGACGACAAGGCGGAGGGGTTGCGGAGGCCGCCGCTGCTGTTCTTCTTCTGTTGGAGCTTCAATTCCTGCTGCTGCTGCTGCTGCTGCTGCCAGAGGGAGCTGCGGCTGCCTCTGAGGGCGGCCATGTAGGAGCCCTCCTCGACCGGTGGCCGGGGGGACGGGCAGGGGCCGTCGGTTAAGAGCTTCTGGCGCCTGGCCTTGCCTGCCCCCAGGGCTTCGGCTTCGGCCGCTTCGACCAAAGAGAGGAAACTGGCGTCGTCGTCCTCTACCTCGATCATCTCCTCCTCCTCTCTCTCTCTCTCTCTCTCTCTCTCTCTCTCTGGGCGGCTGGATATACGTGCGAGTTTTGTTACCGCCTTCACCCGCGCTCGCCACAATCAAACCCAGCGTCCGCTATGGAATATTTTTTCGTGGGCTTTAGCTGGGCTCAGTCAATGAACGGGTTGAGCTCTGCAGCTCCAGTGGCGACCACGGCGGAGCGCCATCAGCATTTGCTGCTGTTACCGTCCAATTCCGCGCTGGTACCCCACCCACCTCTTATTCAGAGTGGGTATAAAGGTCAAAAACTAGCATAGATATAAGGCCACATGGTAATATATCCTATAGCAAAATTATTTATCATAAAATTTTAAATTTATATATATATTTTAAAATTATTCAACTTATAACTTTAAATATATTTTAGGTGTTAAAATAAAGAAGAGAGTGGAAGATAGCGTATGAATTTGAAGAAGTAAAGTAATAAATGAATTTACTTAAATTTAAAAAGAAAAATAATTTATTTTTATATGTTATGCTAATATTTTATTCTTAATATATTATTAGACATCTTTATTTTGTTTCTATACAGTTTAGTTGTGAAGACTATTTATGAAACATTTCATTTTCTATTTAATATTTTTTATTTATATTTTAAAATTTTGAAATATATTTAACTGCTATTTAGATTTTTTTTATAATTATGATAATCTTATTATTAGTGATTGAAATTTAATTATATTTCATTAATAATAAAATTATAGGATTTTAATATTTTAAACTTTAAATTTTATTGAAACTAATAGCTAATAATTAATCAAACTTATTTAATTTTAAAAAATATTTTAAAACAATGGGTCACAAGTATGGAGTGGGAATAAAGTAGGTATGAGGATTACATAATCTCAAGGAATATAGGTACGAATATAAAATTTTATATACATAGTAGATATTATCATGCTCCAAATATGAGGGTAAATTTATGCTATGCTTTTCGATCTATCACACATCTAAGGCACATTTGTCCTTTTCATGGTCTCTGTAATACCTTAAAAATAGTCCTACATTGGATGGGAAAGAAAAGATTTAAGTGCTTATAACTCAAGTTCACGTGCTACCAATTAACTTCTGCTTGAGTGGATGAGAAAGAAAAAATTCAAGTGCTTATAACTCAAGTCCATGTGCTACCAATTAACTTCTGCTTGAATTTTTAGGATCACCTGGTTTTAGCCCGCTAACGGATTAATTAGGTCAGGCTTGAGGTGTTATAAATGGTATGAGAGTCGATCCGAGTATGCGAAAGTTAGTGAGTAGAATATATTCTAGCTAGGTTATGGCGTGCTTATAAGGGGTCCATTATAAGGGAAAATATTGTAATACGCAAAAATAATCCCACATCGAGTGGAAGTTAATTAGCAGCATACTTAAAAATAATCCATTATAAGGGTCCCCTTCCTAGCCCTGCTCATCACCATCATTGCCTCCCTAAGTCACGGCTCCCAAACCTTCGACTCTAACCACCGTATAGCCGGAGAAGGTGAGCCCTTCCTCCATTTATTTGACTTCCCTATGTATGCATTAGTTGCTCTAGCAACCATCGTTGCTTCGATGAATTGATGAAAATACTAGGGTCCTATGGAATCTAAGATTAACTAAGATGCTTTTTATTAGCCTTAGGCTCCTAAAGAGAATTCTTTTCTTAAGGATTCTTTGTTGGCATGCGTTTTCTGAATTTAAAGACTCCAAATAATTGGATCTATCTTCCGCTTAATGATGCTGCTAAGTAGCTAGATGTTCATGTGAACACCTGGTGGCACGACACCAGATGTTGCAGCTTTCGCATTCTGTTATTTTAGTCCCTTTCACAAGGGTCGAGTTCATACTAAAATTTCAATATTTTGATTAGAGTCTTTGAGAAAAAAATAAAAATAATAAAAATAAAACTATGATTAAATTATCCAACATTGATCATGGTTTTTAGGCTAACATTTTTCTGGAGATACTGTCATATCATATTACCTCAAATAGCGCACTTCATTGTAATTAATATAGATAATGTAATACCCCCCATAAAAAAAAAAATCATCACGCGTCAGCGCGCGCCTACACGCATGGCAGCGCGCTGCCTGCGCACGGGCAGGGGAGGGCCGAGCCCTCCCCTCACCGTCAAAATGGGGCCACGCCGGCCCCCTCCACCTCCGTCTCGGCCGGCGCCACCATCCCGGTAAGTCCCACCTCGTCGCTGGTAAAGGAGAGAGAGAGAGGAGAGAGTGAGAAGGGGAGAAATGGGAGGTGGCCGCACCTTGGCCATGCCGCGGCCAGGCCATGCCGTGGCCGTGCTAAGGGACCGGCAGCCTCGTGCGGCGCCCACCCGGGACCGGCCGCTCCGGTGGGGGGAGGAGGGAGAGGGTCGTCGGGTGGCCCTCCTCTAGTTGCAGGAGCCGAACCGGCTCCCGCCTTAGTTCGGGCCCAGCGGCGTGCCCATCGGCTCACCGGACCGCGAGCGGCGGCCCCTACCAACGCTAGGGCGACGTCCGGTGGGGGTCCGGTCGGCCGGCGGGGTCGGCCGTGTCACTGCCCAGGAAAGGGCGGTCGGGAAGAAGAAGAAGAGGAAGAAGAAGAAGAGAGGGAAGAGAGGAGGGGGCGGCGACCGACACTGGGCTTGTCGTCGACGGTCGGCTGGCAGCCAGGGGAAGGGCCGACGGCGGCCCTAGGCCGCCAGCAATTTCCCCCTGGTTCGGGTGAACCAGGGGCAGAGAGAGGGAGAGGCAGCGGGGTGGGCCCAGGTTCGGCCCAGCCCAGCAAGCCGTTTGGGCCTAATTTTTGGGCCCCAAATTGGGCTAGGCCCAATAAAAGAAAAATAAGGTTTTGATCAGCTTGGATCTTAGTTTGTCGAAAAATTTTTATTTCCCCATTTGGGCTTCTATATTTGAAGATATTCAAGCCCCAAGTTAGACTCAGAATTAGATTGGGTAAAGTATAAGAGTCATTTTGACATCCTGATTTTGAAGATTAAAAATTTAAAAAATTATGTTGTAGGTACCCAGGAGCCCAATTAGCTGATTTGCATCCTTGGAATAGCGTTAGCAGGTAAGAAGCCAATTATCATGATTTTCATAAATTATTAAAGTATGCAAATTATGGATTTAAATGTTACATCGTTTTACATGTGCATTATTTGAAAAAGGGGAAAAATGAATTTGGTATCCCATATATGCAATGACTATTTTACATGATTATATTGAAATTGCTACATTCTGAAAAATATTTGGTACACCATATATGTAATTGATTATGTGACATAGCTATTAAAATTGCTAATTTTGCAAAGTATATGGTACTCCATGCATGCAATGATTATTTGACATGATTATTTTGATATTGCTAATTTTGTAAAGTATATGGTATCCCATATATGCAAATGATTATTTGATATGGTTATTTTGATATTGCTAATTTCTGTAAAATATTGGGTATATTAAAATTATTTGCAAGTGTTCATGTGTTTGACATGTCAAACCATTGCAAACATGAAAAACATATGGAGTATGTTTTTGCAACAATAACTGTGAGTATGCAAATATGACATGAAAATGGGGTTTTGTGAATATAAAATATGTCACCCATGGTCCGCTATGTTATAACATGATGACATGATATGATTTCTGACTTCGGGACCCACCTTCACAGGGGATATATGTGGAGGATACACCCATATGGTGCTCTGTTCTGTGATATGTCATGACTTTTGATATAATTCTGGTACCAGAACCCTTCCTCCACAGGGGAGATATATATAGAGGATACACCTATTTGGTGTTCTAATCCTGTTATAGGGGTATATGTGGGCATAGTATGTGATCGTGGCGTATTTGTAACAAGACAGAACATCAATATTAATGACAGTGGATTTTAATTTGAAAATGGTATCTGTCTTCAATTGATTTCAAGCAAGTGAATATGATTTTGGCATAAAAGAATGAATATCTTGAATAATCAGATGATATGTATTTTTGAAATACTATATAGCATTGGCTTCCAAATTGCATTGAGCATATATTATGCATACTTTGATAATATGATGAAATGTATTTGAATTATGGAAGCTTGGCATGTTTTGATATATGAAAACCTGATTTGTTAAATCTTGAAATGACTATGTTATGTTATAGTAGGCTTACTTACTGAGTGTGAGCTCATTTAAATCTCACAATATTTTTCAGAGCCACAAAACTGAAGAGGCAATTATTGGGGTAGTTTTGGAGCTTCCACCTATAGAAACAGATCACATTTTGTTCATGTAACCCCAATTATGATCTTGTGATTTTGGGATGTTGCCAAACATTATACGGCTTGTATTAAGGATATTTTGGACCTTAAATGATATGTAGTTTATTATCCCTCCTTATATTATTTGTTATGTTCTGGACGCCTTACATGCCTAGATGCGGCGGGTTGCCACCCCTGGATCCACCACTGAGTCTGGTGCATGACAACTTAAGTGGTATCAGAGCCTAGGTTTGACCTTAGAGACAAACTCAGAATTGATCCTAGGCAACATGTTAGGATAACTTTGGGAGGGTAATAACTTTGAATAAATAATGAATAATTTATTATGAAAGCTTGGAAAATTGATCTATGAAGGAAATAAGTGGCATGTTGTCTTGATAGGAATTGTAAGGATGGTCCGCCGTAGTAGGAGTCAGAGACATGATGAGAGCTCTCAAGCGGGGGATTCTAGCCAATAGGGAGGCCATGAAGCCTCTGGAGGTTCTGGCTCCGTTGCTTTGGCTGACAATGGCCAACAGCAGTTTCAGACTGAGTTGCTCCGAGCCTTTGCGGGAGTGACTCAGGTAGTGCAGGCCATGCAGCGGCACAGTTCGCGCAAATGCCGCCGCTCGCCTCGCCCTCCGCTCCGCGTACTCACCTCGCCCCATCCACTCCCCAGATTGGGCCAACCCAGCCCGAACAGCCTGCTCAGCCTGCTCCATCTTGGCCTTGACAAGGAAGGGGTCATAGCTTTGCTGAGTTTAAGAGCTTGGCCTGCTCCCTTCCCTAGATCCACCAACCCACTGGAGGCTGAGAGGTGGATGAGAGAGATGGAGAAGGCCTTCGCGGCCCATGGTAGCCAAGAGGAGGAGCGGATCAGATTTGCCACCTACCTCCTTCAAGGCGAGGCATATGATTGGTGGCTACTGGAGGAGTAACGGCTGGGTGGTCGGGATATCTTCTGGGGAGAGTTTAGGGAGGCTTTTTATGACAAATACTTCCTTAAGAGTGTGCAGAGATAGATAGAGCCTGATTTTATGAGATTGGAGCAGAAGAATCTCTTCGTGGCTCAGTATGAAGCATAATTTAGAAGGCTGGCTTGGTTTGCTCCTGACTTGGTAATCACTGAGAAAGCCAAGATCACCTAGTTCACCGAGGGACTGCAGCCCAGATTGAGGCAAGCAGTCAATGCATTTGAGCTCCCCACATACGGTGCTGTGGTGAACAAGGCCCTAGTGATTGAAAGGGACATGAATGCAGTCCAGAGGGAGAGGGAGCAGCAGATGAAGAAGAGGAGACCTCCTTTTGGCCAATCTTTTGGGCAAGCCAAGAAGAAGAAGGGTTTCTATTAGGCTCCCTTAGGACAAAAGGATAAAGAGACCCGCTGCCCTCACTGTGGGGGTGCCCATTTGGGCAGGTAGTGCCGCAGGACGATGGGTGTCTGTTTCATATGTGGGAAGGTGGATCACAAGATGGCCACCTGTCCATTTCAGAAGGATCAGCAACCTCCTTCTGATCAAGAAAAGAGTCAGCAGCAGCCCAGGACCCAAGGAATGGTCTACACCCTCACTCAGCAGGATGCTGCCGCCTCTAACTCTGTGGTGACAAGTACGCCTATTAATTTAAGATTTCTTAGCATTGATATTTGTGTAGTGCATTGATCTTAAATGATAGATAAGATAGACAACATTAAATTTATGACATCTAAGAAAAGTTAAATTTTATGATCAGGTATGATTAAAGTAGCCAACTCTTTTGCTCACACTTTAATTGATCTGGTTGCCACACATTCATTTGTATCTGATATCTTCCTTGCCAAGAATGCATCTCTGACACCCGTTCCTCTAGAGCTAGAGTTGCATATTGCCTTTTCTAATGGAGATGTTATGTTGGTGGACTCAGTATGTAGATCTTGTCTGATTAATATTGAAGATAAGGATTTGAATGCTGATCTGCTAGTCCTCCCATTGAAGTCCTTTGATGTAATCCTAGGGATGGACTGGTTGGCCTCCTATCATACTTCAGTGGACTGTTTCAAGAAGAGGGTGATTTTCAGAATTCCTAATCTGCCTGAATTCAGTTTTGCTGGGAGCCAGGAGAACCTTGCCTCAGTGATGGTGTCAGCTCTACAGGCTGAAAAATATCTGAGGAAAGGTTGTCAGGGGTTTCTTGCTGTAATCAAGGATCTTCAGCAAGAAGAAATTAAGCTGGAAGACATTCCTGATGTCTTTTTGGAGGAATTGACCAAATTGCCCCCAGATCGGGAGGTTGAGTTTACCATTGATCTAGCCCTTAGCACTGGACCTATATCCAAAGCTCCTTACTGCATGGCCCCAACCGAGCTCAAGGAGTTGAAGAGTCAGTTACAGGAGCTTTTGGATCGGCGATTCATTAGACCTAGTATCTCTCCTTAGGGTGCTCCAGTGTTATTTATCAAGAAAAAGGATGGCAGTCTTTGGCTCTACATTGATTACCGTGAAATTAATAAGGTAATAGTATGGAACAAGTGTCCTTTACCGAGGATTGATGATTTATTTGATCAACTCCAGGGAGCTCAGGTGTTCTCCAAGATTGATCTCTAATCAGGGTATCATCAACTCAAGATCAAGGCTGAGGATGTGTCCAAGGCTGCATTCAGAACCAGGTATGGCCATTATGAGTTCTTGGTAATACTGTTTGGGTTGACTAATGCTCCGGCAGCATTCATGGACTTGATGAATAGGATCTTTAAGCCATACTTGGATCAGTTTGTAGTGGTCTTCATCGATGACATCCTGGTGTATTCCAAAAGCCAAAAGGAGCACAAGGACCACCTAAGGATTGTTTTGCAGACTCTTCGGGAGAAGAAGCTATATGCCAAGCTGCAGAAGTGTGCCTTCTGGATGACTCAAGTATACTTCTTAAGCCATATAATATCTAAAGAAGGCATATTTGTGGACCCGAAGAAGATTGAGGTTGTTGTGAACTGAAGTCGGCTTTCCAATGTGTCAAAAGTCAGAAGTTCCTAAGGATTGTTTTGCAGTCTCTTCGGGAGAAGAAGCTATATGCCAAGCTATAGAAGTGTACCTTCTGGATGACTCAAGTATACTTCTTGGGCCATGTAATATCTAAAGATGGCATATCTGTGGACCCGAAGAAAATTAAGGCTGTTGTGAACTGGAGTTGGCCTTCCAATGTGTCAGAAGTCAGAAGCTTCTTGGGACTGGCTGGATACTACCGCAGATTCATTGAGGGCTTCTCTCGCATTGCTCTAGCTCTGACTCGCTGAACCCAGAAGAGAGCAAAGTTTGAATGGACCGAGGAGTGTGAGAAAAGTTTTCAAGAGCTAAAGCAGCGTTTGGTGTTAGCCCTATCCTTACCCTTCCATCTAGATCTGGAGGATTTACTCTATTCACTAATGCCTCTCGGAAGGGATTAGGATGTGATCTGATGCAGAGCGGGAAGGTGATAGCTTATGCCTCAAAATAGTTGAAGCCTTTTGAGTAGAATTATCCTACCCATGACCTTGAATTAGCTACTGTGATTTTTGCCTTGAAGATTTAGAGGCATTATCTGTATGGGGAGACTTGTGATGTGTATACAGATCATAAGAGTCTGAAGTATATCTTTACACAGAAGGAATTGAATTTAAGGCAGAGGAGGTGATTGGAGCTGTTGAAAGATTATGAGCTGAACTGCACTACCACCCTGGGAAGGCAAATGTTGTGGCAGATGCCTTGAGCAGGAAGTCCTCCTCAGAGTTAGCTTCCATGATTACTTCTCAACCTCATATCCGAGGAGACCTTGAGAGATTAGAGGTTGGATTGAGAGTACAATGATCTGATGGGCAGATTGCAGCACTAGTACTCCAGCCAACTCTGATTAATAGAATCAAGTCCTTCCATAAAGAAGACTTGGAATTGCAAAAGATTAAGGAGACGGTGCAGTCTAGGGCTCAGAATGAGTTCAACATAATGGAGGATGGATCTCTGAGGTTTTAGGGTAGGCTCTGTGTTCCAAATGTGAAAGAGCTAAAGGTTAAAATCTTGAAGGAGGCTCACTACTCACCCTATACAGTGCACCCTAGAGGCACAAAGATGTATAGAGATTTAAGAGGAAATTTCTGGTGGAGAGGAATGAAGAAGGACATTGCTTAGTATGTGGTCAGGTGTCTAGTGTGTCAGCAGGTGAAGGCTGAGCATCAAAGGCCTGCTGAACCTCTTCAGTCACTGATGATTCCTCAGTGGAAATAGGAAAATATCACCATGGATTTTGTGACTGGTCTACTTAAGACTCCTAGGGGCAATGATGCAGTCTGGGTCATCGTGGGCAGATTGATGAAGTCAGTCAATTTCCTGTCTTTCAGAGTTGGGGTCTCCAATGAAAGATTGGCCAACATATACATAGAGTAGATTATGAGACTCCATGGAGTTTCCGTGTCTATTGTATCAAATCGGGTTACTAGGTTTGTGTCCCAATTTTGGAAGAGTCTTCATAGGGCTCTGGGGACCAAACTGAACTTCAACACAGCCTTCCACCCACAAACAGATGGGCAGTCTGAGAGGACCATACAGATTTTGGAGGACATATTGCGAGCCTATGTGATAGATTTAGGAGGTGCTTGGGATAACCACTTACCCTTAGTGGAGTTTGCCTACAACAACAGTTACCAAGCCAGTATCCAAATGGCTCCATTTGAGGCTTTATATCGTAGGAAGTGTAGATCTCCCTTGTGTTGGAATGATGTGGGAGAGAGGAAATGGCTAGGCCCTGAGTTGATTCAGCAGACAGTAGAGAAGGTGCAGCTGGTTAAAGAGCAGCTCCGTGCAGCTCAGAGCCGACAGAAAAGTTATGCTGATGTTAGAAGGAGGGAGTTGGAATTCCAGGTCGGGAACCATGTCTTTCTGAAGGTGTCGCCAACCAAGAATGTGATGAGATTTGGGATTAGAGGCAAATTGAGTCCACGCTATATTGGGCCTTTTGAGATTTTGAGCAGTGTAGGAGAAGTGACCTACAACCTAGCTTTACCACCGGCACTCTCTGGAATACATAATGTGCTCCATGTCTCCATGCTGAGGAAGTACATCCCAGACCCAAGCCATGTGGTAGAGTTTGAGCCCATTCAGTTGAAGGACTTGACCTATGAGGAGCATCCTGTGCGCATTGTGGACCGCAAGGATCAGGTTCTGAGGAGGCGTAGCATTCCCTATGTCAAGGTTCAGTGGAGTAATCATTCTGAACGGGAGGCTACTTGGGAGCTTGAAGAAGAAATACCCTCATGTATTTGTAATATAGTTAATGAATGTGAAATGAATGGATGATATCTTTTCTTGAATGAAAATCTAGCTGATTTTGCGGTCTGAATTTTTTAGCCTTATTTTTGTGTTTGTTGAGCATCAATTTCGAGGTCAAAATTTTTATAAGGAGGGAAGGATGTAATACCCCCCATAAAAAAAAAAAATTCATCGTGCATCAACGCGCACCTGTGCGCCTGGCAGTGCATGCGTCAACACGCGTGCCTACGCACAGACAGCGGAGGGCTGAGCCCTCCCTTCGCCATCAAAAGGGGGCCGCGCCAGCCCCCTTCGCCCTCATCTCCGTCAGCGCCACCGTCCCGATAAGTCCCACCTCGTCGTCGGTGAGGGGGAGAAAGAGAGGAGAGAGTGAGAAGGGGAGAAATGGGAGGCGGCCGCGCCTTGGCTGTGCCGCGGTCAGGTCATGCCGCGGCCATGCCAAGGGGCCGGCAGCCTCGTGCGGCACCCCCCCGGACCGACTGCTCTGGTGGGGGAAGGAAGCCGATCGCTCGAGGCGGCCGAAGAGGAGGGAGAGGGCCATCGGGTGGCCCTCCCCTAGTCGTGGGAGCTGAACCAGCTCCCGCCTTGGTTTAGGCCCGACAGCGTGCTCACCGGCTCGCCAGGCCCAGGCTGCGAGCGGCGGCCCCCACTAGCGCCGGGGCGGCATCCGGTGGGGGTCTGATCGGCCGGCGGGGCGGGCCATGCCACCGCCCCAGGAAGGGGCGATCGGGAAGAAGAAGAAGAAGAGGAAGAAGAAGAAGAGAGGGAAGAGAGGAGGGGGTGGCGGCCGGCACTGGGCCGGTCGTCGGCAATAGGTTGGTGGCCAGGGGAAGGGCCGACGGCGGCCCTAGGTCGCCAGCAATTTCCCCCTGGTTCGGGTGAACCAAGGGCAGAGAGAGGGAGAGGCAGCGGGCTGGGCTCGGGTTCGGCCCAGCCCAGCGAGCTCGTTTGGGCCTAATTTTTGGGCCCCAAATTGGGCTGGGCCCAATAAAAGAAAAATAGGATTTTGATCAGCTTGGATCTCAGTTTGTCAAAGAATTTTTATTTCTCCATTTTGACTTCTATATTTGGAGATATTCAAGCCCTAAGTTGGGCTCAAAATTAGATTGGGTAGAGTATATGAGTCATTTTGACATCCTGATTTTGAAGATTAAAAATTGAAAAAATTATGTTGTAGGTACCCAGGAGCCCAATTAGCTGATTTGCATCCTTGGAATAACGTTAGGAGGTAAGTAAGCCAATTATCATGATTTTCATGAATTATTAAAATATACAAAATATGAATTTAAATGTTACATTGTTTTACATGTGCATTATTTGAAAAAGGGAAAAAATGAATTTGGTATCCCATATATGCAATGACTATTTTATATGATTATGTTGAAATTGCTACATTCTGAAAAATATTTGGTACACCATATATGCAATTGATTATGTGACATAGCTATTGAAATTGCTAATTTTGCAAAGTATATGGTACCCCATGCATGCAAATGATTATTTGATATGGTTATTTTGATATTGCTAATTTTGTAAAGTATATGGTGCCCCATGCATGCAAATGATTATTTGACATAGTTATTTTGATATTGCTAATTTCTGCAAAATATTGGGTATATTAAAATTATTTGCAAGTGTTCATGTGTTTGACATGTCAAACCATTGCAAACATGAAAAACATATAGAGTATATTTTTGCAACAATAACTGTGAGCATGCAAATATGATATGAAAATAGGGTTTTATGAATATAAAATATGCCACCCATGGTCCGCTATGTTATGACATGATGACATGATGACACGATGACATGATATGATTTCTGACTCTGGGACCCACCTCCATATGGGATATATATGGAGGATACACCCATGTGGTACTCTGTTTTGTGATATGTCATGACTTTTGATATAATTCTGGTAATATGACCCTTTCTCCACGGGGGAGATATATATGGAGGATACACCTATGTGGTGCTCTGACTCTGTTATAGGGGTATATATGGGCATAGTGTGTGACCGTGGCATATTTGTAACAAGACAGAACATCAATATTAATGAGAGTGGATTTTAATTTGAAAATGATATCTGTCTTCAATTGATTTCAAGCAAGTGAATATAATTTTGGCATAAAAGAATGAATATCTTGGATGATCGGATGATATGTATTTTTGAAATACTACATAGCATTGGCTTTCAAATTGCATTGAGCATATATTATGCATACTTTGATAATATGATGAAATATATTTAAATTATGGAAGCTTGGCATGTTTTGGATATATGAAAACCTGATTTGTTAAATTTTGAAATGACTATGTTATATTATAGTAGGCTTACTTACTGAGTGTGAGCTCATTTAAATCTCACAATATTTTTTAAAGCTACAAAACTGAAGAGGCAATTATTGGGGTAGTTTTAGAGCTTCTACATGTAGAAACAGATCACATTTTATTCATGTAACCCCAATTATATTCTTGTGATTTTGGGATGTTGCCAAACATTATAGGGCTTGTATTAAGGATATTTTGGACCTTAAATGATATGTAGTTTATTATCCCTCATTGTATTATTTGTTATGTTTTGAATGCCTTGCATGCCTAGCATGCAGTGTGTTGCCACCCTTGGATCCACCACCGAGTCTGGGGCGTGACAGATAAATTGTAACATCTCCAGCTCATTTGCTGGTTTAATTAATCTGTTAGTGGATCAAAACCATGTGATTTTAAAAACTCGAGTGGAAGTTAATTAATTGCAGATAAATTTGAGTATTAATCTGTTAGTGAACTAAAATCGTGTAGTCATAAAAACTTGAGAAAAATTAATTGATAATAAATAAATTTAAATTATAAATACTTAATTTTTTTAAATTTAATATAAAATTATTTTTGAGATGTTTCATAAACATCCCGATATATTTCATTTCATTGTGAAGTATCATTTATTGGTTTTCACAGCAAACGACACCCGACGTTCACATTATGTTCCGAAAGTATGCCAAGCAGTGGCAAGGCACGTGGCACATGCCATGCAGTGCTAAGGCACTGACAAGCATAACTTAAATCCGTGATGTGCAATGGATTTTACATGATAGTTCCCTTAAAACTTTATATATAACGACACCTACTGGTTTTGAGTCAAACCATGAGTTTGTTAACAGAAATATTCCATTGAAATGCTAGAACAAACCAAGAGGAAATATTCCTTTCGAAGACTGGCATTTTGTGGTTCTTTTCCAGAGATAAGAACACTTTTCTGTGTCTAAAATGGGATGGTATTTGTGATGACTTAGAGTGTGATTGATCAAAATAAATTGACTTTTTTTTTTAACTATATTCCCCTTGGATTTATCACCATTTAGTTAATATCATGGACTTAGAGAGAGCTGTAAGAAATATTAAACAATTTAGTTAATAGAGATGAAGTAAGTTTTTTTTCAAGATGAGAGAAAATCTACTCATCATACTAAGTTAATTTTATTTTCTTGCAATTCGGCTTTTATTTAATAATGTTGCAAGTTCAGCTAACTTCTTATTTTTATTAACTTTTATTGTAGAATGAGTATGTCCAGGCCATTGATAATTCTTATTCACTCAAATGGAGTGATGAGCAATGGCATGAAAGGGCTCTAGTATGTCGTAACTCGAGGGGTGCTAGGGTTAGGTGTGGAATGATATCTGATAAATTGTTAGATAAGATGTATGGTCTACTGAAATTAAGCTCAAATCAAAAAATGAGCAAGCTTGTAAATCGATTTCCAATTGTTTATTATCATGTTATCAAATACGTACCTTTCCAAGGTAAGGATGATGAAGATATAGAAATCATGTTTGATACTTATCTTTCGCAATCAGGGTTGATTGCAATGAAATTGTATGTTGAAGTAGAGGCAACTCCATTAGATGCATGGATGCATAATGCCGTACCTCTATAAAATACTCATAATAGCATATGTATAAATATGCCAATCCTAGAGCCTTTCACATACCAATCATCACATCCTATGATAAGTCAGGTGATCATGGATATAGCAGGGCCTTCTACTTATCCTTCATCATCTTGGTCAGGGCCTTCCACTTTCCATTCACTGCCTCCTAGTCATGCGTCCTTTCAAGATATAGTAGACCGTGATCTCAATCTAAATATAACTTACAGTTTTTTTTTCTAACGTTATCATTGACCTCCATGCCATGGAAGAGTTTGTTCATCAAAGGGATAGATTGATGGAACCTTTGATTAGTAATACTTATGCATTTGATAACAGAATAGAGGAGTAGAAACTAGAAAATAACTTAGAGGATCATGCGACAGTCCTCCCATACAGCTGTTACTCTGATTGAGTCATAGGCATATATGCCTCCTTCTAAACATCATTTTGTCTAAATTGAACCGGGAATAATTGATGCCCTATATGAGTTACTAGTTTTAAGACTTGAGAGTTAGAATGTGTCAAAAGGAGCTCTACAAAGAATTGCTATTCGCCTTCAAGGATAATGTAAAGATGCATATAAAGATTTATTCTTTAATAAAGCATTAAGAATGCAGGAGTTTCCACAAATATATTGGATTGTAAAATGTAAGCATTATTTGGATGGATGTTCATAGAGAATCCATACATGCAAAAAAAAGTCATGAATTATGAAAAATCACATGCTACAATGATTCCCTTATATATGTTTATCTTCAAATATCCCAAGACCATCCCTAATTGGACTCTAATCTAATTGCTAATACTATTTTGGGCATGAGGCATGCTGATCCATCAATCCCCATTGCTATTATCATAGAGGAGATAAAGAGCTGGTATTCTTATAAAGTGTCATACAAGAAGATATAGGATGATAAGTAAAGGCAATTGTTAAGATATTCGGCAACTGGAATGAGTCTAATAGATTGTTGCCCAAATAAATACTTGTTATGTAGATATTCAATCCTGATTCATATGAGATAAGTGTCACTTACTATGATCAACCATGTGAAGTCTTTCATCTTATCTTCTAAACTTTCAAGCATGCATTGATGGCTTCAACCACAACAAGCTTGTGATTAAAGTAGATGGTACCTTTCTTTATGACAAATATCGGGGGATATTATTGATCGCTACTCTAGTTGATGAGAATAACAGCCTTTCATTGCATTTGCTATAGTAAAGAAGGGAACTAGAAGAAATTGACTGTGATTTTTAACTTGCATTAGAGTGCATGCTAAAAGAAGGCCGGGCATGTGTCTTATTTATGACAATATATCAGAGTTCGTAAGGGATGTAGCACTTGAGTGATAGTCTCTTGATGCTCACCATTGTTTTTATCTATGCCATGTTAATAGCAACTTCAATCGCAAATTTAGTAATACAAGGCCGAAAGCAATAAAACTATGATTTACATTGTTTACCTATATTAGATATCTATGAAATTACTTTCACTTCACAAATTTCTATTTCAAATACTTTGTGATCAGAAGCTTTGCTCAAAGCAGAAGTGGGCTCTTGAAAAATGCTATTTGCGAATGGAGCAACTAAATCAAGGGTGCTTAGAAGAAACAACAAATTGTTATCAACTCTTATTGATAGGTATGCTTCGTAACATCATCAAGATGGGGCTGTAATCAACTCTTATTGACACGCAGGGGAATAGCAAAAAACACTTGCCTCCAACTTTTTGATACGGTTATAGTCCATGGACCGTTCCAGCAAAAACTTCAAACTGGCCTGCTAATCCAACTTGGTTGAGGATGACATTACATAAGAACTACAATCAAATTTTCTTTACAATCTCTTCGATTGCCCGGTCGTAATATCTCATTCTCTGTATTGAATTTATTGCATCATCAAAGTCTTTCCTCTTGAATGCTTCCTGAAAAGAGTTTACCCAAACTTCGAATTTTCTCTGTAACTGCAAGAATTAGATCAAGGACAAGAGAGATGATAATTAGCCACATTGGTTAGGAAATATAACACATGCTTTGGAAATGCAAATAGGCAGTGTTAAACCTGAACTTGTATTTGATTTAGGGTTTCAGAATCAGAGGCCTCTTCAACAGCTTCGCGGATATCCATGATCTGCGCATGCCGGTGGGCCAAAGTTTAATATTAATGAAAGAAAGCTTTTTCAACTTATGCGGGAAAGAAGGTATAAATGGATTTCAGGTTCACTTGAAGGGAGGGATAACAGTAGCAAAGGCAGACCGTTCATAGCATCAAGAATTATGGGCGCTCATAGTAGGAGAGACAACCCAGTCAAAAAATCCATAACACTTAAATTGTCCCTACACTAAATGAGAATCTGCAGCAGATTACTTCAGCAAGCAGATCTGGATCCATGATTGTTTGTTCTTCATCAACATGTACGCCCTCAAGTTGCATCTGTCAGAAGTCACTAGAGATCAAGAAACTTCTAAAAAATGTCAGGCAATTTGTTGTGTTGAAACTTTGAATCAACAGAATAAGTTAGTGCAATACAGAAATCTCACAGAAAAGTTAAATTGTTGACTTGCAACTATACTAGGGCGGTCATTTAAATAACTGATACCATATAAACTAGAGGATAGACATGAAATAGGAAAAATACATCATCTACGCCACTTTTTTGTGAGGTTGTTTTGTACTAGCACAGCACCCATCTAAAATGATACCAAAATATTTTTATTCTTGTCACTTTAAGTGGCAGACTGTAGTAACTTGTACACATGCATCATCCATTAATTAAATATTCAGTAAGTTGGAGTTAGCGGTGCTGACGAACAATGAAAGCATGATAGTAGCAAGAAAGCACGAAACAAAAAGCAGCATAACTGTACAGCCCAAGGAACAATAAACCTGCACAATCTATCACAAGCAACATGACCTGTAAGGTTGGGTTCTTAAGAAATTGAGTATAAGGTTGAACTATGTGTTCTTAAGAAATTGAGTATAAGGTTGAACTATGTGGTGGCTTTGGAAATATTTTGACAAGTTGTGATTTCAGAGTATGTTCGGCAAGAAAAACGTGCATAAAAGAAGCAACTGATGGCCTTCTCTCTCTCTCTCTCTCTCTTAGGCTCACCTTAGACCCAAGATCTCTCTACTGCAAATAAAAGCACTACTGGCCAAGTATCCTACCGACGATATACCCTTTCCTCCCTCATATCATTTACTACTTCCAACTTAAATTATGGTAACAAAGTGTCATAATCTATTTTTTATATACCCTGTCCTCCGTCATATCATTTACCACTTCAAACTTAAATTATGGTAACAAAGTGTCATAATTTATTTTTTTTGCTTCTCTTTCTTAATATTTTCTATCAATAGGTTTTATTATTTCTGCAAGAATACTTCATTTCATGACTGATAAGTCAATGCCCTCATTCTCTTTCAAGTATTTATTCCAAAACAACCAGCAGACAAAAAAATTTCTACAAAATTCAATCAAGTTCTGTGTGGACCAATAACAGTGGAAAAATTAAGACCAACCCTTTCAAAACCTTTGACCTGTATTATGGCATTTGAAAACAAATTATTCCTACGCTTACCTTGTTATGCTAAAGATACTCTAATGTTATTGAGTTGGTTTTCACGAACTTTCCTAGTTTGAGGGTGTGATTCATTTCACACACAAAAATTTCATAAATAAGTTATCTATAAAGCATGAACATGGATAATGCATCTGGACAAAAGAAAATACAGATACGCAAACACAAGAATTCTCCAAAACTTGGATATGATAAGACAGTGATATGGTAATAAATATATGCTGTCTATATGGTATGTGAAAAAGGCATTCACAAAGCATGATAGGTTGTCAAAAGAGCATGGTTAAAAGAGCCATGCCATAACATCAACATCCATAAACAACATTTAAGTCATTTAACTCATGTACTACATTCTATACTCGAAAGAACATCACAAACTTCAAAATTGACCATCCATTATGTCCACATGAAAATGTTGGCATTTATCTTTTTTTATTAAATGACTTAGGACAGCTAAATTTCATGATTGAACAAAATATCCTCAAAAGAAAGTACTCAACTCAATTCATCATGATAGGCAGTGATCAAGTTCAGAGAATCTAATATCCAAACATAAAATTTTAAAATAAACAACTACTAGCACAAAAAAAGCAGTAGCAACAACAACAAAATAAAAAGGAAAAAGAAAATCAACAAATCTCCTTAAAAGGGAACATCTGCCAATACAAAATTCTTAGAGCATCCATTTCTCAATGATACCAATAAACATAACACAAGTAGTTCCAGCACTACTAAGGCTAAAATTCCAACTCTAAACCTTCATTGCTCACTCTCCATAACCTGATGTCCAGCTAGCTACTCAGGATCCAAAAGGGCAAAAAATGGAAACATAAAGAAGTGGACTAAGAAACCTAGCAAGTTGCCTCTATAACCACCAGTTAGATCAAGCAAGGACAGGAAGGATCAACAAATAGAATTAATAATTATAGCTCCATGAATCTATTGGAAATAAATGTATGAAACAATGAACAGTTATAATATGGCTTTTGTAGATAATTGATTGAATATAATGGGTTGCAAAAGAAATAGAATAGTTAACAATAATGAAATCATTGCTAAACATAACTAGAGTTTTCCACAAATTCAGTTATGCAATTTATCCACTCTCTCTCAATGTATTTATGACTACAGACATACTTAGCTTCATGCCAAAACCACATTTGGCCACATTGTACAGGCCCAATCAAATATATCCCTGTGATGGAGGCTGCAAAGAAACTAGTTTTTGAGTATAATAATCCCAACAGTCAGCATAGACAAGATTCGCCTTGTGATAAGGCCCCCCAAAGAACAAGTATTTGAGAATAGTAACACTGACAAACAGAGCTGCTAGCCAGGTCTGAATTGTTGTCAAACTGATACAGTTCAATATCCAGTTTAGAACTAGAATACCAAACCACTCATTTTGTCAAAATTTCAAGTCATTTACAATTCATTAAATTATGGGTTGCTCACAATTTTCCCAAAACACAATTCCATCATAAGGAATGAATTAAATTAGTTTACTTAATTCACATGCATAATCCACATCATAAAAATATTATTTTTGTATAATCTACAAATGTAGTTTCAAATGCAGATTCTCAAGGAATAACCAGCGATAACCAAGTTTTCTAGGAAATATAACCCTTTTTTCACATCACAAATTTTAAAGATTTAAACACATAAAATCATGTTTTCTAGCGTAATTTGTTCATACGAAACCATTTTCCCATATAAAATCATATACAATCAATTTTTAAACCTGTGCTAGAGGTAACTTACCTGATCAGAAGGCAAATAGGTAGATTCTCCAAAGACAATGCAAGGAAAACACTCTATTACAATTCTAGCAACAAAGCTTAGGGCCATAGAACAACACAAAAGCCTGATCCAAAGTCTAAACATAGGTCTTCCCCCCACAAGGGGCTACATAACCTTCCTTTCATGTCTAAATCACGAATCCTAAACAATTAAGAAGCCTTTTAGCAGCCTACAACCTAGGGCCCAAAATTCACAATGCCAATAGCCAAATGGTAGTTCTAGGCAAGCAAGAACTACTATATGGTAGCCCAAGGTTGAAATCTAAATATTTCTATATCATCGATCAAAAATAAGAAAACCCTTAAATAAATTGCAAGGATCATAAAATGGGACCATCTAGGATCTATCATTAAAATTTGCATCATACATGTACCCTATCCTAATGTGGATACATGATCAATCTATTTATACACACAAAGTTTCAAAAAGTATAGGTTACGTCTTTACTAAATGCAATCACCCAGCTATTCAAGTTCTCTAGCCACTGCTTTTTCTTCAAGACAGAAAGCCCTAGCCTCTTGTTCTAAGAGAAAGAAGGGAAAGATAATATCTGTGGGTTTACTAACAAAAAGAGAAATATAGACGAGAATGAGAGCAAGAGGAGAGATCAAGAGAGATAATAGAAGAGAAGAGAATAAAGGCTTACTAGCCTCAAGATAACATGAGAGAAGGAGAGTGCAGTGAGTTAGAGTAAAGAGGTATTGAAGTTTTCATTTGACAGAGAGGCAGAGAGAGCACTAGGGTTTACCATAGGAGATAGAGAGGGATGGGGGTCATCATGAATTAGCAAGGGAGTAAGGTCGAGGAAGAGATTGTAAGAGTTAAAGAGAGGTGAGAGAGTGGCATGACATGAGCAGAGAGGGGATCACGAATCCTAGGATTAGGGTTGGATAGATCAGATGTCAGTTGGGCCTGGATGAGTTAGTGAGAGAGAGAGAGATTAAGAGAGAGGATACGGGAAAGGAGTCCATGAGAAAAAGAAGAGGTGAGTGTGAAGGATGGTGAGATTATGTGAGGGGAAGGAAGGGGGCGTGGTGAGAACATGACAAAGAGGGGTTATGGAGGTCTTTGGTTCAAGTTGGCTGGTCTTCCCTTTTTCGAAGGTTATTACATCCTCCCTCTAAAGAATTTTATGCTCAAAATTTATATATCTGAGTCCTCATCATTTGAATTCCACCATACTTCCATGGTGCCACTATGATTCATTCTATCAACCAATACTAGACAACTCATTTATAAAGGTCATCCTAAACATACAATGCATATGTCTAATAAATCACAAAATTTCAACATCACTTTATTCTCTATCCTTAGAACTATGGTAACAAAATCACTAACTCAGAAGCAAATTTGGAGCGCACATTGAAAGTAGCATCATATTAGACCACAATCATGTTCCCCTAAATCAATTTGATAAACTCCTCATATTTGATGCTCTTAGGAATATACTTCATTTTCATAAGAGTTCAACTTTTTCCCTTTGATAAAAAATGAAAAATGGATACACTTCATTTTATTATTTGTGAATTTTTCAAAACTTTGTTCTTTAAAATATGTAAAAAATCAATAAATTCTAAATATTCCCATATTTTATATATTTTTTCGTACCAGTTCTCTTAATAATAGATAATTTTTTATTTTTTTTATTTATGTTGCAAGTAAACATTAATGGCGATATCTAATGTAGAGAATTTATTAATATTTTTATATTGCATATTTATTTAAAATAATTTTTAGTTATAATGATATTTTAATACTAACCTGGTCAAACTAGAGACCCAAAACTTTGGTTGGGTCTATTTCCGTGCAAGTTTAATAACTATCTCAAAACCTTACCTAGTCACCCGTGCATCATGAGAGATCTTGATTGTGGATTTTGCTCCCAACTTTTATGATTACATCATTTTTGTTAGTTTTCATTATTGAATTTGGATCGAAATGCAATTTGTATCCGAATGATATGCAGCTTATATCCATATTTAGATAGAGAAAATATGGATGTAACTAATATTCAACTTGTATCGGTATCCATTTAGAAGAAATATGGAATATGCACAACATCTAATTTGTATCCGTATCAATTTAGAACAAATTTGGACACTAATTTCCGTATTCATTTAATATCTATATCCATATTGACATTTATTGAAAAAATATGGATCCAGCTATACAAGTGTCCAATCTGTTCTCAGCCCTAGAGAGAGCTTAAAGGTCTCCAAATACTGAAAAACTACTCATTCAAAATCCAATACTAAATTATAGACAGTTGGAAACCATGAAAAAGGTGAAAGCTAAATTCTTAAAATGAGCTTGGCTTGCTTCTTCATGGTTCTCATCTAAGCTTTGAGTAAAATATGATTGACTTCAAGATGAATTCAAATACATAAAGAATCCGCTAGATTAGCTGAAAATGGCACCATTGGTATGCTGAATAAGTGCTCAATTGATAGTAACTAGCTTCTGAAATGTCATCTAAACAATATTTAACAAGAACTCGTATGCAAGAGTGTCCTTGACCTTTTTGAGATCACTCTCAAATTTTCAAGAAATCAAAGCAGATTTCTTTCATGATATTTCATGGTTATCATGTCATAATAACATAAGACTTGCTCACAAAGGTACAAGTGATGCTTGTCCCCAAGACTTACATTGCTATTATTACTAACCTAAGAGTCATTTTCTTGTTGCCAAGGAAGATTTTTCATTAATTTTTTGGTGTCCAGATGCTACAAATTTCTAAGGATCTCATCTGTCTTGATGTAAGTAATTAAGAAAGTTCTCAAAAGACCCACAAATTACTATCATTCTCCATTAACGACTTGCAATTCAAGATCTCTGCACATTTAAAAGATATATTAAGATCCTACAATTTTATGCATTGGCAAAATTCATTTTTTATTTTTGTTCCCAATCACAATTGTCAATACTCACACATTCATGGAACTCACATCTTCAAGCAGTCAAGAATAAATGAGAATATTTTAAAGCTACATATCATCAGGAAAAACTCTTTAATCATCCTCAATGAATGTATTTCCCAGATTGATGTTGCATTGACGGGAACTGGAATTTGCAAGAAAATAATAATTGATGATTCATGTCATGGAGTAAAGCCACAAAGCTGCAGATGTGAAAAATTGCTGGTATATCAATTTCCTTTTCATCTGAACATGACATGCGTTGAGTTGCTAAAATTCAAACATGAAGGCAAATTATACGGTGCCCTAGGATTGAACTGCTAAACAAGTAAGAAAATAGCATAGAACATCTACAAAACAATCAGCTGAGCAAGAATCAAAAGAATTATCATAAAAAGGGAAAAACTAAGAGTTCACGAACATAAAAGGCCTACCAAGTATAATGCCCTTGACAATGGTTTACAGAGTGTTCGATATGCATCAATCACTCGAGCAGACTGGTCAGCAGCAAAAGTCTTTTCTTTCTAAATAAAATTCAGGAAAAAAATTAATTCAATACAGTACATTCAAAACATAAATCATGATGTGGCAGTGAAGTTTTGTGACTAGGTGGTCCAACCTCAGATTTTGAATGAACTAAATCAGGATGCAATTTCTTTTGCCAATCTTTGTATTTGCCTTCTAGATTGTCATCTGGTATATCAAATCCCTTTTCCCTATTTAAAGCAAAACAAAAACATAATACATTCAGCAATGCAGAGAATAGAGATTTCAACAAGTGATCAGCAATTTTCATGACAGAACTTCTCTAGCAATCATAAACTGGTACGCAATTATCAAATAAACTCGTATCATTATTTTTAAAGAATAAAAATGGAAATAACAATAAAATGCTGTTAGAAGTGATTCCCTACTAAGGCAAACCACAACCTTGGCCCCTTCACAGCCCTCTACACATGCACACACATGCACCACCACTAGTACACACATCTTGAGTATGACTAGGAATACAAATATAATAAACCAAAAGGAGTATATAATCATGTGCACACAACTTATCTAATTTGTGCTAGGGATGAAAGTGGGCCAAGCCGGATCAAGCCATGCCCTAGCCTGACACTAGCTTGAATCTTTTTTTGAGGCTTCGGGCTAGGCTCGGGCCCAAAAAATTGCAAATGCCGGGCCCAAGCCTGGCCCAAAGCCATTTGGGCCAATTTTTTTTTTTTTTTTTTATGCTCAAATTAGCAAGCATTTTCTAACATTATTACAAGTAGAAAACAATTAAGATACAAAACAGACCCAGCGAAACCCTACTAAGAACACAAATCTGATTTAAAGAATACTCACAACCCAAAAATCTGGAAATAGTCCACAGATTTGTCTAGCGGTTGCACAGTTCCGCATGCTCTACAAGACAGGAATGGTTCAGCCAACGCTGCCGCAGCACCACAATTCCAGCACCTGCCATCACCGGACTCCGACGAGAAGGAGAACCTCCCAAAACCCCTAGATTCTGGGAAGAGACAATGGTGGCCGCTGCAGGAAGCGAAGTGGGGAGAGAAGGAGCGCGAAAGAACCCTAGATGATGGGAGACCAAGGTGGAGATTGGGAGGAAGGCGATATCGTTGGCAAAGGAATGAGAGGCTGGAGACCCACAGCTTCCTCCAATTCGACATTCAGGATGCTTCAAGAAAAAAAAAGAAAAAAAAGAAAGAGCGAATAAGATGTATTCAATTAACAAAGCAATTGCAAAATATCTGTTGGCAATTGATAATCTTTTAAGCTGATCTCATTTGTTTCTGTTGCTTGTTTTTGTTCACATATCTTTGGGCCACTGTTATTCCAACAACCAATTGTCGAGAAAGACCGACGGGTTAACGAAGAATCAACTAAATTTCTTGTTCGAACCATGAAACGCATTAGACAGTAGTTTCTGTTTTCTCACAGACAAAACTTCAAACATAAAATAGATGTGAATGAACGACTCAAGAAAACGTCTTGGCACGCAGCATTTGCTACTCCACTTCAGTATCTCAATTTCACCATGCTGAGCAAGACCTTATGGATGCAGTTGTCCCGCCGCAGAATCCCGCCCAAAGCAGGAGGTAGGGGAGGGAGAGATAGGTCGCTTTTTTCTTTCGTTTAGGAGGAGGGGGCGAGAGAGAAGCGTACCTGGGGCGTCCTCCGGCCGCCGGACGCTGCTTCCTGCCGTCGGTTGCCTGCGTGAAGAATGAGAAGAAGAGGAGCGAGAGCTCGCGGAGTGGAAGAGAAATCTCCCCGCTTTTGTGTTCTGGTTTTCCCCTCTCCTTTCCTTTTTAAGAAGAGACCCACTGCCATGGATCATTTTTTAACACTCTTAAAAATCCAGCTCGAGCCATCAGACTGAGCCGAACTCGGGCCAAATGTGATTAGCTTAGGTCCAGCTCAATGAAAAGTCGAGCCTATTTTCCCTGAGTTCAAATCTGGTTCAAAATTTAAATGGACCTAAAATTTTAGGATTAGCCCAACCCTATCAGTTCTTTATGAACCCATCGCGGCTCAATCGATCTATGCTTTGCCTAGGTGTAATCGTGCTATGATTGAAGCTTGGTCTAATAAAGCTTGGTTCGAAATCAATTTTTAGTCATAATGTGTATGTTGGTTTAGTTATCATATCTTTTTGCTTATAAATAGTATTAAGTTATAGAGGGAGGGTTTGAATTTTGATATAAGCTTAATTTGTTTATCTTTATCTTGATCTCAATTCGAATTAAGGCTACAAATGGGCTAGATTACTACAAATGGATCAAATCGACCCGTGACCTGACTTATATTTAAAAACCAATGGATTCAATTGGGTTGAGTTTGAAAATTAGTCCTAATTTAAATTCTAAGTTGGATCCAAGACCTTTTTGCTTATAAATAGTATTAAGCTATAGAGGGAGAGTTTGAATTTTGACATAAGCTTAATTTGTTTATCTTTATCTTGATCTCAATTCGAATTAAGGCTACAAATGGGCTAGATCACTACAAATGGATCAAATCGATTCGTGACCTGACCTATATTTAAAAACCAATGGATTCGATTGGGTTGAGTTTGAAAATTAGCCCTAATTTAAATTCTAAGTTGGATCCAAGACCTTTTTGCTTATAAATAGTATTAAGCTATAGAGGGAGAGTTTGAATTTTGACATAAGCTTAATTTGTTTATCTTTATCTTGATCTCAATTCGAATTAAGGCTACAAATGGGCTAGATCACTACAAATGGATCAAATCGATTCGTGACGTGACCTATATTTAAAAACCAATGGATTCGATTGGGTTGAGTTTGAAAATTAGCCCTAATTTAAATTCTGAGTTGGATTCGAGTCTAATTTGAGTCTTGTAGTTTTTGACTTGACCCGATCTGGACCAAGATCCGATTTGGTCTGATCTATAAATATTAATTATATAAATATTATTTTCTTTCACCCTAATTATCTTTATTAATTTATTGAATAAATTTTTATTTAAAATAAATTTTTTATCTCAACAATTGGATCTATTCTCATCTTTTTTTACTTATTTATTTTAAAAAATATATTTTATTTATTTTGATGGATTTTCATTTGTAATGTCTTTAAATATATCAATAAATATTTTAAATATCATAATCTATAAACTTAAGGATAATCATTTACTTGGATAAAATTAAAAAATTTTAAATAAAAATTTAAATTAAAGTTAGATCTTTTTAATCTTATTTAAATTTTTATAAATATATATTTAATTATTAATTACTAGATTTTAGACTTAAATGAAAAAATGACCTAATCCAATACCATCTTGAACTTCAATATCTTGGGTTAGAATCAAATTATATTTAACATCGAATAGATTCAAATGATCTGTTGGATCTAAATTTCTTTCTATAAATTCGACTTGACCTAATTAATAAATGAGTTAGGTTCAGGTCTAAAATCATAATCCAAATATAAAACCGAATCAAATCAGGAACAAGTATGACTCGACCTATTTGCAGCCCTAATTCTAGTTTAATTTTAAATTAAGTTGAATACAAGTCTAAGTGAGCAGTTTGATAATCTTGAAATGAACTAAAATTAATTCAAATTTGAATCAAGCTCAATTAACACTTGAGCTAAAGCTTGATTGAAGTATGTATCAATATTTAGTTGATTGAAAGAGCAAACAAAATATGCTAATTAAAGCCTTAATCTAATTATTTACTGTTTGCATATAATGTATTCAGGCATAATCAACATGAGCTTGATTAGGTAGGAATGATTTTGGGCTTGACTTGAAATTAATTTCATATTCATTTGACTAGTTTATTCTTGAATTTTTTTAGCTTCAAGATGAACTTGATTCAAGCTTTCTTAAATAGTTTGATTCATTTCGATCGTAAATATGTTGAATTGAACTAGGTTTATGGCCCGATCAGACTGCAGATCTAATGAGTTGTAATCTAATGTTTCAAATATAAACCAAACAATATGATCTAGTTTTTAAATATTGCGCAAGCCTAATCCAATGGCACATAACTTCAACCTTCCATTTCTTCCACATGAAAGTGATAAGAAGCTAACTTCAGTTGGATACTAAAGTTTAATCATACCAATTCCAACCAAACAGACACTATTGTACGTTACTTGAGACAAACACAAACTAAAGCTAACCAAACTACCTTGAGATTATATAACGCCCTAAGCCCACCTACTAGCCTAATTAACTCCGTTAGTGGGCCGAAACCACGTGGCCCAAAAACTCAAGTGAAAGTTGATGGGTAGCAAGTGGGATTAAATTAGGGGTATCATAATTTTTTCTCCTTATAATGCAAGGTCCTTTCCTTATGCTTACCAACTTTTGCACATTCGGATCGGCTCTGATACCATTTATAATGCCTCAAGCCCACCTGTTGGCCCAATTAACTCCGTTAGTAGGCCAAAACTATGTGGCCCAAAAACTTGAGCAAAAGTTAATGGGTAGCAAGTGGATTTAAGTTATAAATACATAATATATTTCTTTTCCATTCAATGTGGAACTAAATTTGAGGTATCACCAGCTAACCAAGAGGCAATAGCATGACACCTTCTACGTACATGAGAGCAATTTACATGGCCTAGTAGATTATTAGGAATATCATCATCATGCATAAAAATCGAGAAGGGATCATCCCTTCTCGAAATTCTCTAGGTAAGAGAATAATCCTTCTTGGGGTGTGGTTGGTTATTAGGTTAGTGCAAGACAATTAAGGTTTTCAGCTTTGATCCGAGTAGTGCCAAGTTTTTAAGGAGAAACACAGAAGAGGCATTTGGTGTGAGATGATTCACCAAGGATCATTGGTAATCTAAATAAAGGTGATCAAATCATAGCATTTAATTGCACTAGGATGATCTTACGTTGTAATGATTCTAGATTACCCTCATCTCTTGAATCACTATCCAACCTAATGATCTCATATCTATGCTTGAGAATGGATATTCAAGATCATTTAGGCTAAGAAACCTAGGAACTCAAATGCCTTTCATCCATAAAAAAGAAACTTGATATTGTTTTCATATTAATATAATATAATTTAATATCATAAAATTATATTATAATAATATACTATAATATTATAATTATTCTATTATTATGCTATAATATTATAATTATATTATAATATAATATTATGCCATATATATAATATGATAAAACATAATATTATAATTTGATGTAAATATTATAATAATAAGTAGTATGAACTAATGATAAATTATTATCATAATTATAAAATATATTAGAGTTGATTTTCGTATTACATGGCTAATGATATTAGATTTCCATAACATACAAAATAGCTTAACAATACATATCTAAGGATCTTTAGTCATTGGAATACAATATGCCAAACATGGTGATCTTACATCACTGAGCATAAGATCACTGTGAAATAAAGATCATATTCTAAAATCATCGTAATGATTCTATTTGAATTACCAAATGCTTTCATAATATTATAAAAAACAATGTATATAAATTATTATACTTAAAAATAATAGCTAATAATAAAAAATCATCATATAAGTTGACTATATCATCAATCCCAAAATAACAAAATAAGATGCTATAAAAATATAATGGTAAAATATTGCTTTCTTTACCGTCAGTGTGCAAAATTTGGTTAGGACTTCTAGCATAATTTAGATGCTTAATGGTCTTTGCCAATCCATTATAATGACTTGATTTATGGCAAAAAAAAAAAATCTTCTAGACTAAAGCAAAACTCAAGTTAAAGAGACACATTATTATAATGGGATGAGTAATGTTAAATAATGGTTATTATTAATTGTGATACAATGATAAGAGAAAAATAATGGCTAAAGATAGTAACGAACTATTTGATTCAGTATTAGAATCAAAATTGATTGCCCATTCTCTTGCCTGTTTGGGTTAAATAAGAATCAAAATTAGAATCATTTGATTTCTATTACTATTGTTTGATTCAATTAAATATAAAAATTAGAATCAATCCAAATTTCTAATTTTCTCATGAGCTAAAAATTTTAAAATCAAAATCATTGAAAAAAAAGGTTGGGTGGGCTCGATTACTAGTTGGAAATGTGTTGAAAATTGTAGATGATCCTTACAAAATCAAACCAACTATAAGATTCAAATTTTATGCTTGAAAATGGTTTCAGTAATCCTAATTCTGATTCGAGAGGGCTATTTTCACGAGCCAAACCTATCCTAAAATAGGCCTCTAAAGCAAGTATTTGGATCATGACATTATAACCTTTAGACCAACTAGAACATCAATACCTCAATGTATTATATAAATAGATCAAATTCATATTGACCATACAAATAGAATTGTAATATTTTCATTATGAAATAAGCCTCTAAGCCATCTTGAAGCCATTAAACTGTTATGCATAATTAATTTTCTGCACAATGATTGCCTCTAAGTATGAGAAAGGCTGACACTAAAATATTTGCTCATATTTACAAAACCAAAGTACAAACATAACCAATTGAAACAGAGCAAATCAAAACAAAAACAAAAACAAAAACAAAAAATTCATCTAAAACATTTGTTAGAAGATTTTCTGATAAAAGGCTACAAAATAGGAAGATAGCATCAACCAAAGCAAAATACAACTATTAGCAATCCATAATAGAGTTCGTCATGAGAATCCTACACACACAAAGTATCAATAGGCGACATAAATGCCTATGGAATATCCATGGTACAAACCCAAAAAAAAAAAAAAAAAACAAATAACACATCACAATCCATCTCAAAATAAATAAGGAAAAAAAAAATCATATATCAAATTCTTCTTGCTTAACTTCTAGCTTTGATTCTATGAATTCATTTAAGACTATATGAATAGAATTCAAATATTTAGTAAAGCTATGGAAAAAGAACAAAAACAAAGCATAGCATAAATAATTAGTAAATCATGTTTTTTTTCTCACTATGCACTAAGATCAACAATGTTGGATCATTAAGTTGGTTGAGCTCTACTTGTGAGACTTAAATTCATAACATCTTTTGTCATCTCCTCTAATTTGGGTTCCACAATATTTGCATTGAATCATTTCATAAATTAATAATAGTTTATTCAAAGAGAATTTGTATTGAAATAATGAAATATATACCTTTCGTACTGCATTCTAACCTTGAGCATAAATCAAAGCCTCAACAATATCAAGTTTAAGTGCACTATAATATTGATCAGTAACTCTGCAATCAATATTAAACATAGATTTTGAGGCCAACATAGATATGGGTGTATTTAAAATATCATAGCCATGAGAGAGTTCAAGAGTTGAAATTAGCTTTCCAAAATTGAAGAACATCAATCTTTGGTTTTCTACCAACTCGACTCATACAAATACAACTTCAACAGATTTTGTGCAATAGTCAAAAGTTCAAAGCTTTCGTATATCAATTCTTATATCAAAGAAGAAAATGAATTGAGTTATTTCTTAATTGGCCCCGAATGCATAAGTTCTTGATAGAGACAATTTCATAAAGCTTCTTCTAATATAACTTCATGAGCTGAATTTTGTACTAAAGAACTAAAATGATTGCCAATCTACCACGGCTAAAATCAAGCCATTTTCAAACATTGCATTTGTACGCCTTACCATTTTCTGCATAAAAAAATTTAGACTTTATATTTCTTGTTTCAAAGTAAGCTCAATCATGAAGACTCAAGAAAAATAGAAATCTAATGTGAGATGTTTGGCTCTAGAAAATATACAATACAAAACTTGCATATCTTCTTTATATAGATTATTTTATTATCTAATAGCATGTAGAATATTATTTACGAAATAAGAATGATCAGCTTAGGATCACCGAAAACAGATGCCAATCAAAACAAAGAATAGTAGTGGAAGAGAAGAATAAATATTAGAGAGAAAACATATAAAAAATACTTTAAACTTATTGTCTCTCATTTGTCCCTTCCTTCCTCCTCGCATGCAGTTAGGCTTATCGAGGATACATGGGAGAGCTCAATAAAATTTTTTTATTATATTCAGTGTTTTGTTCTAATTGTATAATGTATAGAAATTTTTTTTTGTCATAAGTATTAGTACTTATTTTTACCTTAATCAATTCATTCCATCATTTTCTCACTCTTAAACACATGAGCATAATATTTTCAATATATATATAACTATTTCACTGTATGCTTAATAACTTGATATATTAGTTATGGATTTAGCTATTATATAATGTTTATAGAAACATTGGACCTACAAGCTTACAACATTGTAGAGTTAGATCTAACTATTATAGAATACCAATTCTTATTAAATCCAAAATGGTTTATTATAATATTAATTAGATCTGTTATTTTGATCAACCTCTCAGAAAATTATCCATGGGTAATCTAAATCCAATAATAGTCTAACATCAAATAAATACGATAGTTCATCACAAAGTAAAAAAAACACGCCAAAAAAAAAAAAAAAAATGCAGATGTTACTTAACAATAAATTGGATTTGTGTATTGAATTTGATATGGACTTTTCATGTATATGATGGGTCGCCTAAACAGCCCAATGCCTGATCCTGAACGCAAGAGAAGGGCCCAGGCTCAGTTTTCAAGCCCTAAAAGTTAGGAACTTTCATGGCAGGCCAGGGCTCACCAGGCTTTTGATCCAATTCCATCGAGTATATACCCCGACTCAAGTTAGGCTCTCTCTTGGTTTGGGCTAATCCAGCCTCGGGCTGACATCTAATCTATGGCTTAGTTGACATCCTAAAGGCAACTGATGGGTCTAATAATATATTTGGACTCTTATAGCTTGCCAAAGATAATATGATGCACCCATGGACGCATATCTAAATAATAACATAAAAGAAGCTTATGGAGAAGGCTAGAGTCAACCAAGTTACTGGGTGGTGATGTTCCTTTTGAACTGGGTTGTATTGTACCCCACTATAGCCCATTACATGCATGGGCTCATGCCATATTTGCAAGTGAAGCTCCCGTGGCTATGTTCTTTTAACAACAATAATAATAATAATAAAGTCTTGCAATGTCCATGATTTATTCAAGCAGGAAAACTTTTGTTAGATCTCTGTGACTCCTTTGAACAAAAATGTCAGCAGTGAATTTGATCGTTGTAATTGGCAGGCAGCAAAATTTTGATCATCTTTCCCTGCTAGCATACTTGTCTAGCAGACATATTATGGTCAAACATTTATCAAGCCGGATTGCTGTCACCTTTCAAGGTTAGCAACTTGTTTGATTTCATAAATTGTGCCTCTTTGTGAACAAGAAAGGCAGCCAGCCACATTAATGCAGAGAGGGGGCATTACGCTCGTAGCAGTCCAACATGGTGAGCTTTCATGTGCTTCAAAAGATGACGTGCAAAAAGCTGCCATCTTCCGTGCTTGTGGCATGAAACGTTTTGTCACATATGTTACACATGGAAGACGTGGTCAGTGGACGCAGCGTTAAGTTGACGAGGAGAAGGCCACGCCCTCTGGTGAACAGCACTTCAAAATGGAACATCGCTAGCGGATACAGTAAAACGGAGCAGAGATAATGGCACGAAAGTAGGCCACAGCATGGTATTTTGCTCGGATGTCACCGTCACCTCAAGTTTCATGTGTCTCTTGAGTCGTCAGTTCGATTGACGTGATGATAATGCCTGATTATTTTGTTGCGTTAGGTCTCATCAAACTAACGTGTCAAAAAATTTATTTTCTTCGTGAATTGATGATCGATAGGACTCACATTGTGACAAACTAATTGACAATTAAAATACTTGCAAGCAACGCAACTTGGCTCTCCCAAATCTGCCCCCATCTAGCCGAACTTTTAGGCGCAGAGGAATGCTACGCCATGTCACCTTGCCACATTTTTCACTCTCCTCCTTGTTAGCTAGCACATGGCATTCAGATCCATATCAGCAACATCAATGATACCATCGATAGGATGAGTTGGAAGCATGTAGCTGATAAATCGATAGATGGCATACGTTCCATATCTCTTGATAGATTGACAAAAATAGATACTCATTTATAGGGAATGTAGTATGATATTCTGAATGATTATAACTAGAAAGACGGGCTCATCATGGTGAGGTATGAACTCAAGATACAAGCAACCTATATGGTTGCATCACTAAAAATAGAACTCGTTTATAAGAAGAAGGTAGAAGACTATAGTAAGGAGATCCTTCTCCATTATTTCTTTCCATAACCTGCCTTTAACCTTTAGTAAGGTCGTACTTTGCTTCCGCTCCTTCATTATTACACCTTATTTTTGTCCACAAATTTAAAGGCTATAAGATCCACTCTCGGCTATCTTTATCCTCTTTCTGCATTGACTTGAGCATCGGAAGGCCCTCATTGGAAAACCCTAGTATCGTTCATGTTCTTATTCTATTGTTGCAAGTCTCTTCATTAGACATCTTAGCTTTTGTTACTGGATTATCAGATTATCATCCTTATCATTTATTCTACTGGTGTGTGGGGTTCTCTTACCATATTTCAGCATCATTATATTGATGTCATTTATGAAAAACAAAGGAAAGGTCACCTAAGTCTAGTAAGAGAATCCTCGCCAATAATAATGCCACCATTTAGACTAGCTCTGGGATTAGATTCCCTTCTCTATCTCTTCCAAAGGCAATCCTAGCTATGTAGTTCATCTAGCAATAGCAACAAATTGAGGTACTTATTATGCTAGTTTAAACCTTAGTCCCTTAGCTAACACGACTAGTGGAATTGGCATCACCTATGCAACCGATGCCACCATGGCAAAGCTCCTGAGAAGTAGACCTCATGGATACCTAGGGAATGAGGACCTATGATGAAGAGGTTTGATGAACTATAGATGGAGTTGGCATTGCAGAATCCTCGATTGCTTCTAAAAGGAACAGGTTTGAAGATCCTAACCTAAGGCAATGTCTCAAAATAATAAATAAGCACCTCAATGTTATAATAAGGGAAATTTAGAGAAAACTCGAACCTCCGAACAACCTCAACTTGGAGGTCAATCCATTGTTTATAGAGGAAATCATGAGGGAGGTCCTGTCGCCAGGTTCAAGATGCTGCAACTAGAGTAATATAATGTATTGGGTAACCCTAAGGACCATCTAGAGACCTACACAAGCTTGATAATGGTACAAAGGGCTCTAGACACTGTCATATGCTGAGTGTTCCCTACCACATTAAGGAAGATGACCCAAAACCTAGTATCATGCCTTAATTCAAAGTCCATTGCCTCCTTCAAGGAGCGTGGGAGGCAATTTCTTGACCACTTCATTATCAGTATCAAGCACAAAAAGTTTAATATAAGATTGACATCCCTGAAGCAACATAAGGGAGAGCCATTATGTGACTATATTAAGTACTTCAATGATGAGTCGCTTGAAGTTAAGGTCCTTCAGTAATCCGTAGCTATTGTTGCCTTTATGCACAATCTACTAGATTCATCCTTCAACTTCTCACTTAGCAAAAAGGAGATGAACGACAAAATCAAACTTCTATGAAAGGCTAAAAAGTACAATAAGGCTGAGAAAGCTTCCAAAGAAAAGCATGAGGCTATCGTACTCTCCTAAAAAAAAAAGGTGCCATAATCGAGAAGATTCAAATGGACACAAGAAGAAGCGAAAGTATGAGCTCAAGCCACAAAAGTTGAGAAACTCATGTTAGCACAATGGTAACTACATTCAACTAAATACCTTAAAGTGACAAATCTTGTTGGAGATACGCAACAAACGCTTCCTCTAATGGTTCGAACTAATGAAAAGGAAATCAAAGAATAGGGACAGAAAAAGATACTACCGCTTCTATCGAGACCATGATCATGATATAGAGAAATGCTGATACCTGAAGGACGAGATTGAAAGTCTCATCCTAAGAAGTTACCTTAAGAAATACATTTGAAGTAGTGGGAGCCCTTCCAAGAAGTTGGGAAATCAAGGTGAACAAGAAACATCAAGATGCTTGAAAGAAACCTACTTATGGCCGGAGTAATTTATGTCATCTTTAAAGGGTAACCAAAGCCCAAGAAAAAGCAAGCCACTCAAAATAACTCTCTTTGGGAGAAAAAGAAAGCCTATTCATTCCATCAAAGAGTTGACTTGCCTAAAAGGACTCCCTTTAAGAGAAAGAGAGAGCCGGTCCCATTAGTAGGACAGCTTGAAAGAACTCTTCTTGCCGATATCTCCTTCACTCTTATTTACCCTCGAGGTGTTCAATGGATAGCATCTGGGTTAGGAGTACAAACATAAGAAGAGTGAATTTGTATTGATGGTGGGCCTTATTAGTAGGGACTTCTATTTAGGTGATGTGGGATCCATATTTTCAATGGATGTAAGCCCCCACTATTAATTACTCCTACTTTAGGGGTAAGGAAACTTTCGATTAAGAGATCATAATTAAAATATTAGCTTATCCAATGCGGATGCATGCATACAAAAAATGGATGATTTTATTAATATTTTGGGATGGGTATAGAGGTACAAGGGATGTTCTTCCCTCAAAGTGTAATTTAAATCCTTATATTTAACCTTTCCTTATGAGATACAATGATACAAGCTTAAGCCTCATCGGATGCCCTACCATATCATTTGAGCATGCTTTGTTTGCATTAGAGTAATGCTCAACTTTAATTTGTTTGGTGCAGTGATGCTTAGCTAATTGAGTAAAACGTTGACCTGTGAATAAAGTGAGTTTTCCTTTGTTTTAGGGACATTGCCTCCCTTGGGATTTGATGGCGTCTTGGGGTAAGAATCCCTTATAAGGTTATCAAAAGAGTGTAACACTGATACGACTCTCTAGGATGAGAATCCTTTATAGGGTTATCAAGAGAGAGCAATCCTCTCATAATTGAGGAGTAATACTCTAAGTGTTAAAAGACTTGGCTAGATTGGATGAATGAATTTGACATCAAATGCCAAACTGCGCTCTTAGTTTAAGGAATTTGGTTATCGAGTCCATAGTCCTATATAGACCTAGAAGAAGTAAGGCTTTTTTGTTGAGAAGCAATGCTTTCATGTAAAAGAACAATATTCCTAAAATATAATGGAGCGATGCTCTAATGGTTGGGACTTGACTTGAATGCTAGATCATCATTGGGATTCACCTTGATCGGTATTGTTGATGAAATGAGAAGCAATTCTCCTTTTCTTCAAAGCATGAAAAAAGAAAACTTCTAATAAGAGCAATGCTCTTAAAAGAGATAGAGCAAATCTCTATGGCGTCAATCTTCAAGTTTGGTGAGGAACACTATTCAAAGGAACAATGCTCCTGAAGGGGTTGGCACAAAGCTTCAAAGCATCAATTTTCAAATTTTGTTGAAGAACACTATTAGGAGTGATGCTTTTGGAAGAAGTGGAGTAAAGTTCCAAGACTCCTATTTTTAAATAGGGTGAAGAATATTGTTAGCCATGGGAGAAAAGCTCAACTTCAACCCCATAGAGCAATGTTCCATTAATGATGGAGAGGAAGGAAAGTAGAGAATCGCCATTAGGACTTTAGAGCAATGATCCATGTAAGGAATAATGGCCTGGACATCCATTTTGGAAGTCTTGATGCTTAGCTTGTATGATGTAGACTACTATGGATAGTAGCGACCTTTTTGACCTTGGCACCTTCTTTTCGACCTTAGGGGCACCTTGAACATGGTTGTTGGTTCTTGTAGAAAAGTAGAGGGTTGCTTTTCTATGTTGGATAGCTCTGATTTGAAGGATTTTACCACTGAAAAGAGGATTTGAAGATGGTTGTCTCATTACAGGCCAGCAGAGACAACACCTTCTTCTCACTTTTAACCAAAGTTTTAGAGCCTAAAGAATGCCATGATTGTAGGTTTTTTGAGTTACTAAGGCAAGGAAGATAGTGCCTTAGTAGGGGAATGCTCAGATATGGAGGTTTTGGGGTAGGATTTTAGGTTTGAAGTACAAGAAGCTATTGCTATCATGTTTGGATAGCAAGGATGTAGAAAACTTTCTGGATGCATGGAGTCTTAAAGAGCAAAATATGAAGGATTTTCTAAAGTTTTTAGGTTTCAGGGATCATGAGAGAGGGCTTACTAAGAATTTGAGAGGCTGGAGAAGGGAGAAAGAGGGCTTACCAAGAACGCACAATGAACTAGCTAAAGCAAACACCCATTGATAGAGAATACAGCCTACGACACTCTACGCAATCCTATTTAGAAAGATGGGTTAATCATGGCAAGGCACAAGGCTCATAATATGGGCAACACATATGGTTCCATCATTGGATGCAAGATCTATTCATAAGAGGAAGGCATAGGACCGTAGCAAAGGAATCCTTCTACATAGTCTCTTTCCACAACATGTCTACAACCTTCAATAAGATAGTACTCTGCTCCCCTTCCTCTCCATTATACCTTATTTTCCTCCATAAATCTAAAGGTTTTAATGCTCATCCTTAGTCACCCTCATCCTTTCCTCCATTATCTTAAGCATCGAAAGGTTCTTGCTGGGAAACTTCTGGCATCCCTCACGCTCTTATTCCATTACTATAAGTCCCCTAATGGACATCTTAGCTTCTATTACTGGACTTACTATCAACTTTGTTTCTAAATCATCATGCTCATCATATATCCTATCGGTATATTAGGTTCTATCTACATCCCAACATCATCGCTAGCTTTTACTTTAAATAGATGTAGTTTTAATTATCTCACCACCTTTCATCTCTTTCTAGTGTACACTATTTGTCAATGCATCTCGATCGCTACTATCTCCAAGGAAATTAAAATGTGTGAAAGCTGACAGATCTTTGAAGGTATTGATTTGATAGCTTGATTAAAAGGATAGAAAATTTTACAATGAAAGCATAGCCTAAATGATTGATGAGACATTTAATGAAAGGAAATGATGATTTGCAACTTGATTCTACTGATATAAAATTAAAGGTAATGATGGATTAAAAAAAAAAAGTCAATCTCATCAAAGTAGGTCGATCTTAGCTTCATGGCTAAAATCGAACCATTTCTTGACGGTAGAGTAGGGGTGTTTAGCTCTAGTCAAGAAAGGTTCCGCATTAATAATCATCAAAAACTAGTGTAGTCAGTTGACATAGGACTGACATTAATCTAACCTAAGTTTTCAAAGCAAAATGGATCTTGCCTCTCCAAAAGAGATATTAAATCTAACCTTATCTAATGTAAAATTAATTAAGATGATAACTATTTTATTGGTTGTAAATAGTTATTCAAGATTTTAAAAGTCTGAAGTTAATTGTAGTTTCCATCTATCCGTTGATCCTTATTAGATCCTTCATGATTAGTGTCACCTAACCATCCAATCAAGAATATTCTTGCAGCATGACAGGGCACCATGGCACATTTAGAAGCTGAATTAGATGTTCAAGATTTTAGAATAAACATTATAACATTATACCACATTTTAACCCATTATGAATTAAATCACTTATTTTGCATGATTTTTAGGTGCGTTCCGTATGGCAGCATGAATAGAATAAAAATTCTAAGTTCAAAAAAATAAAGGTTAAATTGAAATAATTTGAACCTTATCATTTCATCAATATCCTAAAGTTACAGCGATGGAATTGGCAAATCTTTGGAAGGATATCCACTGCACCAGCACGCTACGTCGATCGGTTGTTGATGCGTCCTTTCACGCATTGACAACTCGAGTTCTAGGGCACGTGAATGGCCAGCCCTGTCTACTAGCTAAACATTGTCCCAAGAGATGTCTGCCAATAGAATCTTGACACGTCAGAAGAAAAATAGCCTGACCGTTACAACTCAACTAGCAGAATCCAACATAAATGAGTCGGTTTTTGACCGTTAACAGGATGGCTCACCCAACTCTATCTCATCGTTTGTTCGGGGCCGGTGGACTCCCCAAAGCGTCCCCACAGACAAAGCCTAGACCCCTCTCATCCATCGCGTCAAAAACCAACGCGAGCCCAACGCCTTTTGGCTGTCCCCGTCCTCCTCCTTCCACCAATCAAGCGCGAAAACTCCCACCACCTTTTGTCCCCCCCCCCCCCCCCCGCTATCTTACCATGGTTACTTAAACTTTCTTTTTCTTTCTTCCGAGAAGAAACGGTGGGCAGCTCTGCGACGATCTCGCCCATGTCTAATTTTATCTGGTGAAACATCTGCTGTCACGTAGCCATCCAGGACATAATTCTCAACCCCTCCAGCACCCCGTCGTCCAAGTTACTTCTTTGCTTGACAGTGATGCATCTGACTCTCTCTCTCTCTCTCAGCGGAATTTAATCTACGCGTAAACAACCTACCCGCTAGAAGGTTCGAAAGTCTCAAAAAAATCTATCATGGCAAAGTGTGGTTTGTCCATGGTGCCCTCCACGCGATTAGAATGTTGAGCTAGGAAATTGACTTCTAGACCACTATGAATCACCAATCCTTTCAACAAGTAGTGTTCTTTTCTCATTCAATAGATCACAATCAAAATTGATAGTTTGGAGAGCGGTTTTACTTTGGCCGAGTCTTCCTTCGTGCTTCGTGGAAGTTACAATGGACGGTGGTCGGCGCACAAGTGTCTGGAGCGGTACGCGCGTGGTGGGGGCCAAATCAGTCGATGAGACCTCGCTGGTCCGAGAGACATGAACCTAACTACCTATCAGGGTCCATAGCTTTAGACGGAGAACAAAGTGGGAGGAATGTGGCCGAAAGGGAGAGGGAAGGTGTGGGGCAGCGACCTTGGGTTGGACCAGTGGGTTGGGTGGGTCAGTGGGAGCCCATCGTCGATGTCTGTTGACGTGACACGTGGTGTCGAGACAGAGGTGACGCGAGGGGGGGGGTACGTGGCAACGTCTTGCGGATGGAGGGCCGACTGCACTCTTATTCCGCGTGAGGGACACTTGGGAGGAAGCGAGAAGGTCTAAGGAGGAGAAAAAGGTCCCCGCGGATGGAAGCAGCCAAAAGATGGAGCGCGTTGAGTGCCGGCATCGGCTTTATTTGGTGTTTAGCGATTTGGCTCAGGAATCTCTCTCTGCATCCGACGCCTCAGAGAGTGATGCCAGTCATTTCGCGACCACGTGCCGATCGCTTGACGACTCCCCGTCGAGAGCCAGTGACAATGGTAGCCCACGTCCCATCTGGTTGAGGCGAGGCGAGGTGAGGTGAGGTGAGACCGGTGGCCAAGTGTCCCGCGGGTGGCTTCGGCCTGCTTCCTGCTATTTCTTTTTGGAATCAACGCAAAGTTGCGCGCATGAAGCTTTGCGGTAATCGATATGAAATTTGAGAAGAAAAATTATCCTTAATATAATAATATAGAAATTATATAATCTATTAAAAAATAAAAAATATATAATAATAATCTTATTAAAAAAAAGTTAATTTTTTTTGATAAAAAAGATATAAAATAATACCATACGAAGATTAAATCTATCGATATGAAAAAATATCATAAAGATTGCCTGCATGATATAACAAAATAACTATAGTAAAACAGTCCTAACATTTTTTTGTGCATCCTAAGATTTATGCAATATACTTTAACACTCCCCTCTTGAGTTGGAATGTAAATATTATGAACACTCAACTTGCGAAGAAGATGATGAAATTGATCTTTGCTCAAAGGTTTGGTAAATAAGTTTGTAATCTATTGAGTGATGGAAATGTGAGTAGTATAAATCAGACGTTGTTGTAGTTTACGAAGAATAAAATAGTAGTCAACTTCAATATACTTCGTTCGCTTATAAAAAATAGGATTTGTAGCTATATAAAGAACGGCTTAATTATCACAATATAAGAAAGCTGAAGTGCATGTACAAATATCGAGATAATGGAGTTAAGATTGAAGCCATACAATCTCGCAACAAGCTACAGCCATAGCTCGATATTCTAATTCCACAAAAGAATGGGAGGCAGTATTTTGTTTCTTAGATTTCTAAGAAATAGGTAATGAACCAAGTAGAGCACAAAAACTAGTAAGTGAACAGCGAGAGTCTAGACAACTTTCCCAAACTGAGTCATAGAAAACTCAAAGTTTCAAATCAGAAGAAGATGGAAGGAGAATACCCTACTCAAAATAAGACTTGAGATAACGAACAAGTCGAAGAGAATCTTCAAGGTATGGTTCCCATGGCTTATTTATAAATTGGCTAAGGATGTGAACAGAATAGGCAATGCTTAGCCCGGTGATTGTTAAATAGATAAGTCGTCCAATCAAACGCCTATTAGTAGATGGATCAGACAAAAAGTTTTCTTCATATGTTGAAAGTTTGGTATGCTGCTCTACGGGAACATAAAGAGGGTGAGTACCTAGTAAGCCAGTCTCTGATAAAAGCTCAAGAGTGTACTTATGCTAAGACAAATATATACTATGTTTAGAACATGCAACTTCTAATCCAAGAAATATATTAAAGAACCAAGGTCCTTAAGGTGGAACTGGCGACGAAGAGTATTCTTTAAAGACTCAAATTCATGAGAATTGGTAATAGTAACAATAATGCCATCAACATATATTAGAATTATAGTAAAATCCTTAAAAGATGATTTCATGAAAAAGAATAATTCACTCAGGATTGAATAAAGTCAATGGCTAAAAGAGCTGAGAAAAATTTGGCAAACCACTGTTGTGATCTTACTTTAACCCATACAAGGATTTATAAAGCTTACAGACTGAAAGCTCTCTCTTACTAAAAATATCAGGTGGAAGAGACATATATACTACTTCATCAAGATCTCCATAAAGAAAAAATTTTGAACATCCAATTAATACAAGAGCCAATTCAAGGCAGAAGCAACAACTAAAAGATAGTGGATTGTACCCATCTTAGCAACAGGAGCAAAAGTCTTATGAAAATCAATTTTTTCTTATTGGATATATCCTTTAGCTATAAGCTACGCTTTATAACGTTCTATAGAACCATTGGACTTATATTTTACCTTGAAAACCTATTTACAGCTAATAGGTAATTTGTTAAGTAGAAGATCCATTAGGTAAAAAATTCATAATGGTCTAAGTGCGATTTTGTTCAAGAGCTTTCAGTTCAACATTAATAGCATCTCTTCACTTTGGGCCCTTAACAACTTCCAAATAAGTTTTAGCCTCAACAATAGAAGTGGTGTTAGAAACAAAAGAGTTATATGATGGAGATAATTTCGGATATGAAAGAAAATAAGAAATAGGATATCGAGTACCTTAGCATGTAGAAGATGATGGAAATAACTGAGTATGAATGTTGGAGCAATAAAAATCTTGTAAGTAGACTGGAGGATGGTGAGAATGCTAAGGATGTGATGAAGGACCAGGGATAGAAGAAGATTATATTGAAGAAGGATCTGGCTATATTGAAGGGACATTGGTTTCGATTAATCAGTTATTTTGAGTAGTTGAAAATTGACCTAAGTGAGATGAAACATTATCAGGAATTTCAGTAGAAGGAGAACAATTGGACAAAAAAAATTCTGGTGGAGTGGATTAAGGTTAGGGCAATGGAAGAACAAAAGATGCAAGTATGGAAGAAATTGTGTGTTGAAAGGAAAATATGGTTTCATAAAAATAATATTACGACTAACAAAATACTGGTGGGTTTTTAAATCATATAATTTATATCCTTTTTGTCTTATAGGATAGCTAACAAAAATACATTATCTAGCTCGTGGCCCAAATTTATCCCATGAAAAGGGTAAAGTTGTGGCATAATAAATACAACCAAAAATTTTGAGGTGATCATATGAGGGTGGTTTTTGAAAAAGAATTTCAGTTGGAGTTTTATTTTGAAGTTTAGGTATCAAAAGTCTGTTTATAAAATAAGTGGCTGTAAGAGCACAATCTCCTCAGAAAAAGAGGGGAAGACTCGTTTGAAATTGTAAGGCCCTAGCAACTTCTAATATATGCCCTTGTTTTTGTTCAACCACCCATTTTGTTGGGGAGTTCTGATACAACTATGTTAATGAAAAACTCTATGTTCACTAAAAAAAAAAAACTAATTTCTTTAGAGAAAAGTTCTAAGCCATTATCAATACGAATTGCTTTGATTGTGCAGTTGAATCGTGTTTTGACATATGTAAAAAGTTATTTAAGAAGATATGGCACTTTAGACTTATACTGCATAAGAAAAATCCATGTGCTTCTTAAAAAGTCATCAACACTGGTAAGAAAGGAACGTGCTCTTGAATGAGTAGGGTAGAGTGACTCCCCCAAATATCATAATGAATCAAATCAAAAGGTGCATGAGTAGATACGGTACTTAATTGAAAGGGCAAACGTTTTTATTTAGCAATATAACAAATATGACAATGACATGGAAATTGAAAAGCTAAAATTTTATTATTCAATTTTGATAATAAAGATAATCTAGAAAAAGAAATATGTCCTAAATGGTAATGCCATTAATCAACTGATAAAGATGAGATAGAGAAAGCCGCCCTTGGAGAGCCTCTAGGATAGAGATAATAAAGCCCATTATGCTTCTTAGCTATTCCAATCATCTTCATCTGCAATAGGTATTGAAAAAGATAAAAATCAATATAGAGAACAACAAAGATGAAAAATCGATAAGTTAGTTTATAGAAAGTAAGAAGGTTATAACCAAAAGAAGAGATACAAAAAACATTCTCTAACAACAAAGTAGGTTTTAGGTAAACAGAACTTATATAAGAAATTTTAAGAAAAGAAACATCTGAAAGTTTTATAGGAGGAAGATGTGATGAATAGAATATGAATAAAATAAAGAAATGTCATAAATGATATGATCAGATGCACCTGTATCAATAATTCAAATGGAAGAAATTTTACAACTAGTAACAATACCTACAAATTGGCTTGAGAGACTAGGTATTGAGTAAATGACTGAGTAATTATTGGATTTGATGAGATATTAAGGAGACCATGTTAGAGGAAGCTGATGCTTTTTGTTCGCCAGATTGTCCTACCTGCTTGTTTTCTAATGTTATTTTAGGACCTTAATAAAGATGATGTCCTGATGGATATCCTTACAATTTGTAATATTTGTCTTTAATATACCTCACTAATTTGCAGTGATCACAAATAGGTCTATTTTTCTGATTAGATTTGGAGAGATCTGAATTCGAAGATTACAACCAATTGTTATTAGAATAGAAAACCATAAAGGCACTGCTATCAGTGTTGAGGTTGGGCATAGTTGATATCTGACGTTACTTCTTTTCTTAGAGTAACAGAGAATGAGCTCGATTAACACCGAAAAGAGGATCCATGAGCAAAATTTATTCTCAAATACGACTATAAGATTCATTAAGTTCCATGAGGAATTTGGTTAATTCTCTTTCTATTGACAATCCTGCAAAGCTTTAGAGAACCCACAACTACAAGTGGTAAGGCCAAAAAGGTATAGAGCTCATCCCACAAAGATTTCAACTTGGTAGAGTAAGCACTAATGATAGCGGTTTCTTGCATTATCAAGGCAATATCACGACGAGGTTCATAAATATATGAAGCATTTGATTGTGCATACCTTTCTCATAAATTTTTCCATATGTTAGATGCCAATGATTCAAACATAATACTGGAAGCAATTTTTTTGGATACAGGACTAAGGAGCCATGACTTAACCATATCATTGCAACGTAACCAAAAAAGATGAAGAGAAGAAAAAATATCTAGCAACTTCAAAGAACCATTAAGGAATCCCAATTTATTTTTGGCACTAAAGGCAGTTGTCATAGCCCGGCATCTGGAGGGATAATTATCTCTGATCAATACAAAGAAAACAAGGGGTGTTCCTAGATTATCAGAGTGATGAAGAAAATATGGACTAGTGGGATCCAAAATTGGCAAGGTAGATGGATTTTAAAGATCTATTTGAATTTCAATCAACATTCTTAGACTCTCAAAGCTCAAATAACTAAGGAAGAGTTGAAAAGAATAAAATCACACTTGCTCTGATACCATGTGAAGTTTTAGGAGAAGAAAATTATCATAGCTTCATTGAATATACTATGCATTTATATACAAGTATTGATCAATTGTTGATACAATATCATAGGGATTGCACAATTTACTAAGAAAGAAAAAATATACAATAATATCATATAGAGATTACTAAATTTTTTTATAAAAAAAAGATATGTAATAATACCATAGAAAGATTAAAAAATCTATCGATATAAAAAAAAATATCATAAAAATTATTTAAATGATATAAAAAAATAAATATAGTAAAATAATCATAATATTTTTTTTGTATGTCTCAAAATTTATCCGATCTACTTTAACAATTCAGGTTTTATCCCTTCTGCTGTTTCCACGGGATGGAAAGAGAAACGTCCATCATTTCTACGGTGAAAAAGTGTGGCCTTATTAGCCTTGACTCTTGAGTGAGGGGGTGTGGACCGTCTGGCGTTCAGAGTTCGGAGCTAGCTTTTTGGGTGGTAGCTGGTCCTTTAAGTCTATCCCATGCATGTTCGGCGAGTAAAAAGCAGTGCATGTGCATCTGTACTCCTTTGTAAGATAACGTGGCGGCATTGTTGCTGAGGGGGCCGTCACATGCAATGCTCCTCCATATCATTACCTCGTTGAATGCTAGACATGGAGTCATGCATGAACTTGCACATTATTATTATCAGATACATGTCCCTCTCCTGGTTTATATTTTGTCTCGAGACTCACAATTTCAGAGCGAAAGAAGAGGCTTAATTAAACTACAACGGCAAAGTCGTTCTACATGCTTTCACATTGCGTCAATAATGATGCATTGCTTACCTAGATTAACTCCCTACCGAAATCACTAGTAGTCTGAAATCGAGGTGTTGACAAAGAAACAAGACACCCTTAGAATAGTCAGACAAGTTGTAAGCGGCTAGTGGTGCACACTCATGAAAGAGATGAAGAATGACGCGTTTGTTCATTGGTGGACGTAACAACGTTTGCGCCACTTGTGAATTCTTGCGAGACGAGAGGGCTGGTCATTGGACATTTGGCATCAATAATGGCAGAGGAGAGAGGGGGTTGCACGAAGAAGATGATAAGTGGAAGGAAGGCACATTGCAAAAGCTAGAGGGAAAGGGCAGCAGAGAGTGGGTAGGTGCCCCCCCCCCCCCCCCCCCGCCCCCCACCACAGAGAGCAGTGCAATTATTGTGCCTCTCCAATAAGTGACATGGGTTCCCACCAGAAAAGGGCATGCCATAATCCGTGTCAGGAATGAGCAAGCAACCCCATCCCTTCCTCGTAGGCTCCATTCACTGCACGCAATGAGTCTGACCCTACTTGGCTCAATCTTCACCACCCTCTCTCTCTCTCTCTCTCTCTCTCTCTCTCATGAGAAAGGCGTGGATGGGCCAAGGAATGGGGATATACTCCAGGCAGTGGAAGAGACAATGGGCACGTCAGTAGGTGCTGGACATTTATTCTCATTCTCGTGCCTTACCAGGGCGTGGAAGTGGAAAGAGTCTCCACGGGAGAAGAAGCGTCCAAAAAGGCAAAGGTTGCGAGGGACCAACGAGATCGTCGGCCAGAAGCCCAGAACTCCCTCCTCATATTGCCGGCTTAGCTGTCTCATCCAGGACAGCAACCAGCCTTGCAAGTTGATATCGGGATCACAGCTGGCACCAAATAAGGGGGGGCTTTTTTTTTTTTTTTTTTTTTTTTTTTGTAACCGAGTCTTTAGGCCACTAAGCTGTTGTGACTTCAATGGACGAAGCAGATGCTCCTTGAAAAGGACTTGAAGCATCAATAGGAATCCTGAATGATCATGAATAACAAAGTTAGCATCAACTGAGTTAGAATGAATTAATTTATCAAAGTTAATTTTTATATACCTTAATTAAGGAGGCTGTTAAAAAATAATTTATTGAAGATGGGCTCTCGAATGTCGATCATCATCGCTACCCTAGGTGCCAAAGAGCATTGCTAGATAAATGTTGTTGAATTTCATAAATTTTATGGATAAATAGAAAGCTTACTAAGATATTTGAGCAGAATGAATTCTTTGTCCTGAAAAACTTTCTCATTTCTCTCCTAGATAAACCATGGTAAATAAATAAGGATTGCATGAAGAGATGATGGGACAAACTCAGCAACTCTAAAAGCAACAAATAAGCTTGGGATAGAAATCTAACATGATGCAATGCGGAAAACTCATCCCACAACTCCTAAGATGTCGGACACCTAAAAAAGAGGCGATTTAAACTCTCGGTCTTGATACCACATCTTCTGCAAAGCTGACTCAAGGAACTTATCTCGCTAGCCAACAATGATGAGTTACCATCGAAAAGCTTCCACAGAAAATAAAAAGCTCTTTAATAGGCTGAAAGCTTCTAAAGCTTACTGAATTGAGTACTAGGGGGATCTGTAGAAGTGGCAATCAAGTGTTGGTATGCCTATTTCACACCAATTTTTTGTTTGAATCTAAGACTCCAATATAAGACATCAGAATGGTCAGGCTCTATTGAGCGTATGCTGACAATCTTTGAAACTAAGGATGAAAGAAGGCATGGATTCAGAAGGCTCATATCTCAATCCCCACCATGACCTGAGTCTATTCACCGTCGATAGCTTAACTACTAGATTCAAATCATATTTAATTGTGCACCAGTCAAGCAGATTTGTAGAGAACCAAGGCTCGGTTGCAGAATCAATAGTGCTCCTTTTTCCTATAAATCAAATAAAGTTGCCTACAATGCATTGAAAAGATTGACATATAGCCTTCTAGATTAGAGATTAGGGTTGTAGATAGGACGAGTGGATCTATAAACTGACCATGTTTGATTGAGGCCAAGCTAATATTTTGAACATTTAGATTTTGTCTTGGTTTGAAAAATAAACCACTTGAAAAATCTAATTAGGTTTTAGTCAAGAGAAAAAATCTTATTAGATTTTTGTCATTTGTGTTTTTTATTTGGTCTAAATTCAACCCAGCTTATGTACAATCCAAGCCTAAAAATGGATCAAATATTAGATGACCTGACTAAAACATAGCCTTTTCCAAATTCATTCCAAAATCTAGAATTTTGAAATTCCTAAAACTTCTCTCATTGATTTGTTGCTATGATTAGGTTTATATATTGGCAATGGAGGCTATTTATTTATAGGTTGGAGCATGCTTCTATCAATGACATCACCGATAATGACCTCCATATTTTTTTACTCCCTTTCTCATCTCAATCCATTTCTTACAAATACCATCATTATTTTTCCATGTAAAGAATGAATAGTGTTCTTTCCTTTGTTCTTTTGTTGGACTAGAAGCTAGACTTAGCCAAACCAGAATTTATTGAGTTGGGCTTGGGTTATCTTTAATGCGGCCAAATTTAAATCACCTAATAAGTCTGAAAGTGTTTTGATAGTGATTAGTCAATAAATTGGACCCTTCTTTTAAATGATCTCTTGAAAAAAAAAAAAGGGGATCTAAGTGATGCTTGCCTTGACCTAGTAGTTGCAGAATGAACAATAGGAAACCAACCAAAGGTATGGGCTACGGTATGATGATGGTGAAATTGAAGTATGGCTCCTCGGTTGATTGCCATCTTATGCTTGATTTTTATTGATCAAAAAAAATATTCTCACTTATTTTCAATGGCTACTTTGTGTCTTATTTTGAGTTTATTTCCTAATACATATTTTGCTATGAAACATAATTTGTCATTTGTAAGTGCCTCAAGGAGACGAAATAAAAAGTTTAGCTCTTGAGTAATATTTTTAGCAATGAAATATTATTTTATTGTTAAGTTTTAGAAATTTAAGATTTTTGCAATGAAATATTATTTTAGCAATTTCTAATATTCTTAGTGTTGATATATCTTTGTCACTAATTATTTATTAATCTTGATGATGATGTTGCAATCATTCCTAAACGTATCCTTATTTGTACTTTTTGTAATGAATTAGTTTGATCGCTAATATATTTTATATTTGATGATAAAATAACTTTAATTGCAAATGGATTTTGATTTTTTGGCATGGATAACATTTCATCACTAAATTATCTTTTATTAGTAATTTTTATAGTTCTATTACAAATTATAGACTAATTAGTGATGAATAGAGTTTCACCATGCATTCTTCTTTGTATAAATTTATAGCCAAATATCTTTTTATTGCTAATTACTTTCATAAATCTTTATAAACTATAATATTTCATCGTTAAATATATTTTTATAGGAAATATATGTAGTTAAAATGTTGACTATTTTATAATGAATTAGATTTTGCCATTTATACAATAGTATAATTTAATTTAGTTGATACTCTATAAAGATTGTACACTGGTGATACCTATGATCTTGGAGTTATGCCTTGTTTGATACCTTTTCTGTAATGCTGAAAATACTGATGATATGATTCTAGCATAATAGGATTAGAGGATATGATATAATGAGAACTAAGATTAGATGATATGACATAATGAGAATAAAGAATATGAAATATATATATTATTTATTTTAACTAATAAATTATATTTGTATACGGTTAATTATGTTATATTCTAAATAACTGATCATTACTTTTTGGGCCATGAAGCTCATTATATTTTATTTTTTCTTTTTTAGATTCTGTTCAGTAGCTGCGTGAGAATATTATTGGGATAGTGCTTAAATGTACGGCAAGAATAAAGAAATTTTTATTAGTTGTTGAGATTTAGTATTTTAAAATAATAATTTTGTGGCCAATATTTATTTTTATTCACTAGAGAAATATTTTAAATCTTATATTTGGAACTTTATATTATAGAGTTACGATATAATGAGAGATGCCTTGTATATTTGTAAGGAACTCCTTATGAGTATGCCATAGTTGTCATGGCTCTTAGCTTGAACCTTTAGTTTGGGGTGTAACATATATTGACTAACTTTTGTTAGAGGAAAAGATGAATAAAGTTAGGCCAGTGTTTTTTGAATAGCATAAAGATGAATAAAGTCATGCATGACATCACAGGAGGAATATTAGGCCTTCAAAGGTAAGCCTGGCCCACTAAACTCCCATGACCAAAGCTAAACAAAACTTACAGGACTTAATAACATAAAGGAATCTTGAAAGTTCTATGAAAGCATCGTATGGTAGCACGATCTCAATACTCCATTGGAGCAATGTAATATATATTTTATATGAGTCAATTTAGTGTTTGGTGTGGTTTAGAAGAAGGTTGAGATGCCTAACGTGAAGACTCAAATGGCTGAGTCTTTTCTCTTAATGCAATCCATGTGATGGCTCACATCATGTTAGGTCTGCTACTTTGACGCATTAATCAGTCGTGTGGGGCTCAACAACCGATTTCAGCTTCATGTCCTTGTTGTGAGAACCCTCTTTTAGGTTTTTTCCAGAGCCCTTGAGGTAGGACGTGGTTAAAGAATATTTGATCACTTCACGCTTCATGTTCTTTTCAGAACATGCTTCATGCACTCAACTACTTAACGTGGATCCGTATCTGTGATCTTTTGACAAATGCTGTCTCTTGTCCTTAATTGGACATGCTAGTTATGAGTGTGGATGCTGCCAATTCTTTGACAAGGATTTAGATGAGTCAATTACGGGCACGAGATTTGACGACGGTTTGGCTAATGGAAGCCATGGTAGGGTCGTTTCCAACAAATTGAGGGGAAACAAATCGGAACCAAGATTTATTATAAAACAAGTAAGCAAAATTTTTACTCTTATCTGTCAAGCATCTTTCCTCATGGAATTTCATACGTAATTATTGAATAGAAAAAGGTAGTAATTGCATATTTCTGCCATGGGAGGCTCAATAGATGATTTATGAGAGCGTCAAAACAAATGCGAAACAACAAGCTTCTAAGTATTGTTTGGTATAATTTATCACTAATTAATCAGTCTCATTATCATTTGTCACGCAACATGAAAATGATTATGCAATGGGATATTTGCCTGCACATAATGTGCATGCTGTGATACACACACAAGGAGAAAGCGCATGCTTAATTTGGCTCCACTTGAGAGAATTTCTATTCAGATTTGGTCAGCTTTATATTTGAATATGGGGTCTATATTAATAATCTAAATCATTAGATGTGGTATACTACTTCTAAAATACTTACACATTAAAAATCATACAATTCAAAGGCCTCTATCCATGCATTAGCTGATTAAAAAATATATATATATATATTATTTTATGTTATATACATTGTCTAATTTGTAGACCACCTAATGAATAGAATAGAGATCTTTAAATTATATAATTTTTAGTATTTAGGTATTTTGAAGATAGCAAATCAAATCTAATAGTTTGAATTATTAATATAAAACCTTTATTATTCAATAAAAATTTAGTGAGACCTAAGTACATGGTCTAATTTGATGTAATCGAGTCAAGCATTATATGTATACACGCAAGCATGTGTGCAGGATCATATATGACGCATCGAAACCCTGAACGATGAAAATGTTGTAATTTTTGACCATGGAAGCATTATTCTCATGATAATTATTTCGTGTAGCACCATTGATGAAGGTCACGTTTGTATCTCTCAAAATATGGACATGCATGCTATATTGTCACAATGGGTCCACAATATGATGTCTCACTTTTACTGCATGGGTTTTATTCAAGTTGAGAATAAACATCCTTAATTCAACTTTTTGAATTTTTTTTAATTCATCCACATATTAAAATCATTTGTATTTTTCTTTCTTGAGAAGAGCAGTGAGAATGCCTCGCTTTTTTCTTTTTTTTTTTCTCACTTCAATTTTCATGAATAACTTTTCATTTTTAAGAAAATGGCCATAAGGAAGTGTACGAACCATGTGCGTGCACGCAAACATTTCAATATATATTGATCACTAGTCAAGAGTCAGCTTCATCTTTTTGATATACAAAGCACCTGCCAATTTTTAGCCCACTAAACAGGATGCCATTCCTTTGTCCACTCGACAACCCTCGTTTCTGCTGCAATCACTTGGTCACACCTACTTGGGTGGGTGGTCAAAACTAGGAATAAAAGTTGATAACATTCACGTATCATAACAAATACATATGAAGAGTGATGTTACTAGTTACGTGTATAGTCATCATCTTTGTATTCATATGCTGTAAGCTGCACTGTACATTTCATCTCTGCAAACTACATCAATATTGCAATGATGTCCTAATTTGATCAATCTTTTAATAACATCTTCTATCCTAATTTTAATCTTAATCTTTTGATATATTCAAAATAGATGACCATCAAAAGATTAACATCACTATTTAAGTAGATAATCTTAATCTCATCCAAAAGATCAAAAATATTGGATCACCAGAGCAAAGATGCTGTGCTCCAAAATTTATAGGCAATTTTATTTTTATATTTGCCATTAAGTGGATGACGCTATCTTTAATACAATAAAAAAAATACGATCGCTTCCTCCTAGCTTATCTTCTCTTTGCCTCTCTTCGATAAGTTTTATATTTTTTAAATAATTTTATATTTCTTAGATTAAAATTATAGGTTTTATATTTATATATTATATAAATAAGTTTTCAACGATATTATTGGTGTTTCATATATGATGATCTTCTATTTCCATAATATACCAAATATAGCGATATACGATCACATATAATCTTTGATTATTGAAATATCTCATATCAAATAAGATGATGTTGGATCATCTCTGGTTCTATCATTAAAAAAAATTATTATGGTAATTAACTAGACAAGCCCAAAGGAGGAGGAAAAAGAAAAAGAAAAAAAAAAAGAGGGAAGGTGGGTGTTTGGCTTGGCCCATTCACGTTCCTTGTCACCGAGTGCCAAGACTCCAAACCTACCGCCCAAGGGGCCGGACACGGAGCCATACGGGGGCCATTCCGACAATCAGCAGACAGAGGGATGGCACTCGGGCCCCATCGTCCGGTGTCAGCCGTCGAAAGCTTGTCCACTTCCCCTACCACTATTCCAAGTCCCCTAGCCCCGCTGCCCAGGCTTCCTTCCCTGTGACTTGACTTGATGATGATCCCTCTCCGATGATGTTATCGCTTACATTAGCTAGTTAGTACACTAGCGAGCATGGTAGCTTCAGTCAAAATCTCAAAACAATTCAAACAGTGAGAATCCATGCAGTCAATCAGTCTAGTCATCATTGTCTTCCTCCCTCTCCAACCTTTATTTTTTTTAATCTCTCTTTTACACTGTATCACGCCTTATAATAAGTTCATATCTTAGTTGGGCCACAAGGAACTCATGGGTGGCTCAACTAGTCTTTTGGAGGTGGCATGGTGGAATCGGGCACGTCTCTCTCTCTCTCTCTCTCTCTCTACTTTTCTTCTCGCCTCTCACCTGGTTGCCTAGAACCGGATTTAAACTCGATTCGAGCTGTATGCATGGAAAAGGAGAGGTGGTGTAAGATGTTTTCATGGATTCATTACCATGTGTGATGGGTGACCTACCATGTACCTTTCCCTATTGCCATAGCTGTTGTGATGCATTAAAATATCAATGGTGAAGCACACTGGCAAACTTGACTTTGGATCTCCGCTTGATCCTCTCAAAGGCGCTTTTAGACCTTTCCAAAGCCTTGATTTTGCTATCTATTTACTCAATGCACTTTATATTCATCCCTAAAAATATGGAAAACTTAGCATCCTAATACCTTCGTGCCTTGGACGCATCCCACACGCATTCTCACCGGATAAGGCCGACACATGTAATTCTTGAAAAAGGCAACGTGCAAAGCCCTTGAGGTTTTACAATTCGAAGGACTGTGGTGCACAAAATGAGGCTTGTTCGATCATATCAAGCAATGAAATACGTGTGGTTCTTTTGCACACGATTGTGATGTTAATGCACATTACGTGGCATTGGAGTGTTGCTTGGGCCTGGGGTTAGAAAATGTAGGGTTTGGGTAAATTTAGTGGCCATTAGCTGTACTCAAGTCAAAGAAACTTAAAATCACACTGACGTAATATTTGATTAAACATTATTTCAAAATGTCATGAAATCCATGGTGCATGAGCTATATCTATGAAGATTGCATGAAAAAAGCTCTTTAAAACTAGTCAAACCAAGTGGGGAGACTTCTAAAATGAATCACGCGCCCTTAACTATCACAACGACATTTCTTAGATTTACTTGCACGTTCCATGCCTTTTATTCTAACTTTTTGAAGGGGGGAAAAACGTTTCATGACTTTGCTTGGTCAAAAGAGAAGCTAACGAGCTTCTTTTACTATTTTTCTCCTTTTGTTTCAAGGGTTGGTTAGGTATCAACTTGAAGAGTTGCCAAACGCAACGCATGTGGCATCACCATGTTGACAAAATTGCAATGCGTAGCGAAACATTTTATAGGGGACTTGGTGGTAAAAAGAGAGGGGGGCCAAGTGCATGAACGCAAAAATCCTCAAATCTTTTCTAGGTGGTGACCTTGCGTGGGGAAGTGATCAAATGCTTTCCATCGACAAGGCTAACTGACTTGGGTGGACCGGAGGCATCCCATTTTTCCTCGTGTCCTCCATAGAGGTCAAAAGGAGAACCCCTCTTCCAGTCCTTGGCAGGGAAAAAGGACCCCAAATAAAAATGGGTAGAAGATTAGAACGCATAGGAATCGAGTGGCATCGCACTTGGAAGGAGGAGTAGCTAGCGTGCAAAACTCTCATTTGGAATACGTGCAAAACTCTCATGGATTCGCACTAGTGGACCATAGAGTGTTTTGTAATTCCCCGGATTCTCCTATTTTTCACACTCTTGCCTAAACCACAAGGCAAAGCCCATCGTTTCCAATCTCATACCACGTTCCTGTCTGACTTTGCTTGCTTCTATGGTACAAGCATCATGAATCATGACATGATGACCTTGGGTGAGGTCCCACCATCATGAAATGCTCACATTCCTCTCGTATGGTTTGGTTTAGGCATCACCTGCCATGTGACTCCATCGTGCAGTGCCCGAGGCACGGCCGGGGCCGCCCGTCTACGGGTGACGGAGCCACCCTTGGTTGAAATGAGGAGCCCAACCTCCCTTGTGTTTTAATCCATCAATGATTGGCATTCTCCTGCTCTTGGACCCAAGTCTTCTAATGAACAGTTGCATTCCTTAGGATTCTTTTCTTAGACCACAGATTCTTACGAGCAGCAGCAGCAGCAGCAGCACAGTTAATCTACGAGGCCTCGGTATCCAACTTGCATTAATCTTTTTTGTCATAACCTACTTCCTCTTCCAAAGGAGTGAGAAGGGGGGCAAGTAGTTTAGTTCTTGGGCTTCCAGCAATTATAATTCTCAGCTCAGATGTATGCTTTTTATGTTAGACATGACATGGGATGGTGGGTTTTGGCGGTTGGTAGTTTTTTCTGGTGAGGCAGGTTGGTGGTGGGGATTCCTCATTTAATTTGGAGGGGCACATGAGGATGGGGGCACATATGCCAGTGTTCTACGACTATCCCTCAAAAGAGGGGACTGAGTGAAAGAAAAGCCAAAAGCCAGTGGACCGCGCAGAGTGAGAGCACCACATGATTCGTACTCCAATCATCATACATTATTCCCAATGGAGTGTTGGAAGGCAAATGAGTGATGAAATGTTCGTTGAAAACTGTATGGAGTGGGGGGATATGCTCAGGGCCAAGAATGGACTCATCTAATCATATAACTCTTCAAGCATGATTCCTCTCCCCATGATTAAATGACGAGGAGGAGGACAAGATGCACACATTGTTTAATGCAGAGCTTAGCAGAAGCTCACAGTTTGGAGACTGCTTGAGACTTTGAATAATAGATTGTGAAGATCTGCATTGGAGAATGCAGAGGCTTGCATGGTGCTTGCACATGTGCCAGCATGTGCACGTTTAGTTCATCAGTGAGGGAGGCACCTGAGGCTCGACGTGCCCGAGCAATCGCGACACATGGGTGTCGATCAAATTATCACTAAATTTGGAGTAATCAATGGAAGAAAGAACTGGTTGGTGCCTGCAACAACGGTGCAAGTGACAAAGAAGATGGTTGCTGTCTTGCATCAAGTTTGTCAAGCTATAGCTTCTGTTGCTGGCCTTGTTTGGTTGCTTTATTGTTTAATGTAAGCAAAGTTGGTTGATTTATAATAAGTGTAAGGTCGTCTGTTGATGGATGGAGCTTGCAGCAGTTTACAGCTGATATGCCCAGAGCTGAACCAACCTGAAACTAAAGTGGATGAATATATTCTTCTTCGCCCACAGATACACAAACATAGATATGCCTTCCCCAGTTTTGATCACTTCACAATCTCGGTCCCCTTTTCACATTATTCCCCAAGTGGATCTCGGCACAAGATCCATTGCAAGAACTCAATAGCCAGAGACATGGGCTTATTTTGGTTGTTGTGCAGGTCTAGGCCCCATGTGCTAACCGCCTGAGACTGTGATAACCCAACCACCTGTCCGGCGCAGACGGTCGGGCGGTCGATCGATCGGCCGGCGTCGATGATGGCGAACATACAGGGGACCTAGCGGAAGCCTATATTGTCATTTAACTTTTGGCCTCGTTTGATCTCCAAGCACATCCTTGCTGGACTTTGTTGGCATCAGCTCCTTTTTCAACTCTAGGCATGAGCACAGCCTATGTATTATATGTGTTACATGATATAATCAATATAACCTATGTAATAAATAGATCATATTCAGATTGATACGAATGCATGACTTGTTTTGAATTCGTGTAATCTAAAATTAAATTTTACTCCATCTAGCCAGTGTAATCTATCTGATACTAATTCAATAATAAAATAAATATGCATCAACAATCATCACTAAAGCACAAATAAAAGCCCTTCCATTCAAAGGAGAAAAAAAAAAAAGATAAAATATAAAATCTTTAAATAAACATTCTTCCCTTCTTTTTTTTTACTTATTTTATATTATATATATATATATATATAAGTAATTTTCTAACATAAATTAAATAGATCTCACATGTCATATTCAAGTTTGTGAGTCATATTATGTGAGTTGACTTGTTTGATAATTGCGCCAATTGCGGATTAATTTTAGGTTAACAGGTCAATTCAATATATGATTTGTTTACTAATTCTATTTGACAGATCAATTCAAATTTGATCTAAATCTTTTTACACTCAATCCAAATACATTAACTTCATGTCGAATTTGAATCGTTTTCAAATTCGTTTTCACAGGTCGGAAATTGCCACCCTTGAAACGTTGGCGAGATAACATTGGCTGACTTCATTGGCCCTCAGTTTCCGCATCTTGCTTAAAGAAGTGGTTCATTTTAGCCTACCTAGTGGGACAATAGCCATCTGGCTGCTGCTATTGCAAGGGCCTGTGATGCTAGGCAGGTATGTCAATAAGATTGAAATCGTGGTGACATCGCAGTTATCATCAGGTCAATTCAAATGATGGTTCCCCTAATGATCATGACCATGGAGGACAACTTAATGGCCAAGGTGGTCATCTCTAATGATCAAATTAGAAAAAAGAGAAAGGACATGATGATGACTGTCATTGCTCTCACTACGACCACAAATTAGAGTCAAGACAAGCCAGTTGGACTAACATACCCAATTCCGTGCCAATTTGTCGATAGCTTACAACTTTGGTAGGATGCCTTAACCTATCAAAAAGATTTTCATGATCCCTATGGCTTTGATTTGTCCGATCAACATCGAAAGGTGATGTTCAACTGTAGAGAACATGCTGTCACAAATGAAGTGATACATGATAAGAGCTAAGCATTCCACTTATTAGGACATTACCCTGCTGTAATTTGGCAGCACTCCGAGACTTGGGCTAGTGAAGTGGATGGTTGTCTTTGATCCACCAATCGCTGATGGTAGCAATGCTAGGCTTGCAGTGTAGCAGCCAGTCAAAGATAGCTTGAGGTCAAATAAATGGCAATTTATTTTACCTGCCCCTACTATTAAAACTTATACCTTCATTGGTTATGGAAAGTGTGGGATGGTACTCGAATCTTCCATCAAATTAGATTCGTCTAATCTGATTAAAAAACGAAAAACGAAAAGCTAAGTTGGTCAAACCAATCGACCAGGTCTGATTCATTAGGAATTAGGCCGCTTCCAACGGGTCAAATTTATATTGCTTTTGAGTCTTCTTAGAGTTGGCAGCATTACCATTGCTTCGCCAATGGAAGGATTAGGTTTATTTTTATTCGATAAGCAATGTTATGTTTGTCACTCAATTAACTTTTGACTTCCTCGTGCTAGCGTGGCATGAGTGGATTGGTGTGGTTCTTGGGGTTAATGCAATTGCACCAAATTGATCGAAACGCGGCATGATGAACCAATGTCATGTTGGCATGAAGAGCAATGTTGGCACCAAGAATTGATAGGGAAATAAAGGGATGATAGTCTCAAAAAGTAAAATTCAAGTATATATCCAAGGTTATTAAACCGGATTGGAAGATGGCCCTTATAATTTTTTGAATTACATGGCATTCCAACTCTCCTCCGTGAACTTAAAAAAAGGGATAGATTAGGACACATATCCAAAAAAAAAAAAAAAAAAATATTGGCAAGATCGTAAAAGGTTCAAGACGATGTTTGATTTTTGATAATTTAATATTACTAAAAATTTTATATCTTTAGTAATCTTACATTTGATAATTAAATTATCAAGAATATAAAATTATCATATTTAATTTATCTTAATAATATTAGATTAAATTCACAAAAGTCAGCCTTTTTCGATCCAACAAAACATGTCTTTTAGCTAACCAATCCACCTTCCTACGAGAAGAGAAGAAGAGGGTAAGAGAGTCAAAAATTTTCTTTGAGAGAAAACCCTCCAACATTTAAGTCGATCCAAGCAATGAGAAAGAAAGCCTACAACCCTTTATATCAATACCCTAGGTTTTAGAACTAAGGCTTGTAATCGTTTACCTATGGAGCATTGAGCTACTATTGTACATGTTCAGAGGTGGTATCATTTGAATCAAGTTCTTTACTTGGATGCTTTAATAGGTTTCATCCCCAAATGAGGCCAAACGAAGCATTAAATAGAGTTCTTTTCAAATAGGATGGTAGAGTCCCATTTGAACCAGTCTTTGCCCCAAATAAGAAGTGGATCCCAAGTAGGTTAGCAATTTTATTAAGGAATTAGGGCAGGTCCTCTAAATTGTTCGATTGACCATATCATGTCCAGTAGCAGTTATCTATCTTGTGTGGCAATCCAGTCAATCCAGTGGTTTAACTTTAGCCATATGAGCATGGTAGCTCAGTTATGCCCCTATCTAATATAACATAACATAATATAATATAATTTTACTTATGGATGGATGAAAGTCCTAGTTAGGGGGAGGACACAAATATAGACAAGCCTAAGAGAGGATAAGAGAGCATTGGAGAATTTAACAACGTAATCTAAGATTATTAAACTTCGACAATCTCAGGTTTCTACGTTTCGGATGAAAATCAGATGATCATGATTTATAATAATTTAAAATTATTATAAATTAAACATTATCATTTAAATTATTATATTTGTTTATTAAATATGATAACCTGTTTATTAATTTTAGATTGTTAAGAGGGGTTATCATCTCTTAAAACGCTCTAAGCACGATGCACCTCTAAGCCAACCCACGTTTCCATTATGCCAAATGAGAAATAATGGAGGCCACCAAAGTGCATCTGACCCATAAGTTTATCATTTCTTAAGCAAAAGTGGGATAAAATAATCACTATCCTCAATACCATGGGCAGTCAGCCATGACACCAGAGACCAAAGGCCGGACCCAATCCATCATTTGTTAATTATAAGCCTATGTGAGCAAAATGGATTAAAATGTGTAAAGAGAGATACGCCTGTTACTAGCGATTGGGAGTTGAAACTCCTGTTTATTTTAATTGAACAACAATGGCACTTCCCTTTCTCCCCGTCTCTCTCAAGCACGCCATGGCATGCTTTCATTTCCAGAGGGAGCGTGGAAGGCTTATTTTGTACAATAAACGAGCATAATATCAGGTTGGATACTAATCTTGTTTTGTTCGGAGGGAGGAGATGAAGACGAGCAAGCCAATGGACAAAGCTCTCATGGACTGCGTCGGCGGTGGCGTTGCCGAGGGACGCCGACCCATGACCCATCCTCCAAAGATGTGCAGGGTTTGGGGATCCAACAAGCAACCATCCATTGCCATTGGGTCTCTTCCGTCCACCTCCTGGCTGCTCTTTTTGATTTTTAAAATATTCTCCTTCCAATCTGTGGGTCACCCTCTGCCTGCATCTCTGAATTCCACGGGAAAGATGGAAAGCACATTGCTAATTGGTTTGCATGGCTGATTTCTTGTTCATGGTAAGGATTAACTATTGTTTTATCAATTTATTAATCCTTGCTTAGTTATGATGTTCCAAATACATTACTAACAAGGACATGGCTTAGCCAAGAATAATCGCTAGGGCTTTGAGTGAATCAAGCTGTTCTCTAGCAGCTCGGACTCAGTTCGACAATTTACTTGATCGAGTATGTTTTAGGAAACAAAGCAAGCTCAAAGCTCATTTATGGATCAACTCATAAAAATACCTAGCTTAAGCATTTTGAGCTTGTAGTGGTAGATAAAATTAAGCATCAACTAAATAACAGGCTCTTGATAGCTTGTTCAATAAGCAAACAAACATGGTTTAGTGTAAATTTTGCTTTCGAACGATAAGTCAATTTTGAGCAAACCATAGTTTGGCTAGGCTTGCCTGCAACCATATAAAAAAAATAGGTGAGCATCAAAGGATAGGACAAGGAGAAGATTTGTGATGCATTCCTAAAATAAGATTTAAATAGACTATATAACATGAGATAAAGAAAAGAATATTTCGAAACTCTAGTAATAAACTCTTTTAAGCATATTTTATATTTGATTTTAGATTGCCATCGCATCTTTTTGAGAATAAAGATGATAGCATCACCTTACCAAATGGAATTTAGCAACCTTTTTTATTAACCAACTTGCTATAGTCTTATCGGCATTTAAGAAAAGGTTTTTAAGTAATCATTTAGTAAGTATTAAAATAAGTACTACAAGCATCCTTTTAATAACCTAATTTTTGAGAGTTTAGTGATTAACATGATATTCAAATTTGTTGGATGGAGCCCATAAGTTCAAAATCTATTCAAGTGAAATTTTTATTTAATTAATTTCATTGTCATTTTTTCTTTCAATTTTTAAATAAATGATTAGAGCTACACTTTTGAGGGGTAGGGTGGTTGTTAATCTTGACAATCATTATCAGCTCATTCTTTAATGGTTTCGATTTTAGAAGTCTAATAGTTACCTAAGAATATATAAATGAGATAATACTTCAGTCCGTCCCGTTGGTCTCACAAGTTGGCAATGTTTTTAATGCCTCAATGGGATGCTAGTGTTTCTTCGCAATATCTAATAAGATCTTCTCACCATCATTTATACACCTTAAAATGATATTGCCTAATTATTTAATAGATTAAGCTTGTGGAGTATTATGGTTACTGAACCACATGTACATGAGACAATATTCCGCTCGAATCTTATCAATCTTGCAAGCTAGTAATGTTTTAAATGTGTCGATTCGATATTAGCATTTATTTATGTCATTCATTGTGGTGCTTGGTGCCGTTTATGCATGTCAAACAGCACCATATGAGATGGTTTTGATGCAATAAAGTGGGATGGTGAGAGAAGCATCTAATGCAACAATTGTGTCCCTCTAAATGTTTTATTTGGGACCTTAATATTCCTAAGAATCAACCAATGGTTTGGTCACTCAATTCCACAAAGAGCTAGCAAATCAATTAACAATAACATTGATTTATTGGTAAGGATGGAAGACTTTGCTCATTTAAGATTGTTACTGAATTGGTTTTAGCGGACCAAAAGCCTCCCCCCTTTGGCTTCCAACTTGTGGGAAGAGTCTGGTGCGCGGCTAGGCCTTAATAAAGTGCAGCGCAGCGGATGGGTCCGCTTCATTCAAGTAAAAAAGCCTTTGAAAACAAATCACACCAAACGCGAGAATTTATTAAAGAAGAAAAGAACAAGAACTGTGGCGAATGGGGGCAGCCCACGTTCAGCTCGGCACTCAATATGAAATCGAAAGGTGGCGACCCAATGCCGCGTTAGATCCCTCTCTCGCTGCTCGAAAGAATATTTTTTGTTCGCCAGACATCTGAAGGCCACACAATGGTCTTCCACCGACCACGCTTGCAAGAATAAATTGAAGAATTTCTTGATGCTCCCGCTACCCACTTGGGCAAGAGGACTCAGCAGTCCCTCTCCAATTTCTCCGGATTTTACTTTGTAAGAACAACAAATCATTAGAATGATCACGGTTTTGTCACTTCTTTTGTTGCCAAAGAAAATTCCAATCTTATACAACCGAATGGTCCATAGAGGTAAAAATTAATATATGTCCCGATTCCGAATATGAAAATAATAATCTTACTACGTTTTGGAGTAGAATTATGCATACTTGACTCTTTTTTTTTTTCTTTAAAACTTCACGCTGATAAGAGCTTTGTATGCTTGTAGTTCGGTAGAACAAAAATTCTAGCACCCGTAAAAATTATAAAAGGATGCATTTCCTTTTATAAGTGGTGGTGTTTTAGCTTTGTGATGTTGACCATACAAACGAATAGTCCATAACGATGGAATTAAAAGTTGTCGGAGTTCAAAATATGAAAATAATCTTTCTACATGCATGTAAAATTGTTATATTTGACTCTCTTTATTTATATATATATATATATATATATATTTATTTATTTATTTATTTAAGACGCCGTGCTGATAAGAGCTCGTAGGCCGCCACCCTTCAGTAATTGGTGGAAAAAATTCCAAACTTGTGATGCCTGATAAGCACCCTATATTTGAGGGACCAGGGGGACCTCTCGGCACACCAAACACGCATCATGCAATGGAAGCCACCGTCAAGATGCTGATGTGATTCATTCACTAGTATCCTTGTCTTCTCCTCCATTCTAAGAATACTCGTTCGTATAAACTACGGTCGTGGTGGGCATGTGGGCAGAATGCTTTGAATAAGGAAGGGAGGGGGAGGGGGAGGGGGGGCAGAGAGTTCAGACTTAAAATGGCAGAGGGACCATCCCCAAGCCCCAAAAGTCTCTCAACCTAGCCACCGTCTTTATTCCTCTGGAGATGGACTTCCAAGCTAAAATTCTTTATCTAATCTTACTGCAACATTTTTTTTTTTTTTTTTTTTGACTCTGGAGGTCGTCGATGCTCTTGATCTCCAAGAATATGGCAGCTAGCGCTTTGAACAAAAAACTGAGCATTTTTGCTCGGTTAGCCATCCATAGAAAATTATCAACTTGTGAAAATCTTGCAAAACGACGTGGGTTAGGACAGCAAACTGCATCCTTTGCAAACGAGTCGAGGAACCACTTGATGACCACTGTTTTGTTCCCCGCTCATTTACTCAACAAATTTGGACTGGAGATTTCCTTCATCCCAATCGATCTCCAATCAATTTGAACATTGAAATAATAATTTTCGCCCACCCTGCTATTGGGTAGAGGAAAAAAAAAAAAAAAAAAAAAAAAACGGAAAACAGGAACGCGGAGACAACTGAGCCCACCGACGTCGTCGTGTCGCTCTTGGTCCAAGCGCATCAAAGCCTCCTTCTCCCCTTCTTCCGGCCCCGGAGACCGTTTCTACTACTACCTAATTTTTTTCCGTGGAGAAAAAAAGAAAAGAAAAGAAAAAAAAATTTAGTTTGGCCATTTAGAAATCCATGTCAATTCCCATTTCCCCTTTCCGCAGATTCCACCACGTGGGTTTCTCGAAGGTGACGATGTGGAGAAAAACATTTATAACCCCATGAGATCGAGAGAACCTCCCCCCTCTTCCCCTTCCCAAACTCTATAAATACTCCCCTCTCCCAATCCCCTCCTTCAACTCAAAGCGCTTCAAATCTTCTTCTTTTTATCGAAAAATAAAATAAAATCACCATCTCGCTATCCCTCCGCTCCCTGAAGAAGCTGAAGCATAGAAACAAAAACTCCCCTGTCTTCTGCTCTCTTCCTCTTCTTCTTAGAACGCAAAGCCATGGCCTCCATCGCTCTCCACTCAGCGGCAGCCAATCCCATCTCCAGAGACCACAAAATGAATTCCCTTTTGGGCGTCCACCGCTCTATATATATAAAACCGGTCGGAGAGCCTCGCCACCACCCCACCTCCGTCCATTGCTCCGCCTCCTCCCACTCCATCCTCAACCTCCCCGCCCACTCCCCCCCCTACTACCCGCCTTCTCCTTATGTCGAGGAGGATTTGCCATCGCCGCCGTCGAAGCCCTCCGACCAATGGAAGCGCCGCCGGCTTCCGATCGGCCGGCCCCACTGGAATCTCCTCCAGCGGCTGGCCGCCGCCGCGCTGGACACCGTCGAGGATGCCTTCATATCGAACGTGCTCGAAGCCCCCTACCCGCTGCCTAAGACCGCCGACCCCGCTGTCCAGATCGCCGGTAACTTCGCCCCTGTCGTCGAGCAGGCCCCCCACCACGACCTCCCCGTCTTCGGCCGGATCCCTTCGTCCATCAATGGCGTGTACGTGCGGAACGGCGCCAACCCGCACTTCGAGCCGGCCGCTGGCCACCACTTCTTCGACGGCGACGGCATGGTCCACGCCGTCCACCTCCGCAATGGCGGCGCCAGCTACGCGTGCCGGTTCACCGAGACGGAGCGGCTCCGGCAGGAGCGCGCCATCGGGCGGCCGGTCTTCCCCAAGGCCATTGGCGAGCTCCACGGTCACTCAGGCATCGCCCGCCTCCTCCTCTTCTACGCCCGCGGGCTCTTCGGCCTCGTCGACCCCTCCCATGGCACCGGCGTCGCCAACGCCGGCCTCATCTACTTCCACGACCGCCTCCTCGCCATGTCCGAGGACGACCTCCCCTACCACGTCCGCGTCACCCCCTCCGGCGACCTCGAGACCGTCGGCCGCTACGACTTCGACGGCCAGCTCCGCTCCGCCATGATCGCCCACCCCAAGCTCGACCCCGCGACCCGCGAGCTCTTCGCTCTCAGCTACGACGTCATCCAGAAGCCATACCTCAAGTACTTCCGCTTCTCCCCCACCGGCGAGAAGTCGCCAGACGTCGAGATCCCCCTCGACCAGCCGACCATGATGCACGACTTCGCCATCACCGAGAATTTCGTCGTGATCCCCGACCAGCAGGTGGTGTTCAAGCTCCAGGAGATGATCCACGGCGGCTCGCCGGTCGTCTACGACCGGAACAAGACCTCCCGGTTCGGAATTCTCCCCAAGTACGCCGCCTCCGCGTTAGAGATGACGTGGGTCGAAGTCCCCGACTGCTTCTGTTTCCACCTCTGGAACGCGTGGGAGGAGCCCGCCACCGGCGAGGTCGTCGTCATCGGCTCCTGCATGACGCCGGCCGACTCCATATTCAACGAGAGCGACGAGAGCCTCAAGAGCGTGCTGTCGGAGATCCGGCTCGACCCGGCGACTGGCAAGTCCACACGCCGGTCCATTCTCGCCCCCGCCGACCAATTGAACCTCGAGGCCGGAATGGTGAACCGGAACAAGCTCGGCCGGAAGACCCGCTACGCCTACCTGGCCATCGCCGAGCCGTGGCCCAAGGTGTCGGGCTTCGCCAAGGTCGACCTCTTCACCGGCGAGGTGGCCAAGTTCATCTACGGCGACGAACGGTACGGCGGGGAGCCGTACTTTGTGCCGAGCGATGCGGCGTCGCCGAAGGAGGACGACGGCTACGTGCTCGCCTTCATGCACGACGAAACGACGTCGGAGTCGGAGTTGCTCATCGTCAACGCTGCCAACATGCAGCTCGAGGCGTCGGTTAAGCTGCCATCGAGAGTCCCCTATGGCTTCCACGGGACATTCATCAACTCAAAGAACTTGGAGTCACAGGCATAGAAGAGGAGGCCACTCCTCTTCTTCTCTATCTATCTCCATCCTTTTCGGAGCAGGGGAGATTTTACCAGAGGGATATGCTTCACATAGTTCCCCGGAGTCTCCCCGGTTAGTTTATTCGATTTTGTGTCTTATATTTTGTTTTTACCGTTGGTTTCTTTCCTCAGTCAGTGGTAGTTAGGACTGCGAGAGAGTAGAGACCAGCTTGTAGCTTTGTTGGGGCTGTAGTTAGGTTTGCCGAGCTCAGCTGGTCTCTGTTATTCTTTCCTCTCTTTTTTCTCCCTTCTTCTTTCTTCTAGCCATACAGATGATGATAGCTTTGTTTCCATAATAATTTTCCTCACTATCTTCTCATGTCTCTGTCTATTGAGTGAAGAGGATATGTATTCGTGTGCAGGGAAGCACAGGGCCCCTCCCCTTGGCTTCCTTTGTCTGTGAATATTATTCAGAATATATATATATATATATATATATATATTGTTGTTATGCGCAATCCAGTTTTCCTTCCCTTCTCTCTCCTCTCTCTCTCTGTCGCGTGCGTGTGGCCTAGTGACACGGTACGGAGCTGGAGCGCTAGTAACAGAGTAATTGATTTATCTCATTATCATATCAAATTTAAAAAATTTAAATATCTTAAAATTCAATTCTATAGCTTTTAAACAGGAGCTAACCGTATCAAAGACACCTCTCTCTCTCTCTCTCTCTCTCTCTCTCTCTCTCTCTCTCTCTTCGGGTGGAAGACAATGTAACCAAGCCTCAATTCACATCTCTCTCTCTCTCTCTCTCTCTCTCTCTCTCTCTCTCTTACGCGCACACCTCCCTTATTCTCATGCGGAAGGAAGAGAAGAGGCCGTCACTTGTACAAACTTAACCAAGGCTTCGCTTGAAGAAGGTTTTTTTCCTCCCCAACTTGCATTCAGGGGGGTGGTGGGGGGGGGAGAGAACGAACGGAAGGTCACAGTTTCAAAACCCCAAGATGCTCTCCGCCAGGGAAATGGGAAGTGCGGTCAAGGCACGTGGGAGTGGAGAACCCGAAGACTAGGTGGGCACTGTAGAAACGATTCCATCGTTTGCCCTTTTTGCAGTGAAAAAAAAAAAAACAACTGTCACGGAAAAAAACGCACCTCTCCTCGCCCTTCTGGGCTTACTTGTAGAGAGAGAAAGAGAGAGTGACAGGAGGGGAAGAAAGTAGGATATAACTTTTTCTATGGAAAGAAGAAGAGCCTGACGTTTTGTCGGGGTGTTCGGGAGCGACACGACCCCTCCGTCCCCTTGTTAAAAGGTGGTGCGTGACTCACTCATACCTGAACCCCCTTCCCTTCGAGCCACACAAAACATTGTTATTTGTTAGAATCATAATCTTTGATTAAACTAATCCATCAATCCAAATTATCTAAGCTTTTGTCCATACCGATGATGTGTGATCTAATTCAGAAACGCATGCACTTGAATACTAACCAAAATGCTTCAATGTGGCTCACTGGAGTAATATATATATATATCGAAGCCAATCAAGTTTTAGCTTACATGAGCAGAGCAAGACTGGTGCATCACCATGGATAGCAATGATCATGGATTTGGATGGGGATCTAAGCTTCAGCAGCAGTGACCTGAGAGTTGAACGCACGTCTCTTCACAAAACTTGCTCACCTCGTTCTCTCTCTCTCTCTCTCTCTCTCTCTCTCTCTCTCTCTCTCTCTCTCTCTCCTTGTCTTATGCCCCACCAGCTTCCTTTTCCATGTCCATCTACCGAACAATTCCACCGGCCAGTATTAATGATGCTGTACCCACCTTGACAAGCCCATCTTTGGTTGCTTACCCCTACAATTTTATAACGAGGATTTCATGCACGCTATCTTTCTCTCTACATTCTCTGGAGGCAGTGGAGCAGGAGAGTACGTTTCTGTCAAGAAATAAAGCAAAGTCTATATTTCACGAACCCCTCCAAGGCTCGCCTGCCTAGTTTCAACCATCCATCATTATTTGCAGCCAAAAACCATGGTTGAAGAATCCAAACAAAATGGAGAAAAATGTGGAGTGTCCCTCATTATCAATTCAAAGCAATGTCCATATCATGGGTCAAGAAACCAAACAAAATGGAGAAAAATGTCCGGTGTCACTCTTTACCAATTCAAAGCAATGTCGATATCCCACTCCATTCCGTCCATCGCATCCTATATTGTAATATAACTGTGAGAACCCGGTGACGTGCCACCAATTTGAATGGCCATCATTTGCTCTCACTCCATACGTTGTGGTGAATGGTCAGGCACCATACACGCCCACTTGCAAGTTGCAACATACTGTGTGACATCCACTTCGCCCACTGGGGTTATGCTGGTCTACTTCCAACATCGGGCGAAGCAGGGTGAATTATTAAGTGCACCGCAAGGTGAGATTTTGCAAATACCTTCAAATGACCATCATTTGCCATCAAAGTCACCATCATCATCATCATCATCATCATCATTCACCACCTTATTCTAGTCTCACCGCTGCTATTCCATTTTCTCTATTAGGAAAGTGCATCCTTTCCCAAACTTGCACATCTATTTATTACATACATACGTATATATGTATACAATGGAGTCAACTTAGATAAATTCTTCATTCATCACGAAAACACTAATATTAATATCCTCACCTATTACTAAAGTTCACTGCTTCATGTTTCACAAAAACTTGACTATTAAAATCTTATATATTTTATAATTTATTTTATATTTGATGGGAACATAAAGAAGCCATGGGCTTCCCCATAATTTATTTAATAAAAAACAGTTAATATGCACAAGAGATAAGTCAGAAGATGGCGAAAAAGGATAGAGAAGGATATACAAGAGAACAAAAAAAAAAAAAAAAAAGTAGAGAAAGCAGCTACGCATCTGGATCGTTGTTCGCTTGGCCAAAAAAGAGGAGTGAGCATCCCGCAAAGCAAGTGATGGCTCTGGTATGATGCCTTTAAAGAACACAAGTTCACCCAACCTTGGAAAGCATGAAGAGCTTCTAAAGAGAATAGATGAGCAGGGAAATCTTTTTTGAAGGAATACTCTAGAGTTTCTCTTCATCCATATTTGTTAGCAAACTACTTCCATATAAGTTGGTCCCAAACTTTTATGAGGTTACTTCTATTATTTCTCTTCCTCCAATTCTATCAGAGTTTCTTTAAGTTAGCTAGTAATTTTTTGATATTGCATCTATCCATAATAGGCTTCCACATTCTTATAGAGAAAGGATATCTTAAGATAGGTGATTATCTATTTCTGAGGGAGATCTACAAAATAAGCACCCATTGCTTATCAATCATTTTTTCTTAGCCAAAACATCTCCTACATGCAATCCAATTTTTAATGCTAGCCACAAGAATACTTTATGTTTCATAGAAATAGTTGCCCTCTAAATAACTTTATAGAATAGTTATATTAGTCTCTCACAATTAAGAAACTTATAAAAGAAGCTAATAGTAAAGTTACCATGATTTATGAGTTTTCAAATCGAAGTATCTGCAATTTTAGAAGATCGAATAAAGGCAATCAACTACGAAAGAGAGAGACATTGATCGGCCTCCTCCCTAATAAGAGGCCCTCATAATTTAATATGCCATGTGAGAGATCACAAGTTCCATTGGGATGCTACTGAGTAATTCCTTTTAGGCACCTTCTAATATAAACTATCATATAGGATGCCAATGTAATTGGACCCATCCATTCATCCTCCCAAAATCTAATTTCTTGCCCATTATCTAGTTTAAAAGAGAAGTGATTCCAAAGGACATCTTGGTTTTGGCTAATTTCCTTTTAAACTGGAGATAGTCGCATTGGTAAGGGCAGACTTTCATCCCCACTTTTCTACTAGCATAGCAAAGACTTCCAATTTGCTTCCTCCAAGCACCATTTGATCCTTGAATTATTTTCTAAGCCCACTTAACTAATAAGGAAGAGTTAAGATTCATAATTTTTTTGATGCCACATCCCCCTTCCTTCTAGTCTTTTCGGACATTCTTCCAATTCACCAAACAGCTAAAACCATTCACTTTTTCTTTTCCTTTACATAAAAAGCTCTTCTGAACGTGTCAATTTTATTAACAACCCAATTTGAAAGTTTGAAAATGAACACTGGTATTTATATTATTATATTATTATATAATTTATTGTATTATTATATTACATTTCAAAAATATGTAAGAAAAAAAAGAAAAAAATTATGTCCCATGCATTGTGCGGTATAGGTATTAAAGATATTTGTATTTATAATTATTTTTTTTTACATGATCCTAATTTTTTATTCATCATGTGAATGTCAGCATCATTTATGATGTTAATACTAGTATACAAGTTTTTGCTTGGCTATCATTAAAGTTTATTATTTAATATAAAAAAAAATAATTGCAAAAACTTTTTATTTTCTTCAAGTTGTTATATTATTATATTGCAAAGTTAATTAAAAAAAAAAAAAAAAAAAAGGGAAGAAGAAGAAACTCCATCCCGGACATCGTGTGGGTTATATGCGACTGACGGTGAATCTCACTGTCTCTGAACAGTGATACCATATGGGCACGTCAAAGTAGATGCATCCAATTAGGGGTATGGTTTTCAATGTTAAAAATGGGAGAATGTGTGGACCACGGCACCATTAGTAAACCACTAGCCTTCTAACTGGACAAGATGGGGAACGGCTGCTAGTAGAGAGATTGGCCGTTCGTTCCTCATTGAGAGTGACCACTTTTGGCGACGTTTTGTTCATGTTTTTGGGCCATGCACCCTTTTTCCAAAGCACGGTATCGGAATATCCTATTCGGCAAGGTTCAGATTTGGATTCCCGGAAGAAGAAGCGATGCCATCCGCTCAGAAGCGGGGCTCTTCCAGCACCGATAACGCAAAAGTACAAGGACAGTAGCTCTTAAAGGTGATCCATCTCGTGTTCTTTTCATGGCATGCCATGACTTGTTCTCCTCAAAAGGCGCTCGCCATGACTAATCCTCATCACGAGCTTAATAATTGGGAGCATATTCCATCGGATAGAAAGGACAAAAAGCCAATTGGATTGCCATGATATCTAGGGCATAAGCGAGCACAAATAAAGTGGGACATTGCCAAACATTGGATGAGCGGAGGATGACATCTCAAACAGTCTCCAATAATCCATGCTTAATGAGAACAAATGATAAAATGATTATGTGAGGCCTAGCCCTAAAAGCTTCGCCTCTGACCAGCTTAAAATGATATTAGAGTTTGATCCACTTGATCGGCCTAGACCCCCAAAAGAAAATTATTTTTACCTTATTGAAGCCAAGCATTCAGAGTACATGAGAGTAGGACTGAAAGTGGACCGCACCAGATCAAGCCATGCCCTAGTTTGGTCTGAAACTTTTTCAAGCTTTAGATGAGGCTAGGACCCAAATTTTTTTTTAGAAATAAGGCTTGAGTCTAGTTCAAGCCCGACCTAAAACCCAATCAGGCCAACCCACAATAATCTATTTGTAACAAAAATTAGATCGGCAGAATCAATTTTCAGCTTTTAAATGTTTGCACAAAAGCAAGCAACATTTAAAATAATTTATCTAAATACTTTAGAAAATTTGATATGATATAGAGAGTTATTCTCACCCAATTGATATAAAATTCAGTATATAATTGAAAAGGCTCATCATATTTTAAGGTTTTGAGATTATATTTAGACTAGATTTAGGCTTTACAAGGGCCAATGCTAAGGGCCTACTTCAGGCTCGAGCTTAGGTTTGAGGTCTGACCAAGTAACGGTCCAAGCCCAGCCTGAAATTTTTTTTGGGTTCTAATTTTAAGTCCAGACTAGCTCAAATTAATTTAGACTTGGCTCAGGGTCCGACCCGAACTCGGGTCGGCCTAATGGACCTTGGGCCAGCCCGAGTCCACTTCCAACCCTATATAAGGAGAACTCGGCAACTCCAAGCGAGAGTCGAAGTCCTAGAACTGCATCGAGATAAGGAAAGAGGCAAGCCTTCCTCTATTTAAGGATCCCCCTTCTCCCTCTATGATATCTCTTATAACGATCATTCGTTTGCTCTCTTAAGTCATCGACAAACTTCATAACTATGTCATCCTTGAAACCTTACCGGAGATGCAGTATAAGACTCTCCACCTCTTCTCCCTTGATTTCCTCTCTTCTCATAGTCATTGTTGGTCAGGATTCATCAAGAAATTCTCAACAATCAATGGCTTGGCACCTCCCTAGTTTTGGTCGTGCTAGCCTTATTTTGAACAAGGGTGTTAATTTCCTCTTTAGTGAGCTCCCACTTTGGCATTCATGGTCAGCACCAAACCTTAGACATCAACAAGCAAGCCAAGAGTCGATTCAACATCATGGCCATCATTTTCCCTATTTTATCATATCCCCTATTTTTGTAATGGTGGGGATCATGATAGGGTGTAGCTTCCATTCTTTGTCAATTTTCTACCAGCATTGCACAACCAATAAGACCTCAACCCTCTCACTTGGAGCCCTCCTCTATCTCTATTTTTCTTTGGGATTCTCTTTTTTCCTCTTCTTTATGTTGTCATGATATCGGCCACCACCATTGCTTGCCTTCCCCTATTTGAGAAGAATATAAAGGGGTTTTTCCCTTGTTTTCTTTCTCTTATCATTCTTCTCCTTATTTTCACTCTCTTCTCTCTCTTTCTTTCTTTCTCTAAGTGAGCCACAAGTAAAATCCAACAAAGGGTCTCCTCTCTTCTATTTCCCTTAGCATTCCAATTGTGGACCTGCATTGCACATGCAATCACCTAATGTGTCGATGGCCTTCATGAAATATCACTAGACTCCCATCATACATGACCTTTGTTATTCTACTTTATCATAGGTTGGTTCTTTACTTCTTGATTTAATAAGTTATTATTATCTAAATCTATGACTCAAGCACCAAATACCATTATCCGGTTGACTTTATCCTCTTCATATCTTTCGATTATTGACTATATTCACTCTAATAGCTTTAGATCTATAGGGATGTAGTCATCTGAGCAAGAAGTTGTTGAGAATAGGATTTTGCATTTTAATCCTCAAATTGAGGTAAAATCTTAATTCTTTCTAATTATTTAATTTTAAATTAGAGTAGAAACATGAAAATTTAGAGTTATAAGAAATTTTGATATTTGAACTTGCAATTATTGGTGATAATTAGTTAATGGTTGATTGAGGACAAATTGGCATTATATTGATTTTAAATTAGTTGGATATGATAGGGGGGGTTTGTAATACCGCACCTACCATATGTTGATGATTAAGATGAAAAATTTTCAAGAATTTCATTTATATGTCACTTATATAATTGTGGATATTTATAGATGCACACACACACACATATATATATGTATATGTATGTATGCATGCATGCATGCATGTATATGTATTATACATTGATTATTTTAGATTGTATGTTATAGGAGCTATTTGCATCAAATTTTTATATAGAATATATTACTAAATTATATTTTGTTAGGCAAGAGCAAAAATAAATTTTGTAAAATTGGTGGGTAAATAAGAGGTATTTAGATTACCCATGTATTATAGATTGTTGACCATTTTAAAATAAAATGAAAAGTTTTAATTTTTTAAAGACCTAACTCGAGCGCTGCGTGCAAATTGCTTAGTGTTTTAAATTTAGAAAAATGGTTGTGATTAGCATTCCACTCCTCGTATGTGCAAGAGGAATGCTTGGATTTTTTTTTTTTTTCCATTTTTTCCATGATTTGGGATAAGAGTTGATGGACTTTTGAATCAATCAATGCAAAGCCATTAGGGGGTTACTAGATTGAGCCTATAAATAGTCTCAAGGTCCAGAGTTATAGGCAATTCAAGCCTGAATAGTCTATGTTCTATTTTTCTATCTTACTAAGGCTCTGCTCTAACTTTCTGAGATCCTGCTAAGAAAAGAGCCCATACCTTGGAAGCCCTGCTAAGAAAAAGATCTTCCTCATCCTTTTTATTTTTTTAATTTTATTACTTCTAACTTTATTTTTAAGCATATAAACGAGTTGTTGTGTTACACTTTCATGCGATCATACTCGTGATAAGAGAATCGAATCGAGCTGGATTGTTGTACCTTAGAAGCAAATCATTTGTAGCTTGCATGAAGAGATGAAAACTAGTTCTTAGAGCAGTTTTTAACATGCCTTGATCCAGACAAGATTCTAATCTATTTTTATTTTTATATTTTTATTTAAATTTTAGATTAATAGTATTTAAACTTCTAGCAATTTCTAGATAATAAGCCCAACAACTAAGGACTAGTTTTCCTTCATTAGAAATTGCTACAAAGTTTTTAAATTTCAACTATTATTATAAATTAATTGATAAAAATTTTTAAAAAATGCTTTAGAAAATAAAAGGGGTCTATTTTCTTAAAAAAAGAACTTTTTTAAAAATTCTATTTTTAGAAAAAAAATAGTTTTTTACTACTTTGAAATCCATGCAGAAGTTTTAGAAAATAGTTTTGGGGGGAAGTTTTTAGTTAAAAAAAATATTTTGCTCTAAAAAATTATTAGTTTATGTTTTCTTGAAAAAATAGTGTTATATATATATATATATATATATATATATATATATATACTATTTTTAGAAAAAATAAAAAGTTTTCACTGCACTGAAATCCATGCAAAACTAGTTGACAAAGTTTTAATATCATGGAAAATTGTAAAAAAACTTCTAGTTGAAAAATCTAAAATTTTTGGTTCTCTAAAAACTGTACAAAAATTATATATATTTTCAAAATTAATTTTTTACTGCTGTAAAATTCATGCAAATTCTTAAAATTAAAGTTTTAGGCCTAAAATTAAATTTTCAAGCTTTGATATTAGTGTTGTTATCAAAAAAATAGAAAATTAAAATTTTGAACTATTGCTTTAATATTCGTCCAAACTTAAATTTCAAATTTGGAATTTAAAATTTATATTTTAAAATTCCTAAAAGTTAAAAATTTTGAAATTCAAAATTTTGAAATTATCAGAATTAATTTCACTTAGTGGTTTCTTTCTTTATTGTAAGTAGTGGTTTCTTTCTTTATTGCAAGTAGTTTCTAGATTTAATTTATTGAATTTAAATTTCTACATTTAAATTTTAATTCAAAATATAGAAATTATTTGAAAGTCACTAGTTTAAAAACTCAAACTATAAGGCTACACCCTTCAAACTTGTATTGTGTAGAATTAATTAATTAACCGACATACTCATAACATGGGTTCGGATGACACTTGGCAATCAAACCTGAAAAATTTAGCAGGTCTTTCTTTAGAAAGTGGCAAAGCCAAATAAAATACTGGCTTACCACTTTAGGATTATTCTCTATCATAGAATTTTTAAATCCAGAATCTAGTTTTTAACCAAGTTCTTCCTGTTTGGTTGAGACTTCTTCCTCTTTAATATCAAAAACTCTCCAAGAAATAGATTGCCATTGTAGACATAGAATTTCTAAGTGGCCTTTCTGGTAACATCTATGATGTTTACTTTCCCACCAAAACTGCTAAGGAATTATATGTTGCCCTTGAGGCTGAGCATGAAATGAATGATGTCGACCTGGACTGGTTTGCCATCTCAAAATTTTAAAAGTATGTAATGGTGGATTACAAATACATTAGTATTCAAATTCATGAATTCTAAGGCTTCATAGAAAAGGTTAAGTTGATCAGTTGTAAATTTTCTAAAAGCTATAAGGTACAAGCCTTAGTTGATGCCCTTTCATCTTCTTAATCAGTCTTCTCACGAAAGTTAAACCACAAGCAAGGTGTCTTGACTTTAACAAAAGTAATTAACTTTGTTAGGATTAAGGAAAACACTAGCTGAATTTTAAGCAAAAGCTTGATTCTGAACCTAAGATTCACTTGACCAAGTCAAGTTCAACCCTAAATCAATTCAAACCTAAGGGAAGGAATTTCAAGAAGAACTTCAAATTTAGACCCAACCAATCATCCAAACCTCCTCAGAACCAACCAAACTAAAAGTCAAAGAAGAAGAAAGAGACATTCTGCTTCATATGCTGAAGGACTACTCATATGACGAAAAACTACTACCACGGGAACGACTACTCATATGACGAAAAACTACTACCACGGGAAGACCGAACCATTGAGAAAAGCACTGAAACCTCAAATTAACATGATCAAAAGTGGTGCAAGCCTTCTTTTAGGTTAGTGAATAAAAACTCTTATTTAACCTAACCTTATCTTATTATGTTTGGTGGCTTGATTGTAGAGCTAATGTTCATGTCTATTCTAATTGCTCCTAGTTTTTTACTTTTCAAAAATCAAGTGGGGGAGGTGTAACACTTGGGAATGATTCTTTGACACATATACTTGAAAAAGAACGAGTAAACCTGGGGATGACCTCTATAAAGACCCTAATCCTTTACGAAGTATCGTTCATCTCTAGTGTTAGAAGAAATTTAATTAGTAGATCTCTTCTTGTATTTAGGAGATATAGAATTATCCTAGAATCAAATAAAGTTATAATAACTCGTAATAATAAGTTTGTTGGAAAAAGCTTAGTTTTAAAGGTCTTTTCAAACTAAATGTAGTTTTCAATTGATATAATAAAAATCCTTTTATTTTTAATATTGAATCTTCAAATGTTTGGCATGTTAAACTTGGTCATATGAATTTTGATCATATTCATCACATGACTAATCTTAATCTAATCCCTAAAGTCGATATTGATAGAAGGATTAAGTGTGAGATCTATATTCAAGCCAAGAACCCTAGAAAACCTTTTAAATCAGTGAATAGAAGCTCAACCCTTCTTGATTTGGTCTATGGTGATGTGTCTAACTCTATCAAGTTACCTACTTAGAGAGGAACTCATTACTTTACAATACTCATTGATAACTTCTCTCAATATTATCACACATATTTGATTAAATCTAAGGATAAAGTCTTAGATAAATTCAAGATCTATAAGGTAGAAGTTGACACCCAAACTGAGAAAAATCTTAAGAAACTTAGGTTAGATTGAGGTGGTGAATATACCTCAAGTGAAATTACTCTATTCTACCAAGTAAATGGGATCATTCATGAGGTAACACTACCGCACTCTCCTCAGTCCAACGTTGTAGTTAAATAAAAAAATTCGAACCTTAATAGATATGATTAACTCAATTTTAATAAGTCCGAATGCACCTACGAACTTATGGGGGGAAGCCCTTTTACTGTAGATAGGTACATGATGAGTAATTGCTCCATAAGTAGGTATGTGGAGAGTAGACATCCCTAATCATGGGTAGAATGTGGTATTAAAGATTTGTTTCCATAGATAGGTATGTGAAGAGTGATTGCTATTATGGGTAGGAATGCTGGGAGTGAATAACCCCATTATGGAGGTTTATTGAGCTCTTCCCACCATAGGCTGAAACGTAATTGTGATTAGTCCAATGCGAGAAAGACATTTATTGTTGGATCCAAACATATTAATTATAAAAAATAGATAAGTTATTTGAAATCACTATTGACTAAGAAGATTACTGTATATGCGTGCGCATACGTGTGTGTTTGTGTATGTGTGTGTGTGTTGGGGAGGGAGGATATCATTTGGATCGAATGATTAATTGGTGACATGGGTTGTACATATATGTATATTAGTTTCTTTGAGTATCATTGAATTTTGATAATTTTATTTAATTTAGCATTGTCTTGGCTATTTTTCATATTTATATTAATTACTTGGGGTGTGTAGAGAAGGGGGAGGGGAAAACTCTTACTTAGCTATAGGCTCATACTACTCTTTTGTTATCTTTTTGAAGCCATAGGATACTAGAAGCCAGACTACAAGTTGGGATTTGAGTGAAAAGAAATAGTAGTAAGATGATTTTGATGCCAGATGAATAAATACAATTGTAATTAAATGACTTTATTATTATGTTAGTGAAATTCTTTAATTTTAAAATTAATCATGATACATCGTGTTACCGTGAAATTGTTCAATTTAGATTTGTACATTCTAAAGACATACTCTAAAGGATATGCAGCCATTTCACAGGTTCAACTAAGAGTTGAATTGAGGTATGCTAGATTCAATAGGATACATGCTCTTTAGCTTGCATGTAGGCTAGGCTTAGAGCTGAAAACTGGTGTACTAAGCTGTCAATCAAGAACAATAATTAGTTCTAAGTTGGGCATTAACATACTAAATGCTACACTATAGTTGCTTAGTAATTGCTCCTTCGAGCAATAATTTCTAAAATAATTGTATTATTTTAATACATATATTGATACAATTTTCTATTTATTTCCTTAACTTATTCTCTTCAACAGACAACGGAAATGCAAATATCCTAAAAAATCAAGCAATAATTCTAGTTGATTCTTGAAGCTACGATACCACAATTTGGTAATGTGTTCTCACGTCAATTCACACTGAACAAAACTCTTGGATTGTAGGTTCCTCTTCAAAAAGCCTAGTGATGCTTCATGTTGCAAGCACTAGTGCTAAAGTCCTAGTATGGAGCAAAGAATTCAACACACTTATTAGAAAGACAAGATGATTCCTAACACTGTAGATTACTTCTAAGTACTTCGAGCCAAGCGGATCACTTCACTTGATGTGGATCAAATGGAGTTTGTGAGTGGAACCTGCCACATCCAAGACCTGATTTTAAAGTGTAACTTTTGCAAGTCATGACATGACTTTCCTCCTCCAAATCAAGTATCTATTTTAAGTATTCTAGACTCCAAAATGAAACTTTTATTTAAGTAACAAGAGTATAATAGCTCTATAGGCATTTGATGTCGTTTGGGACTTGAAACAAGCCAATCGAAGTAAAACTATCTTTTTCAATTCATTTTGGCTATGCATATCTTTTAACCTAAAAAGAATCAAATGAGCTAACAAGAGATAATATAAGAGTTGATATTTAATTCTAGCATGAGTTTTTCCGTAATAAAATTTTATTATGCTATTAGAAACTTGATTTTCTTTTGAACATAGGAGGATGTAGCCTAAATTTAGGGAAGTGCATCTCATTAGTATAAATAAAAATTTTATATATCAGATCAATTATTGCAGCAAAAAAAGGCTAAAAAAGTGTCTTTTTATTTTTATTTTTTAAAAAATTGCTACAAGTTTTAACTGAGTAAATTGACATAATTGCTTTCTTCTCTCCGTATAATCAGAAAACCTTTCAAGCAATCTTCAACTTTAAGAAACATTTTAGATCATTTGGATAAACTCTTTCACAACAAATGATTCTATGAAAAGAACTTGAACTCTTCTTTTGAATTTAAAAGTGAATCACACTCCATCCACCTTGCTTTAATTTTATAGAATACTTTTCTACACCTAATCCTTTGTCCCTTTTAAGTCATTACTTCTTTTACAATAGATAATAAAAGGAGATGTTTCTATCAGGCATCTCTTTTTATTAGAGTCCAATAGCATCCGATAATATCCCAATAGCTGAAGCCAATCAACATTTTGAACCAACTTGCTACATTTTCTCCTTTTTGGTCAGAGACTAACTTCGTATTTACCCTCTAGAACTCCCTTTGAAGATTCCAATATGACATCTAATTATATTCCATTTTATCTTTAAAAGACATGATCAAAGCCTACATTAAAATATCAATAGATTCTGCATCCAAGTGTCCAGAATTGAAACCAATTAAGATATTTGCTTTTTTAGGTTTACATTAAAAGAAAAGGATAAGCTTTTCTAGGCAACTGTGATTGCTTTGTGTACATGCATTTCACACTTCTTCCCTATGAATTCAACTTTACTTAAAGCTAAAGATTTGTAAATAACATGATTTATCAAGATAATCAAAAACTAGAATAAGCATAGAAAGCATCTTGCTTTCAAGATCCTCACCAAAAGATTATTTAACTAATAAAATGTTCCAACTCCTTTCTCCATCTTGAAATAAATCTTTGACTAAAGATTACCAACATCAAATACCATAAGGCATTGATTAAGGGGGATTGTTGTAATCCATAAACCGTCGAACACATTAATAGATGCTCCATTCTCAATAGTCCACTCAAGATTAAAAAGAATAGTTGAGACATATGAACAACTTACCTTCCAAATATATGACTATTGCATCGAGGGCTAAGATGGGTTAACTCCGACTAGTTGTCCTTCCTAGCAAGCATTAAGGAACATCACAAATTGTTGATATCCAATAAACTTTTTTTTATTTCTTTATTGATCCCTATAAGAAATCTCTCATAATAAATTTAAGTCTATAGATAACTACTTTAGGAATAATTATATTATACATCACATAAATAAGAAATGCAAAGACAACTGACTTAATTAATGTAATTCGGCCCATCATTGATAGCATCTTTTACTTTCAACCATTCAATCTATTCAAGATCTTTTGTACCAAAGAGTTACAATCTATGACTTTAGAATTTCTCCTAGAGATTGACACACCCATCCACTCTATTACATTAAGGTAATTTTTTATTTGATATTTTGTTGATAGAATTAACTTAGGGTTGAAAATAATAGCCGATTAATCAGGATTTACTTTGTTCGGATGAGGTGCAAAAGTCAAGAAATAATGCATGACTCCTCGTACCCCCCTTCTCCCCGCCCCAAAAAAAAAAGTACATTCCATCCAATCGAAAGCTACTTTACAGGCAACACTTATTATGTAAGCCAATGCTATATTCCCTTTTGAGACATTTTACAAAGAGTCATAGCCTTTGATAATATCTAAAGGAAAGTGCATGTGAAGAAGTATGAAGGATCTCTATAGAATTTGTATTTATCTAATAAAGACTTTATATGAGAATGAGGTTAGATTTTAGGACCACATGTGAATTTTAAAACTCAAAAAATAATAATCAAGATCAAATGTCATACCTATCTATGCTATCTTTGATTTGTACAAGAAACATAGAGAATTCTTCAATCTTTCAAAAAGTGCTCACTAAGAGTGCAAGGGCTCAGGTCTTCCGCTTCTTTCTCTTTTATAATGAAACCCTGATAGGTCCTATCATTTGAGGACCATGCAAACTACTTACCCACATTATCCAACAAGAAGTGTACAAAAGCCCAAACAACATAGATCACATATCAATAGTGAGCTCAACATATATGTATTATTGGATCAAATTTGCTAGCCTATTTTGCAAATTCAAAATCACCATTTTATTAATAATAATAATAGCCCATATATAGAAAATTTTCAATATTCTCCTACTTAGGCAACACTAATTATGGTTGTTTAAGTTTTCAAAATATTTATTTGTTTGAAAATGATGTTCTAATTGAACAACTAAATCTTAAAGTTTCTATAATTTAAAAGAAATATTTGGTCATATAAAATAACACATCTAAAGGATTTAGTCCCATGAAAGCTTATAACACTAAATTATAGTAATCATTATGGCCCTTATTGATATAAGATCAATCCATGGATATAAGTACCAATAACCCCCACTAACTTGGATCATGATGTATTAGTATAGCAAAAAAAAAAAAAAAGCACCTAATAAGTGATTTCAAAAGTGCTATTTTTATTATTGGTTCTCACCATTATTTCTTTCTCAATTAACAGGCTTCAATAAAAGGTTAAGAAAATTCAAAAGGCATCTACAATATGTCAGTATGTTTTAAACAAAATACCATGAGGTTCCAAGAAGGTACCATCAATAAGATATACATAAGGTACACTAAATGTCATACTTAAGATTAGCATTAAATCTTAAGATTTTTTACAACATGACATGTCACGTATCCAAAATATGCACATTTAAATATATAGGCAATGTGATATTAATATAATCAACAATGATCATCATTTTAACATTAAATCATCTATCAATTAAATATATCCAAAAACATAATGGGTTTTTAATTTACATATAAAATAAACTTATATATAAGAGTTTTAACATACCTAACTAATGAGAGTTTTAATATATATAACTAACCCTCACTAATCAAATAAATCAAAAGATCCTAAAACACCGATGCTATCAACATATTTCTTAAATACCATGAGTCTAAGTCCCTTGGTCAATGGATCAACAATCATGCTCTCTGTATCAATGCACTCAACAATAATGTCTCCTTTCTTTACTGGTTTCTTGACTATGAGATATTTAATTTTCATATGTTTAGATCCACTAGTACTCTTATTCTTTGTAAAGAATACAATAGAACTATTATCACACTAAATCTTTACTGATTTAGAGATAGAATCGATAATAGAAGCCCTAAAATCAAATTCTTTAACCATATAGCCTATATTGCAGCATTATAACATGCAATATATTCAACCTGTACAGTGAAAGAAGTTGTGAGTGTTTATTTACCACTATTCCAAAATATGACTTCTCCAACTAACATAAAAATAAATCTTAAAGTAAATTTCATATCATTTGAACAACTAGCAAAATCTGAATCTGAGTAACTAATCACTTTAAGATTATTATTCACCTTCTTATAGAAAAATATAAAGTCTTTTGTCTCATACAGGTATCTTATAGATAGATATCTACCAACAGCACTCATTGTATAAGCAATATTGGTCCAGTATAAACCTGTACATGGACTCTCTCTCAAGATTATTTTTGGGTTACTAACTCAAGCTAAACTTATCACTTTTCATAACAAGCACATATCTAGGTTTACAATTTTATATGTTAAACTTACTAAGCACATGATTAATGTAGGTTTTTAGAGAGAATCTTAACATGCCATGGGATCTATCCCTATGGATCTCAATATCAAAAATAAAAGATACCTTATAAAAGATACCTTGCCAAGATCTTTCATGCCAAAAGTCTTAGATAATAATTGCTTAGTCTCGTGTAGCAATCAAAGATCACTACTAGCAAGCAAAATATCATCAGCATAAAGTATAACAAAAATAAATTTGCTCCTACTAACCTTAAGATATATGCACTAATCAACCTTATTATCCTTAAAATTAATAAAAGTCACCATCTCATTAAACTTTAAATACCACTGACAAGAAGCTTGCTTAAGACCATAAATCAACTTTTTAAATCTACAAATCTTATGTTCCTTTATGACAATTTAAATCCTTCATATTGCACCATATAAACCTTCTTTCCAAGATCACTATTCAAGAAAACTATTTTCACATCTATTTGATGAAACTCAAAGTTAAAATGAGCCATCAATGACATAATGATCCTCAAAGAATCTTTGTAAGGAATAGATGAGAAAGCTCTATTATAATTAATGCTCTTTCTAAGTGAACCACTTTGCTACCAATCTTGCTTTAAAGTTCTTAATATTCCCTTTAGATTTCTTTTTGGTCTTGTACACCCACTTGTAACTTATTGGCTTACAATTCTTAAGAGGTTCACTAAGGTCCCACACTTTGTCATGAGGCATGGACTATATTTTATCTTTCATTGCATCCATCCATGTATCAAATTGAGGACTAGTAATAGCATCATTATAAGTTATAGGATCAATAGCATGGCCTATGTTAGTCACTCTCGCTAAGATATACATAATAACTATCTGAAATAGCAAGTCTCCTTTGTCTAATTGATCTTCTCGCAAGTACCTTTACAATAGTTTCTTGTGTATGGGCATATCAATAGAAGTGAGATCAGGGATGAGAGATTCAATATTCTATTGTACATATTCTATTCTTGTCATTGGTATAGGCACAACATCCTCATGTAATACAGGCAAAGGAATAGTAATAAATTTGCTAAGCTCACTACCCATGTATGCTTGGATGAATTTATAGAGGTTTAAAAAGGAATTGCAGGATATCATAATACTGTCAAGAAAGAGTAGGACTTTGAAAGAATTTCATTACATTGTGGCAATGCTTATAAGATAAGCTATCAAGGGTAGAAACTCTGAAATGGCATGTTATGTTAACTCTTAGTAAGTCTATGACTACCAAGGCTTTCACTTTGCTAAGAACTATGGCTGAAGTCATTTGAAGTTCTATCAAATAGCCATAATATAACTATAAGATAAAGATGAGCTCTTTCTCATGGCAGCTCTTAAACAGGTGGTTGATTCCCAACCTCGCATTTGTAGTGAGTGTTCATGGGTCCCAAAATGACTTATCTTCTCTATCCTTGATTAGAGACTTGGTGAGCGTAGCTTGATCTTATGCACATCACGTCTTTCAACCTCATGCACATCACGTCTTTTTCAAACTATCCATGAGTCTCTTAGTGACCTCTCAAACACACAGGATGATGGTACTTGAGAAGGACCACCAACTTGACCATAAGCAAGGGAGCAGTAGCCCATGACTGTTACCAACTTAGTTGTTTCTTGATAACCATCCCTAGTTGTTTCTTAATCTCAATTTTGAATATCTTAACTTTCAATAGCTTCATATTTCTCTTTGATCAAATAGAGATAACTATAGTAAGAAGAGTCATCAATAAACGTAATAAGATACCTATTGCTACATAAGGTAGGCTGCATAAGTTCAATGACCATATAAATAATTCTGAGGTCAGAACTACAGTTTACATCCTTATTCTTAATCTTGATTAACTTACCTCTAATGCAATTTACAAAAGTCTTCATGACTCCTAAATCAAGAGAGGATAAAATATCATCTTTTATAAGTCTTTCAACTCTCTCCTTAGGAATGCGACCTAAATGTTTATGCCATAGCATTGAAGACTTTTCTTTAATGAAAAGTCTTTTGGATACAACCTTTTCAATATTAGAGCATGCATATTCATTACAAGAAGTCTAGTACAATCTATGTAAACCATCAAATAAAAAGAATTCTCCAATAACTTGTGAATTTAAAACTAAATCAAATTTTTTATTTTTAATATTAAAACAATATCTAAGTTTATCCAAAGTAGAAACTGAAAACAAATTCTGCTTATATAACGGTGCATAAAATCTCTTTTTTTAAAACTAATTGAAAACTAGATTCTAAATTTAAACTAACTATTCCTATCAACTCAATTTTAGCATCATTGCTAACTCTAAATAAAGCATGTACCCAATGCATCAACAAATTTCATAGCAAGATGATTCTTTATTTTGAAAAGAAACAAAATATATGTAAATACAGAAAAAGAATGAAATATACACGCAACTCAGAGATTGAAATGTCCTTTATTTTGAATAAAAGTATACATAAATACAGGAAAAGATTGAAATATACACGTAAACAGAGATTGAAATGTGAGCGTGTATGACAAGCAAATTACAACCGTAATTGATTAACACACACACACACACACACATATATATATATATATATATCTATATAAGGTACGAGACAATTTCTATTTGGATAAATCCCAGTGATCATTTTCAGAGCGAAAGCTTCCTCTTTGGAAAGATAAGGATCATTCAACTCGTTTTCTTAAGGTCATGCGACAATCCACAAGTGGGAGACGTTTACCGTGGGCCATGTCTCACGTGGAACCGATGTAATGTTCGTAATGTTCGTATGGTCATGACGCTGCAATTAGCTATGAAGCCTCTAGGATTGATGTTGTAGCTCACAAATACTAAACCCCAGAGAGAGAGAGAGAGACATCATTCCTTAATTTTGGATATTGGGATGCGTTGTCTGGAGCCAAGTGGACTAGAGTCCAGCATTACCCCACTTCCCCATGTATCGAAGAAAGAAATGAAAAAAAAGTCACTAAGAACACAAGAAAAGAACGTAAAAAAAGGAGACTAATGATAAAGGAAGAGAAGTAATGGCCTTTTAGGGTCCATAAATTAAAAACCATGTCCATTAGTGACGAACGAGGTGATGCACCCCGCTTTCCATCTCCAATAAAACATATATTCATTACATAAGAGCTTCTTATAAAATTATGCAGCACACACAGATAATATTAACTTCTACAGCTGAAAAGTGCAGTGGTCAATCTACAACCAAGCCTGAAGCAAATGCATTAAAATATTAAAAAAAAGCACTCATCTCTTAAATTAGCCACGAGTCCTTAGCCAATAGATAAGCCCACTTGGCCCCCTCAGCTCCTCCATGCCACACACGTTGCCATCTCGCTCGCAAGTCGCAACAAAGGGCAAAATAGCTTTCCTGCAAGAATTCTTCTTTTGATGCTTTGTTTAAGGAAAACCTAGCTTAACTATGTTCTACTTTTCCTAACTCATGAATGTAATGAGAGAGAGAGAGAGAGAGAGAGGGGAGAGAGGTAGAAGTGGCCACTCTCATCCTCCCCACTTCTTCTATCGGTCCGCTAAAGCTGCCGAAGGGTACGTAGTGTTCTCCATCTCCTCGTTGGATAAGCAAAATCTACCCTAAAACAATTCCCATAATCCAAACCGCCCCTTTAAGTGGGCAGCGTTGACAAAGCATCAAGGCTAATTAAATGGCTATGGATATTGATCTAGATGGGAAACAAGACGATGAATAAGAGAGAGAATGTGACTAATGCTATGTGTGTTGGCCGGTCAAATACTAAATTATTTTTGGACCCTCACTGTCACTCTAAGCATGACCTTACACACTGCCACCACCTTCCTCACCGAGGCTGCTTGACAACTGGCTTCACTTCACAGACACCATGGTGTATCTTTGCACACCATGCATATAGTCACCGTTGTTTTCTTCCTAAGCTGGCGGCTCCTGTGGCCTAATGGTACCATGCATATATATTCACCGTTGTTTACTTCCTAAGCTGGCGGCTTCTATGGCCTACCATTGGTGCCAAACGTTCGGCTCATCCTTGTCAATGAGGGCGGCAAGGAACCAGTGATGCAGGGACCCATCGATAGAAGCTGCTCATTGATTGATTTGATTACTTGTAATAGGTGGTGCAGCACCTGACCTCGCCTTCAGGGCATTACAAATAAAATCACAACAAATAATATCAGGAACAGGAACCATTGCCGTCATGCCGTGACAAAGCCCACATCGTTTTCTCCCTTGACAACGACTCAAACCATTCTAAACCGTCATTAATGATAAACTTTGTACAGTCAAAAGATCCAAACTTGCAAGCAGAGGTTGACCCTGAGGAAGTAAACCACTAGTCAGCTTGATCGATATTAGTAATTTAAAAGCATAAACCTTTTGACCACCGAGTCCAATCCACCGCTTCAAAGTCTATCCATCTGCCAATTGGTGGAAGGTGCAGGTAGAAAGAACAACATGTGGACCTACACAAGGTGTCGCCTTTTCTTCACATTTTCGTAGTGTTGCAAAAGGAAAAATAAATTAAAAAAAAAAAAAGAAAAAGAGAGAGAGCAATGGTGCACAACCGAAAACAGCAGCCCAGGTGCGCATGCCATGATGCCAGCAAACCAGACGAGACTCGCCTGATGGATGACGAGACGGTGGCGGAGAAAAGGCGAGGTGGTAGCAGCTTATGACGAGCCCATTAGCTCAGCCTCTATTCCATTCTTTTTCTTTTGTTTTTCTTTCAGATAGGACAGCTCCCGATTGAGATCAAGAGAGTAGAGTAGGCAATCTACGTGGGAGTCAGGGAAGCGATGATGTTATCATGGGGCAGCGAAAGAAGGGACGAAAAGTCCATGCGTGATGCTGGGTGTCGGGAATCGTCCAACAGTGCTGACAACTCCTAATCCCGACTGGCACTCTTTGTCGACACAGTGACGAGAGTGAGTTAGCAACAGCAGCAGCAGCAGCAGCATCAAAACAACCGCCGTCAACGCCGTCTGAGCCACTAATGTGGTTGCTCCGGGGAGTTACTCTTGCAAACGAAAGGTCCATTCTCGGGCGCCTCCTACGCTTTCCAAGTGCGTTGTCCCCTCGATACCACAAAGGGCGCCCTCGTGCTCTTTTACCTTTTGTTCCACGTCCAACGTCCAACGTCGAACGTCCTCCCACCCTAGGTATCATAAAGGAGCACGGTACTCTAGATGGTAATACGTTCAATCCTAAACTCCTCAAATTCAGCATTCTAGCAACAGCGGCTCCCCTCATTGCAAAGCAAGCCATTTTGACTATCTTTTTCAAAAGAGCTTTCAAAGTTGGGATAAAAAAGCCGGTGCAGGTCAAGTGATAGTTGCTTAATTTTTTTTGTTAGAACATATGCTGTTATGTATTGGTGGTGCAATACTTGGATTTAAAAGTTTGGAGTGTGTTAGTGAGACATTAAATCAGCTTTGGAGATTTTTATATGAGCAGATATTTTGAGTTGAACGAGATTCATATTATGTGGCCAAATTCAAACAGTGATATGACCACCAATTGCATTGCAGATACTAATAAAATACGTCCTAAGCTACAAACTCGTTATATTTTTCCTCCCATACTTGAAATGTCTCTAACATATTTAAAAAGAAAAATCAAGTCGCATATTGCTTGGCAAGTTCAACTTGCCATCTTGAGTTGGCGTTCTGTCTCTTATTTATTTCTTTATTTATTATTATTCTTTGGTTCGAGCAGATATTGGTGGTGATTTTATTTTTAAGGAGATCCAAATCTCCTTGTTGTTGATAAAAAGAAAGAAACTGATGCGTAGATGTGGCATGAGCCAATCAATAATCTATTCACCACCCAGCTCCTGGCTGCCACCCTTGCGTATCTAGTTTGGCGCTACTTGGACATGCATCACGAGTAAATGCCTCATACTACCAGTCACGTGCGACAATCTGTCTCCCATAATAAAATCACAGGTTCCAGCAAGACCCGGCCAAACTGCAGCTCAAATCTCCATAGCAATCAATCACAAACACACATTCTAGCAGTCATGAACTAAATAATGAAACCCCCCCTAACCTTCCCCTAAAGGAGAATGGCATCCCCTTTTACGTCACTTTCACTTGTATGGGGCCCAACTGAAGGAACCAACAGCCTGCGGGCACGAGGAAGGCGTCGTCACCCTTTCCAGCGCCCCGTTCCTCGGCCGGAATTCGCGGGCGCTTTGCCCCTCGGCGGTCGGGGGCACTGGCACGCGTCCCTCCATGCGTCCTTTTCTCCTAGCTAGGCTCGCACGTCCCCTAGGAGGCGTGCCTCCACGAGACGTGCGAGCTGACCTCGGAGTGATTAAAGGAACAGCAGAGAGCAATGACGGGAGTTAAAAATAGTCGGAAAAATAGGGAGGGCGAGTGCCGTCACGCCACCTGCACTTAGCTTGCAATGGGAGCTAATGAGTGGAGTCTTGTCCACCCAACTTTCCTTCCAGTTTGTGCGGTTTATTAACGGTCCCTTGAGGTGGGGAAGGCTGATTCCAAGCACGTTTTGGATCAGCTTGCACTATCTTTGTTGGATTTTTAGCGCATAAATGTAGATGATTAAAAAAAAAAAAACAGCCCATCAACGTGACAAAGTCTTTCAATAATTAGATAAGAGATTCAAAATCCAATTATGTCATCTTGATGAAGAATCAATGAACTTCAACCATCTTCAGTCCGAATAAGAAAAAAAGAGAGAACCGAACAATTATCATCTCTTTTGATTAAACTGAAAGAAAAAAAAAGTTTTCCTCCTGCCCCATATGATACCTTTTCTGACATAATAACATGTGACATTGTGGAACGACCAACAAGAAATATCAAACTCATATACAATGTATTATTTTCATTAAAAAATATATACACTTTATACCTAGCTTTTAAATAGTCCATCTAAGCAAAAATTTGAAATGCAGCTGGCATAATTGATTTGATGTATATAAATATGAGTTTTTTATGTATATAAATATAAGTTCTTATTATCTCAGTTGATTTAAGGTTGGCATATGCTAAGATGCTTGCCAATGTGAAACTAGTAATATCCATCTCAACATTCTAGTTTCTTTTGACCATTTACTAGAGTTTTTTTTTTAATAGTTCAAAAAAGTATAAAGCTAAAACCTCACAAATAGAACACCTTAAAAACTGGCCATAGCCAGTTGAGATAACTTAGGGAGAAAATCTGTGCTCCAGGATTTGAATTGATGATGAACCACTGCTCAGTTAGTTAAAAAATCGGTGACATAATTATCTTCTATAAAAGCATGGGTAGTTGAAAACATAGAAATTGAACTAAGCAGAGCTTTCAAGCCCTGAAGCAGAAAGGTGCTGACAAAGAGATAATTATAGAGGAATCTCCTTCCAAAATGATATCAGAGCTTTGAAATCTCTTGATTGTTTTGTATAGTCCATACCAAGCCCCGTATATTCAGCAAAACACACATGTTTAATAAAGAGAGGAATAGCCAAAGCCAACAAGATCAGTCTCATATGATTCCTAACCATAGTGTCAACACCAACAAATGAGGGATGAACCGATCAGTTGAAATTAATTTTCAAACACCGTGGTTGGGGGCTCTCAAGAAACTAATGTAAAGGAATCCAAAGGAGAGCAAGATGAGTGTAAGAATTCACCTAGAAGCAATTCAGCTAGAATCAAACTGCTTATGTTGAAAGGAAACTGTATTACAAGCTTTTCAAATCCACCACAGAACATAGGAAAAACTAGTTTGATCTTTGCAACCCATTTTATCCAATCTCTCTTGAAATAAAAAACTCCAAAGCTTCATACATAGATTGGAATAAAGAGAATTGTCAAGGCTAGAAATGCTACCAAACTTGTTTTGATCCATTACAATGGAAAAAGGAGATGATCCACAGGTTCATTAAAAACCTACATCTTTGACAACTAGATGGGCCAAAATCATTACCGTATTTAATGACCTAAAGTTCCAGTTCATCTCAATAACAGTTGTCCGTTAGCTAAGTGATTGGGATCTAAATTGCCTGCTCAAAAGACTCAAGTCGTGTCTACATGCGACCTAAGAGCAAGTGCAGCAATAGAGTCAACACACCTATGAGATTCTCCGCTGATAGAAAAAGCTCTCATTCAAGCGACCCTACCAGCGGATGACTTTGAAACAACTACTGTTAAAAGCACAGCAGATTCAAGAAATGGCATCGCATCTCCTAGGTCAAGATGGTAATGTCGCCTTGCCGCACTGATGACAGTTATCCACTCTAAACATTGTCGCCGACTAAGGACGACATACAAGGGACCAATAGGCTAAAGGAGAATCCAAGGACCACAGCCTCCATCTGTAAATATCTTGTGTCCACTAATGAATGAACCATATCAGACAAGACCATGCGTTTCACGTTGGCAACTGTAAATGATAAGGATGCAGAGCGAGCAAAAAGAGACCAGAATGTGGTTGTTTGATCTGAATCAGAACCAAACTATTTGTTTCATGCTGAGAATAGTAGAAAGAACACACGTGAGTCGTGATGAAAAACATGCTTTCAGCTAAGCATGCAAGCCCAAACCAAACCCCACCGTGCCCACAGGCAGTGATTGCAACCCTTTACACCCCACTTGTGTCCACAAGACAATGAAAGCTACCCCTGCGCCAGCATGCCTACCGGGTGTGGGGCCGCAAAAAAATTACACATGCATATTCTTCCATCCATGGAGCAGCTCAGGCTCTATGAAAAGAACAAGTAGCTGTGTCTGCCAAAAATTGACACCAAACCGCGATCACATGTCGGACTGCCTGCGAGTAGCATTTAAAGGTGCAGACACTACCCACTGTCCTACACATGACATGTTAAATGTCTCTCTAGAAAAGAACCCGAATCCAAAGCACAGTCATGCAAAGAGATGGTCTCCTTGAATAGAAACAGAGCTACATGGCAGTCCTTCCTGCTCTCTGGAAATGGGGGCAACCTCCCTCATAATGCAGAGTGGGAAAAACAGAAAAGAATAAAAAAGAACGATCTGCTTAAGAGTTTTGGCAACTTAAAACAAGTGTGGTGTTTTAAGGAATTGATTGTAGGAAATTGAGAAGAAGAAATACTGCAGGCTGTAGCAATAAAAATCAAGAGAAGGAAGTGAATACATCAGATTCAACTAGGGACACTTTTTTTAAGTTGCTCACATAGACTAGTGCAGAGAAAATGAAAAAGCCCACAAAAAGAAGCATGGAAGATAGCTCAACTATATTACTGAATAGTTAATCCAAGGGAAAAAAAGTAATGTATGACTAGAATTAGCGCAGAGTGCATGAAGTGAAAATTCGTTTAGGGTGTCTTGTGATTGCTGTATGCCAGTTAGGCATACCATTTACTTCCTTATCAATCAATAACAAATCCAACTCATGATAAATGATCAAAATGTTGCACAAATAAGAAATTATATAAACAAAGATAAGCTTAACAAAGATGAATGCCAGCACAAACGTGCAATAAAGCTCAAAAATAATGTGTGAGATAATCAAAGAAAGTTCCAGTGAACACTTACAGCATCATGTGACAGTACCGAACCTCGAGGGGCTTGTATTTTCTGCACATGGGAAAAGGAAAGGTGGTGGTGGTAACAAAGAAATGGGCACGGTCAGTGAGGAATAATTAAAAGAGGTTTGTCTCCCAATAAAGGATATGGTGATCTTTCATAGACATAAATGGTGAATCTAGAGTATAGGGCTTGTTTCCCATGACAATGGTGTCAGAAAATAGTGCTTGCAAGGTACACATATATGCAGAATTATATGACTACTTTCGGTTATAGAATGGATGAAGGACGCTAGAGGAGATATTATAGATACGTTTGCAACAGGAAATATCAGGACACGTCCTTTTCCTGAATCATAGGAAATACCAGCACATGTCAACACAGTTCTCGTTGATCTCTACAGTAATGGCAATTAAGTCCCTAGTGAACAGTATATACACTGTGGGACGATATGACAATGAAGCCAAAGGAAGATCTTAAGGATTGTGAACCCACTAGCTTCTGTCAATTCACAGGCAAACCATATGAGATACCACATGCATCCCATATGTAAGAAACGTGGACAAGAAGCCAATGGAGTAGAGAGTGATCATAATCCAACTAGACTAATTGGATATGATCACTTTATTGTTACACCGAAGACAAGAAAGAAATCATATGAGGAACTGATTTAAACATGCCTAACGCTAATATGTTCTGTCACTCCCACTTATAGACTGTACGGTGCAAGCTGCCCCACTTGCCAACATGACCACATGAATTTATGCAGGAACGAGATTCATGTAGATTGTGCTTCGCAGAGAAGCAGCTCATGTTCTGTAAACTTGAGGTTGTGGCCGTACTGGACACCAGACACCAATCACATGCACTTTGCCCACCTGTCAACAAATAAGTTGCACCTGCACGTGAACATACTGCACAAATTCCTCTGGGTAATGCATCTTAGGAGATATAACTACCTAGCAAACAGGGATTTAAGGCACAACCATGAAGAGAACTGCTTCCAAGAATAATAGCAGAGTATTGTATCAGGGGAAAAATAAGAAAGAAAATGCAGAGCAAGTGCAACCTGCTTCCTAATACAGGGAAGAAAAGAAGGGAAAAAGTAGCAATCAAACAAAAGCAGAGAACACAAAAGATAACTCCGTTGCATGTTTCAGATGCACCATATTAGCATTACAAAGCTAATCAAAAATCATCTGCCATGAATTGGGTAACCAGGAAGAAGACAAGCTAAAACACAAAATGTTACTATTAAAAGAGAAACAGAATGGACACATACAGATTGTTTGGAAACCTTTTGTTAATGCTTTTATCTAGTCTTCATGCCAACGGACGAAAATTCTTCCTCACACAATAGAGCACCTTTATAACCATCCACTTATCTTCCTCGCTAGCCTTCCTATACTCAAAAAGAAGAGTGTTACAGGGTCTCGGAATTTTCATTTGAGAAAAATCCTCCAACGCTTAAGTCAACCATAGATAGAGGAGAGCCCTAGGTCTCTTGGATGAGCAGCCTAAGGCTTAAGCAAAGAGAGATAAGAGTGAGTTGAGAACTTCTTTCATCTGTGAGGTCTTGAGCTTCTTTTATAGACGTTTGAAGGAGTTGTATTTGAACTGGACTCTTGTACTAGATGGCTCTTATTGAATCCTGATACAGGAGGAAACTGTATCCTAATAGGAATCTTTTCCTTATAGATAGGTAAATTGCTTTTAAAATTAGGTTTATCATATGTAAGTACGGTCCTACTTAAACTTGAACAAAGTGACCATCGTGAAGGAGAGTCCTCTAATTAGAGTGTTCTCTTCATGTTCACATCCAGCCTCACCACGTGTTATCACAGGATCTAATAGGCCAAATTAGCCCCATCATTTGCCCTTCACTTTCAAGAGTTGAGCTTAAGTCCATGCTCAAGTCACAAAAGTAGCTTTGCTTGTAGTATGGTTAATTTGTCTCAAGTATGTTAGCTTTTTTCTATGTGATCATGCTATTATGTAGCATATTTTTTACCGAGCTATCTAGTAACTTCCTTTTGAACGAGTTGCCTAGTAACTCATCTTTGGCTGAGCTGACTTATGGTTGGTGGATGAGCTATCTCATAACTTGACTTTCATTAAGCTTTCAAGTAACTGACTTCAAGCCAAACTATCAGATAGCTTGGCTTTGGCACATTTAGATTGTTAGCTCCCTTGGCCACACAAACTCCTGCAACATGCCAAGCACCATCGAACTAACCAAGCTATTGAGTAGCTCAGTTAGCAAATGATCGTGCATCAAGAACCAGACTATCGAGTAGCTCATCTTTGGATTTGCCTTCTAGCATCAATGACACTAGTCGATTTTATATAGCCAGCCTGTGGGAGTCTTAAGTCAATCTAAAACAAGTTGAAATCTAAGGAAGAAAGCTAGTGCTCCCTTATAGCTTTTATTATAAAAGAATAATGACAAGCAAAAGTAAAATTTGAAGTAAAGATTCCTGATAGTACCTCTTCAAATTATTAGAATTCCAAGTATAAGAAAGTAGTCGACCATCAAACTTCCATAGTTAGTAAGCTCCTGTCCAAACTTCTTATGTCACTCAGTACAAGTCTTCCCAATTTAGAGTCAATTTTCCTTTGTTATTGGCTTGACCCAATGTTACAGTCTTTTTGAGCACCAAGTCTCCAAGTCAAAACTGGCACCCTTCTTTAGGTCAGCCAATTGTGGTATGATTGGCCTTGATTCTTCAAGTCAGTCTTAATTCTTGAGATCATCCAACCCTAGTTTGGTTGGCCTTGATTCTTGAGCTCCTTAAATAGATTTACCCTCCATCTTGGGCATGCTCCATGATTATCCTTACTAGAATAGCCCACCTAAAATAAGACGAAGACAGTTATTCTACTTATTCCAAGTTTATTCTGACCTTATTTCGCATTTATTTCAAACGTCTTCTTCCTCCAAACTTGTATCGGCAACCGCATGCATCCGGTGCTACTCACCTAGTCTTTCCCTCAGTAGGCTGCCTCACCCCAGCAAGGTCGCAGTCGTGCTCTATTGTGTCGCCTAGCTAATCATTGCAATCCTCCAACTTAGATCTAGGAATAAAAAAAAATTTCCTCGATCGCATGGGACTCCCATCACCACTTTCGCCTAAGAATCTCTGGACCCAACATTCAACAAGATCAAAGTGGAACGATTCAAACACTGGGCTCTCTAGTTAGGCTGGTGGCTCACCGTCATGAGAGACCATCGAGCCAAGCAAGCACTAAAGGCACGTTATGGTCTCATCGCTCTTGATCACCTCGTTGCCTGCCTTTTATAGTAAGAAAGCTGGAAAGGCGAGGGAACTCGGTCAGGAGGTGAAGAAGGCTAGCCTAACATACTCAAACCCCAAATCGATGAAGTTAATCTTCTTCAGGAGGATCTCTCGATTGGAGCCCAGTTGGCTTATGGAGTAGAGGACCAATTCCTCATCGTCCGACCATCGATCCAAAAGCCTTCAACTCCTTCCCACGCTTCAAGATCGTGACCTTCATGACGAGTTGCCTACATAGCTAGATCTTGGCATCCCAAAGGCAGACAGTCTGGTCAAAGGAGCTAGATATAATGAAGTTGGACTGGGGGGTTGAAGTTGAACCAAAAGACAAAGGAGTGGCTATAGAGAAAGTCAACGATAAGGATGGTGGCCACCTGGATCCGGGTGATGATGTTTGGAATCAGTGACTAGCAGCTCAATCTGGAGGATCTTGATCGTGGGTTTAGGGAGAAAAGGAACAGTGAAGGATCTTAAGCTCTCTTTGGGATAACATAACTAGGTGCTTCTACTCACCGTTTCCTGTAAATGGTGCTAATTTATTAACGCTTTTTTCTGAGCTTCAGCCAACAGATGAGATTTCTTCCTCACACAATAGAGCACCTTTCTAGCCATCTGGTCATTTTCCTTACTAGCCTTCCTATATTCGAAAAGAAGAGCGTTAGAGGATCTTAGAGTTTTCCTCTAAGAAGAACCTCTCTGATGCTCAAGTCAGCCACAAATGGAGGAGAGCCTTTGGTCTCTTGGACAAGCAACCTAGGGGCTTAAACAAAAAGAGAGAAGAGAGAGTTGAGAACTTATTTCACTTGTGACGTCTTAAGCTGCATTTATAAATGTTCAGAGGAGTTGTATTTGAGATTGGATGACTCTTGTATTGGATGGCTCTTATTGAATCCTGATCCTGAAAGAGGCTATATCCTAATCAGAATCTTTTCCTAATAGGTGAGTTGATTCCTTTTAAGATTGGGTTTATTACATATAAGGAGAGTCCTCTTTAAACTTGGACAGGGTAACCATCACAAAGGAGAGTCCTCTAATTAAAGCTTCCTCTTTTCATGTTAACATCCGGCCTCGCCACGCGTCATCATAAGATCCAATTGGCCAATCAACCCACATCAGCTTTCACGGCTTAACTTTAGTAGAACAATTTAGTTCTTGATAAAGGTGAATGGAATAGATCTTATGTCGCAAAGTGTCTACAACAGACACCATACACCAATCACAAGCACCCTTCCCATCAACTAAAACAAGAGTTGCATCTTCATGTGAAGTAGCTACACAAATCCTCCAGGTTGTATATGTTAAGTATTATGAATCATCAAAGAAACAAGGATTGAAAGAATGGTCATGAAGAGAAGTGTCTCCTAGAATTGCTAACTGAGAAAGGATGACATGTTTTCCTTTCTCATAAAAGGAGAGAACAAGGAACACCCATTGCTAATTAAAGAAGAGCAACATTTGGACATTGACTCCTGGGCTTGCCGGATGCATTATACTTGCATTACAAAGATGATCCATAACCATCCATGATAATGGAAACCATGAAGAAGACATGCTATAACTAGGTTTGATGTCGAAAGAAAATTAGAATGGACATGATTCTTATTTTTATGAAACAACAACGCATTGTTCAGAAAGATCCGATGGTTTAATTTTGATAAATGATTTGGTTATTCAATTGTAAACTTGGTTTGATATCGAAAACTCCAAGTAGATTCAAATGGATTGCCTGTTATTGTTAAGAAGCAATTAATGCCTTAATAGAACAAAATTCGAATGGATGAGAACTTACCAAAACCCAACCAAAAAAAAAAACTTCTTGGGACCAAATTCCCCCACCAAAAAATATAAAAAATAAAAATAAAAATAAAAAAACTTCAGCAGGCAAGTGCATCGAAAAGGTTTATGAAAATCTAGACAATGATCTAATAAGTCTTATTGTGGGGCACATCACAGGGCAAACCAATAATAAGTTGTTTGCCAGTTTCTCATATAGGCATTCCATATATGTTTTCATAACTATTAAGTGAGAGAACAATGACAAAGGTTACCACCATCTTATTAAGTTTATGAAATGATAAACTAAAGGACTGCTCAAAGGAACGTAGCCTCAAAGGGAAGGAGCAAAGAAGAGGGTCAGAATCCATTGAGGGTGGGCAACAAAATAACTTTGACAATGTACAGTCTAGTCTCAGTTCCCTCAATGCCTGATTGCCACCCTCTTAACATACTCATCATGAAAGCTTAGCTTGGCTCCCTCAAAAGCTATAACCATCTTCCATTGGATTTCATTCAAAGAAAGTTTCCTTCCTCATGATTTTTCATGGTTATCAGCACACCTAAACATGACCAATGAAACGTTAACTTCCTTCTCTCTAGCATGATGCTTGCCCAAGAAACATTGCAAGGAAGATCATTATGCCCAACACCTCCAATAGAGAAAACTCCTTTCACTAGTATATGGTGTCTCCAATTCTTGCTAGGTAGACTATACAACATTGTCAACATCAAGCAATCCCAATCAAACTAGTAGCTCAACCCAAAGATAGAAAACACGTTGCTAGGCCATCCTTTAATGTCTAACATGTGTTTTATCATGCACTGCAAGTGCTTAATGAAATCATAGTTTTCCAAACTGAACCGAACCAACTAGGAACTGGTTCATTTCAGCCATTTGGTTCAGTTCCCCAACCGAACCAAACCAAACCATTGATTTTTGTACCAAACCAGTCTAATTTGGGCTAGTTCAACCATTTTTGGCTGAAAAATTAGGTGTCCTGAGAAGAATGTCAACAGTATTTAATGTTCATATATAATACAAAGAAAGAGTCACTAGTATTCAATGTTCATATATAATACAAAGAAAAGAAATAGTTGTTGAGAAGAAAGAAGCATCTTACTTATATTCAAAATAAAGAAACAAGAAAAATAGCAGCAACTCCAGCATGAGACATCTTGTTGGATGATGTAAAAGCTCTCTTCGAATTCTAGTGGTCAATGAGATATTTATAGTGATGATTTCTTTATAAGAGGGATTTTTTCTAAATTCAATTCTTTCCATTAATATTGGTTTGATTTTAGGTTGTAAATTCTAATTTTACTATTATTTTATCAAATATTATTGTTTTATCAAAAATATTGGTGCATATATAATACAATGAAAAAAAATAGAAAAAATCCTCGAAACGATTGTTTTCATTCATTGGAAGGTTTTAAGTTTACTATTTGTAATCTTGTGAACATACATGTATGCTTTTCTTAACAATGAAGATGCCAAGCAAATTTTTCCTTCATTGTCCATAATATTTTAAGATTTTCGACCGGTTATCAAGGGATCTAATTTGATTTTTATTTTGATGCATATATTATGATAAAAAAATATTTTATGATACATGATAAAAAATGGATGGGTTCCTTATAACTTCTAAGGATTGTTTCCATACATTAGAATTTTCTCCCTTTTTTGGATAATTACGTTGGAATTTTTTCAATTTATCTATCTGCTCTTTTGTTAATCTACATCCTTGCTATCCTTCAAAGGCAAGATTGTGAGCAAATTTCTTTCCTTTTCCTAATATTCTAAGATTTTTTTTAAAGTTTCAATTAAAAAATATGTTATGATATATTGATAAAAAATGGACAGATTTCTTTTAATGATTATTTCCATGTGTTAATTTTTTTCTTTTTTTTGACAATTACATTGAATTTTTTTCAATTCACCCATTTGCTATCTTTTCACTCTATATCTCTACTATCCTTGATGGGCAAGGTTGTAAACCTTTCTTTTCTTTTCCCAATTTTCCAAGATTTTATTTAAAGATCCAATTAAAAAATATGCCATAACACAATTCCCCCAATTATTTTAATAACATGTTTCAGCATTTAATTGAAAGTCTAACACATCATCAAGGGATTAAGAAATGGAGGTCAACATATTATCAAGCTATTAAATCTTGTTGAATTTTCAAATCTAAGATCTTAGTCATTAAAACTTGTTAAACAAGTCTTGTTCGGCATGACAATTGACAAAAAAAATTATTAAAATTAAGTACACCACACAAAAAAAAAGGAAAAAGATGACAAACCATGAAAAAATGAAAAAGAGGCTGAACCAATGGTACACTATCGATTCGGTTTGATTTGTGGCGAATTGCACTGAACCGCGATTCAGTCTACCTTGAATGAAATGACACTCAAGGAAATTGCGTTCCATTGTCTTAGGGCAAACCTTGCAAAGAATGCATTATTGTTCGGCCATCCAATTTAGTTTTTAGCTTATCAGCTGTTAGCAATTTGCTGCTCAGTTTGAGCCAAAGGCTTCAACCTTGGACAAAACTAGCATTTTGGCTGAAGGACACATGAAGCCTTCATTATTAAGGAGCCTATAGAAGCTCCTTACCCAGAAAATGCTGCTGCTATCAATATGTTGGCTCCTCAAATGAGCTTGCAAACAAGTAGGAGGTAAACCCAGCCACAAATGTTGAATTTCCATTGCCTCCTTTGATTATACTGAGATTTGAAGCTTGATGTCCCATATGATCTTGCATCCTCAGTTGATCAGCAACAATAGCATTGGAGTACTAGGATCAACTGAAAACAGCAAGGAAACGTTAAGCTCATGCTAGTCCAACCATTGGTCTAGCCAAAAGTGGGAATCAACAAGTTCCATCAGACCACAAGCAAAAGTTGGTTCCACATTCAATACCCTCTTCAAGAAAGGGGGCAGCCTTTAATTTCAAGGCCCATGATTCGGAGCTTGAATAGTAGAGATCACAGACCATGATCTACTAATCTGACATGCAAGAGGATCCAATCCTCCACATTCACTAACTAAGCAGCATTCGATTGCAATCTTCAAGACAACGTGCAATTCACCTTGCATTTTGGATTTACATAATAACTCCCATTATGATAAACCAATAGACTATTAATTGTTTTCCTCTTTGTCCACAAAAAGCTTTAGCAGATCCAATGAATGCCAAGGTTTGCAATCTCAATGCCAAATCCTATACTGGTACTATATTGGTGCAATATAAGTACTCCAGTAAGAGGTCATTTTGCAGTACCGAGACTTGATACTTCCCTTGTACTGAATCTCAATTCAATACTAGTATGGTATACCCAATATAGGGTGGTATGTACCAGTACAATGAACCTTGATCAGAACAATCAAACATCTAATTTAGAAGAAAAAAGGCATGTAACAAGAGAGTGCAAGGAGCATGACTGCCAGCAACATCAGATGACCCTTACGAGATATAATGGATGGTCAATTCTCTCAATTAATGGAAGTTAATCACATGAATGAAGCTTCCAATTTGAATGTGGGTGATAGAGGTTGTAATACTTGGGCAGCACACAACCTAGACTAGTATTAAGAGTGCAACACCTGAGGTGGTGTATCCGTGCTTTAAATTGGTGGGCCACACCCACCATAACCCACCTCCCCCACCACCTCTCTTGCTCATCTCTGTCCATTCTCCTCTCTCTTATCTCTCCTCCTTTCTTGCCTCTCTCCATCTCTCACACTTTCTCTCTCTCATTTATTTTATTGCCTCTCTTTTGTTCTCACACACTGAAGAGGATTAGTTAGTGACCTGGTGTCCAGAAGTTTAACCCTTTTTATGCTATAATGGTAGATATTTTAGAAATTGGAGTTTACAAGAATTTTTAGAAATTATCTTGAAATATTAATGTGGTACTATTTTGATACACCTTCAACGTTAGATTGTTAGGTTTTAGAGAGTCTTTGTGAAGTTGTTAAATTTATTCAATTGCTAATGTTTGTGAGTTAAGTAACCTCTTAAGGCTCTGACCAAAGTATTTTTAGTTATATATATCCAATATATATATATATATATATATATATATAATTATTTCAAAACATTTTGAAAATTATATAATCGACCTTGTATACCTACAAATTAGATCAAGAGATGATCATGATACTGAAACACTTAATATTTTGAAATTTATACACATTCATAATTATGGACTATTGTTGTGTTTATAGTAAATATGAAACATTGGAAACTAATGAATAATTAAGGATTTCATAAAATGTATCAACCATATTTGTAAATCGGAAAAATACAATTAAATGATATTGGTAAAAGTGAAACTATTGGATTTTGTGTGCTTACCTTGGATTTTGTCTAGCCATGTTTTGGACCTCAGTAATATAGGTTATACATTGGCACTTTGATCATTCTAGAGCTTGATTACTGACCTACTCCACAAGGGCTAAATATGGTACACTAGATCTACTTTGTAAGGGTTAAATATGATCCATTAGACCCACTTTATAAGGGTCAAACACACTACACTAGACCTACTTCATACTAAATGCAATATATTATATCAAAGATCTATAATCTCATACCAGATATTGTACTGGTTGGGGTTAATTGGACTAAAGGTTCACAATCTCGATATTGAGTACTGAACCAGTACAATCCAGTCGGTGCAATATGCATCCCATACCAATATAGCTTCTATGCTCTTTTCATAATGGTACCGCTCAAAGTCAGGCAGTACAAGTCGATGCCGAGCGAAACATGATGGTTCTACTTGGTACGAGTTAATACGAATTGGTTCCATATCAAAATAGCAAATCAACCGGTTACATACAAGTTTGGTATCACCCGAACTGTTAAGTTTGCAGTCCTTGATTGATCCTATTATGTAGGATTATATGTGATGTACTAGGGCCCCATCACTCGATAATACGGTGTAGTCTTATAAACTGATGACTTGAGAAACTATTAAAAATGATCATAGAATGTTTATTGAAAGAAACTTGATATTGATAATGGCATATAAAACACTCTTTGGACTTATATTAGGAATATTTATGGGGAAAATTACACAACTCCTTGAAATTTTATGCATAATTTTGTTTATGAAAATTCAGCCTTTGTTAAATAAATTATTGTATATTATGTATCTATAAATTGTTCAAAGTTCATTTTTTTATATTTGCTCAATCCCTTTGGTTAGTATTGCTGTTTACTTTCTAGACTATCAAGCTCATTATTTTACTTTCCTCTTTTTAGATCCAGGAATTTAAAGATTAGCATAATATTATCTTTGGAAAGTATAAGTAGAAGCAAAGCTTGGCAATCAGTGTGATCAGGTATTATCTTTGTAGTTGTTTTATTAGAATTTATCTGAGAATACTTGAAGTCAAGTTAGATATTTGAGAAGTATTTGAAGTTAGAATTAAATGAATTAAATTAGTTTATAGTTTTGAATGAAATTTTGGATAGGTTATTATTGGAAGTTTAGTCCATTCTGACTGCGTTCTGTTGCTTATGAATTTACATCCTTAGGCATCACATATGTCATGGGGCTCAATCTTATGGGACATGCAACTGTGTCATGTGCCCAGTTCATATGGACTGGTTCAAGGCGAGACAAAGCTAATTGATTAGAAATTTTCCCAGCTTATGATTCAGAATTAGTGCTGATTATCCCCTACTTCTAAGCCAATATCTGAAAGAAACTATGATGCTTTTCTGGAAATTTGTCAACAGCTGTAATGATCGTTCAAACTTGCAAACAAATCTTTTGGTGTGTAATTTTCATTCCTTAGCTTTGTAAAGAAAAAAGAATGGTATTATATGCTTTCTGAAAGTTGAAAATTCCTCCTTGCAGCAAGACTGCAAACCCCTAATCAATTGTTATTACTCTCTTTAGCATTCATTGGAGGACTATAATAGGCAGGGTTGGCCAAACCATCTCAAACTGAGCGGATTAGGGCAAACCAAATCAAACAAATCCAGAACCAAGACGGTTTAACCTCTTGGTTCGGTACAAGAGGCGAACTGCCCTGAACCACCCGTACCAACCCCAAATCGGTGTACCGAAATGAATCAAACCATCTAGTTCAGCATGATTCTGGGTGGTTCATGGATTAGGACCTCTTGATCCATCTAATCGGATACCACCGATTTAGTATCGTACACTTTATACCGAATCGTATCGATTTTTAGTACGATGAACCTTGATTGTAGCCAACATGAAAAGGAAGGACATTTGATGACCATGCTACAAACCACTTCTATACGCAATTAGTTTTCCAATTTCACTATTGTCAATCATCATAATCTCCCAGAGCATGCCTTGACATGTATTTATTTGATTCATCTTTACCTGGTGCCTTAGGTATCTAGGACACCAAGCAATAAGCTGTAGTAAAGAGAGAAACACCATGGAAAAGTCAGGCTTTACAAGGACACGCTCCAAATCTCATTATCTACAATGAAATATCATCTCTTCAACACAAGCTGTCCCATATGAAATGTTTGGGAAGTGTTTTGGGAGAATATTTTAGTTGGTGATCACCCTCTTCAGCCTGAACACTAAAATATTGATCATCATCTTACTTGCTCCATTTAATAAGTTGATTGGTCTATAGTCCTACAAATAGGCCCCACCATCTATCTTGGGTATTAATACTACATGGACCAAATTGAATCACTATATGGAGTCCAAATTGTTGTACTCAACACACAATGCTCTAGGGTCCTCCTTAATAACCCCAGATATTGTTGATGGAAGAGCATCAAAAAAGAGTTCAAAGGAAACACCTTCTCCACTATGATTTCGAGCACCATATCCTAGTTTCTTTCTTTGAAACCTTAGTTGGCTCCTATACGCTCCTATACTTCATAGCTGCTCCTTTGGTCCATAGGCTTCACCAATCTTCATTTGAATGAGTAGACATCGCCTTGCTTACGCTGCCAAATCACCCACCTAAAATGAGTGAATGTAATTGGTTTATTTTTCCCCATTTACAATGTGATTGAATAAGCGAATCATTTTCCCTTTTATTTGAGTCAAACAAGTCTACACCTTTGCCTCCATAACACCTACTTTCTTCTTGAAAATGTCTAAAACCAATAACTTGCCTCCACTCTCATTTGTTGCTCATTTGATACCATAGGACAAACCTTCTCTTGATCCAACCAATCAATCATGGCACTCAACACCATACAAATGAGCATTTCCTAATTTCCCATTAACCCCCTTTAGAAAACTAAATAAAGTAATAAACTATTTTGGTTTGTAAGCAAATATTCAACGATCTAGATCTCCATCTAGGAACACTTATTTTCTTCATATTTGTCCAATTAACCTCACTATAGTTTGCTTAGATACATATGAGTGCCTTTAATGTTTCTGGGGTTTATCTTAATTGGTTACACACTATCCAAAATGCATGGTGACAGGGTTTATCTTAATGGATAGCACATTATCCAAAATGCATGATGGACCATCCAATTTAATGGTCAATATAATTCATTGCATACTATTTTTTAGGATATTTTCACACCTACCATGACAAGATTGGTCATGATGATCACTATCAGACAATGGACCATAAAGGTATGGTGATTCACTATTAGATTATAATGTATGGCAATTTCCATTACTGAGATGCTGAGACATTGTCTACTTATGGCATAATAACTGCCAAGGCAAAATCATCACAATCAAGGAGCAATGTCTTCATTGTCATTGAAATTGTGAGATCCACTTTAATGCTCCAACAACACAACAAAATATGAACTAGAAAACTTCCATTGTCCATTTCATACCATCTGCAAAAATTTCACATATTATAATATCTATTTGGAGATTTTTAATTCCAAAATCATGATTTAGAATATACAATGCTATGTCTTTAAGAATATCTCATTGCACATGCACTCGACATTATTATTCATAACTTGTAATTTCAATAGTTATATAAGCCATGAAGTATGGCAATTTATTTGTGCATCATAATACACCATTAATCAATGTCAATTACAGAGTCAAACAAGCTCCTCTGCTAATCCTTTCCAAAGAAAGCACACTATAATTCAACAAATGGGAAACTCAAAGCACAAACTAATCCTTTAGACATGAAGGAACCCATAGAAAGGATAAAAAGGGAGAACCATACCAACCCTTCCAAGTGGTGTCATAGCCTTCATGTGAACTTGATTGCATCTAAATAAACTCAACAAAATGAAGTCCTCATGGACTTGTCTCTCGAGCCAAAACTTGTTTGGGAACCCATAATGGGGATACACATAGGCACAAGGAAGCCAGGAGATGCACACATGCAAACAAAACTAAGGAGCAATGCTAGAGTATGAGGAAACTCATGGTGGTTCTTGGCTAGCACATGCTAGAGCACAAGCACTAAATTTCATATCTGAACTTGTGAATACCCCAATTGTGAGTTGAACAAGCATGGTCCAATGTGCATACTGGTTTGCAAATATCAAGCCTAACACAGCCTAAAAATTGTTGCCTCCTAAACATGAACTCGAAACCTTCATCCTTGTAACATAACATCCCCAACCCCCCTAAAAGATTTCAAAATAATAATATATAAGAAAAGGACGGTGCATAATTCCCATATAAAAATCTGTGATGGGAATAAAGAAATATAATTTGCTCCAGTTTATGAGTATAGATACAAGAAAAAGAAGCAATTCATTCATAGGTAATTCTTCCTTTGCATGGGAGAAAAATCAAGGAGATAAAAAAAAAGGCTTTAATTAATCTTCACTAAGTCCTACCTTATTCATTATACATGTAATACAAGTAGGTGTTCACAATGGCGTTCAAGTCTTATTATAGCTACCAGACATCTAGTGGCCAAAAGAAAGGAAAGTGCTGTTATATTGTATGAAAGTTCTCAATTGCAATTGTAAGTTAAAAGCCTACTTGCCTCCATCGAAACAAATGTTAGACCGTAAGTTATATCAATACTCAGCTAATGCCTCCTTTTATTTAGTTATCTAGTCTTCACATTAAAAGATACACATAGATGAATTGCATCAAAGTTCAACAGCAAAGTCAAGGTTTGTTGTACCAGAAATTGGTACGGTTCAACACGGGGCATACTGTATTGAATTGATGGCATATCGATTAGGTAGACCAAGAAGCCCCAACCCATGAACTACCCTAAATCAGGCTGAATCGAGTGTTTCAGTTTGGTTTGGGGTAGTTTAATTTGGTTTAGTTCACCGGTACGGGGTCAATGCCGGCGGGTTGGGATGGTTCACCTCTAATACCAAACTGAAAGGCCGAACCGTCCCGATTCGGTTCGTCCTAACTGCCCGATTTGGGACGCTTCGACTAACCTTGCTCCAAACCATATCAAATAACATATATAATAGCTATTAAACAAGCCAATTTATTATTGATGAGCAAGAAAACTTTCCATAATTGTGCTATTGTACATTTTATAAAAGAATGGAGAGAAACATGAAACCATAACAAGCAAAAAGCAAGTGGGATAAATTAGTTAAGGACTCATGTGGAGCAAGCATTGCATGGGCTAAGTCATAGGGTAATAAAAGGGGTCTAAAAATGTTTTGTCGTTTTGAATAATTAGGCGATAACATAGGTCCGCACTCAAATAAATTGACAAAACATTTAGTTAATTAAAATAAATGCATTTCAAAAAAGACTAAGGCATACTTCAACTAGAGCAACATAACTGCATCAAGGATTATAATTATCAGAAAGAATGTGAAAACACTAAGCCCCACTACCTTCTCCATTGCATCCATCAAGCCTCATTACCTCACCATCACCATCACTGAGCCCCATTATCAACCCATTGTTACTTAGAAATTTCATCTCATTGCTTCCCACCTCCATTGTGTGACATTCCCTTATCATGCTACCACCAAGTGCATCATCATCTAGTAATTCCTTTGCTCCACTACAATCATTTGACCTTGTCTTGCCTTTGGCCTACTTCTCTCATCCTTTCTCCTCCATTTCTTTCCCCTCCCTCTCACTTTCATCATGGTCTTGTCTAGGTAGGTGGGTCGAGTCCTGTTCAACTAAGATGATCAGCTGGTGCTTTTCAGGCTTGTTGTGATAAAGACTCAGATTAAGTTTAGTTGGAACTAACATGACTTCATAGTGAAGCTCAACGAAGCCCAAACTTGAAGCAATCCAAACAATTGACACCCTATTTCTTCATATTGTCAAATGTTTCCATAGCACTTGAAAAAAGCTAAGGGTACTATGTGTAATCCAACCAAGAACTACACGTAAAAATGTTAATTACATGGGCAAACAATGACATGTCTAATTCCTAGTTAAATTACAAGAAAGGGAGTGCTTTTAGGTCATAAAATTGCCTGCATAAACCCCTTTTCAATTGCATGAGAATAGGGAGGACTACAAGCGTATGAATTGCTGGCTATGGTTAGTGAGGATCCTCAAGGCAAAACATCCAAAAACATACAAGCCATAGCACTATGAATGTTTTTAAATATTTATTTTTTGCATTACTAGAAAACCCAAAATCCTTTGTGTGTTAGGAGGGGCCTTGTTCAGATCTTCCTGGAATCATCCTAGCAGTTTGCCTTACACCCCACATTCTCTTACTCATAGGCATCCATACCCTTTTGCTCCCACAGCCCCACTTAGGGAAACCATTTTGCTTCCACTCAGGCACCCAAAACCTTGCATAGCTGAGTCCTTGGTCCTTGCGGTCCCCAGCTTGCATCACTAAACCTCACGAGGGAACCTTAGGTTACCAACAGATTTCTATACAATAACAATTTAATTACTCATATAGATGGATTTGGGCCTGTTTGGGATAGTTATTGGCCTCAGCCGTTGGCCAACGGCTGTCTCACATAGCTGCCGGGAAACAACCACTTAAAGACATCCTAGCAGTTAATCCAAACAGGGCTTAAGACTTTCCTATCCATTAAATTAAATTGAATGCTAGGAGCTAGTTGCATTTGTAAGAAAGGTAAGGACCATTTTGACATTTCATTCAAAATAGAGGATCATCCATTATCAAAAATCCAAAAAACTATTATCCATATGCAAGATTTATGGTCAATTGGATAGACAAAATAGAAAGCCAAAGATAAGACAAAGTTAGAAATAGAAGCCATGATCAGATTAAAGAACACAACTATTTGCATGAAAATGACAGACTGGAAATAGGGGCAGTAATATTAAAGACTATGGTTAAGTGTTTCTATCCATCAGCAAATAGAATGGGAATTAGGAAGCACATTAAGTGCAAAAAAGGCTTTAGATTGCAGAAATACAATAAACCATCAGAATGACTTCCAAGAGAAGAAAAATTCAAGGATAGTTTACCAAATATATACATGATCCAAGTAACCCACCTTCTCTGCTTAAAAAACTTTTTATAGCTATTTTCTGACTTCATGTACTCCCAAGCTTTTTGTTGCTTGTAGAACTTACTGTCAGAGATTTGAGAACGCAGTTTTATCCTCAACTCTAGGTTAAGGCCAGAAATGAAATGTTTCAGCAGTTTCGAATCCAAGATTGGTGGTCTCTATTGGAAGCTAATTCAAAGGTATAGACAAAAAATTAAGAAAAAGAGGGGAAATACAAAAGTGGAGGAAAAATAATACAGTTTTGAAAAAAAAAATATAATGTGATTTTAGAGTATATTGTGTTTGGTTTATGATTTTAATCTTCTCAAAATCATAAAATTGAAGTTAATCTTTTGAGTAAGCTTTCCAAAGGTTGGACTATCATAATTAACAAATAAAATGAAAGAAAAAACCCAAAAATGATACTTTGATCCATGTAGACATCAAATTTAACCAAGGTAGGTGATTTGGTCAGAAACCATTAAAAAATTTAACCAAGTTACAATTTTTTTCTTGTTTCACTCATGAGTCATGCAATGATTATCCTAGACACTCTTTTCCCTTCTCTTCAAACAATGTATGAAGAAGCATCATGCTAACCACTGAGAAAGAATATATTATGCTTCCTTTCCCTCTAAATACCAATATCGATGTCTACCACAGAGTATGTCAGCTAACAGAAAGATGCCCTCCTAAGAGATGATTGTCCTGCTAGTAGCCCATCCAACAAAGCAGAAAGTAGAGACATGAGAAGCATAGAGGGAGAAAAAGCAACAATACATGAATCCACTCTAAGAGTAGATTGGAAAGACAAGTTTATCTTCTCTGAAAAATTGATATGGAAATAATTTATGTTTTGAAGCTGGAGTTTTCCTTATTTCTTTAGTTTGAGATGTTTGTGAAGTATTTTGCCAATTGTGCAGAACGTATTGCTCTATGTACAATATCATTAGCTCAGTTTATTTCGCATTTATTCCTGTGTCTTTTTGCATTCTGGTGTGAACATTCCATGCCTAGAAGTTAACAAAAGGCACTGCATATTAACAAGGAAAATTTTATTGACATTAAAGAATAATCCAATATTAATTGCTTCATTATTTAAAATCTTGTTGAGTTTGCAAGAGTTTAGATTAACCATAGGAGTTCCAATTGTACCACCAACCAAAACCTGAACTCCAGGATGGTCCATGAAGCTCTCTACTCAGTGGGTTAAATAGGTTCAAACTTATTTTATCCTTGCCTTCTTCTATACATGAATTTTGGTGCCAATGCATGTTAGTTCATATGCTGAGGTGCATGCTGCCTGACACATATTGTGTCTGCACTGAACTCGCACCCAACACCCCTTAGACCCTGAATTAGTCTAAACCAGGGTCTACTGTACCAACCCGTACTGATCATACTGTATTGGTAAGATATTGATATAGTACCAAGTTTCAATTTATTATGAACCAAACCAGTCCAAATCAGTCTAAACCATCCTATACAACTACGTAGCACTCAATACCGAATGGAATTACAGTTAAGAGTGAAAAAAGGACATATAGTTTGTCTCGGTACAGGATATATACTGCACCATACTGACTCGTGCCATACTGAACCAGTAATGTACCAGTACAAATCTTGGTACTGGTTATGCAGACCTTAGTCTGAACTACTTGGCAGTACTGAACCTGTACCATTTCAAAATGGTGAACTGTACCGGTTCCACACGAGTATGGTTCAGTACACACCATACCAAGCGGTTCAGTATGGTTTAGCGTACCTTGCTTTCCATATAGGGTAATCTGAAGTTTACATTCTAGAAAAGTTTTTAGAAATTAGTCACTTAATCATTAAGAGTCCCAGTTTACTTGAATAGCATAAGTATGTAGATGGGATACTTGACCCTTAGAAAGGATCAAAATCATAAAATTAAATTCCACAACTAGTCTCTACATGTCAAAGAGGCAATTTCTAATTTCAAACTAGGAAAGAGAAAATTAAGCCTATTTCGCAATTGAAGCATGCTAATAATGCCATGATAGGAACATAATTATCTATAAATGGTATTTTGAGCAAGAAAAAGAGAAAATAGAACAAAAAAAGTGGAAAAGAAAGCATAATACATCTCTTCCTAGGGATCAAGACCTCCAAAAGACTTTTGGCCAAATTCATTAATTGTTATTTGCGTATATGGCCTCTAGGGAACTACCCCTTTATTAGCTGTAAGGTTACATGTCCTACAAGAATCAAAGAAGGCCCAATAGGAAACATGTGGTAGCCAGCCTTTAATGGAATTCATCTCCTAAACTAAATTACTACCTAAATCAACTGTAAATTAAGATATCAAAATAGAAAACCTATCATTACTCCTTACTTCAAAGCAGTCTTGCCATCAAGGTTGAACTTTGTTTGGTGGTACAGATTGACCATCTTTGTTAGCAAAGCTGTCCTCTGGGCATCTTACACTTGAAGCTATTGCCATCACATACAAAGTTTAATAAGCCTTACTTTCGGGACAAATATTATTGAATTGCACAATACAAACCCACAAACCAAATATTTAGTCAGCTGAGATGCTTTCTAAACCTAAGCAACTTCACCATGTGCATCTTCATTCTAAAATTTTCCAAATAGAATCTCTTAGTCTTCAACAAACTTTCTCTTAGGAACATTATGAAGATATTCATGTCTTTTTACTTGTTACATACCTCTTCTGAAGAATCATCGGCTTTGCATTGGAATCCCACATCCACAAATAAGACGCTAACTTTATGATTGTTAAATGATTGAGTCTCCCTAGTTTCCTGCCTATCAAGGCATTTCATCTAGAAAATCTTCCATTATTTGCTCAATTGGCTTTACAATAATAGTGACTGATGTCAAAGTTAGTTCATGGAGATCTTTCTAAAGTTGCTCACAGGCTTGAGCTATGGTGGTTTCAAGAGTTGATAGAAGCCACTCCTTCAACTCATCAATCCTTTGATCACAGTTTGCCTCAAGCCTTGCTTCAAGTCTAGCCTTAAGTAGACAAATTGTAACGTTGGATCACCAACTACTTGTCAAAAAGAGTTTCTTGAAGTCATGCATTTGATAGAAGATTGCCACCATGGTACAAAGATGATAGGAATCTAACTCTCTCTAATGGTATTTTGAGTAAAAGAAAAGAGGAAAACAAAGAATATTCATTCCCATTAAGGGGATCCAAACCTCGAAAAACCTTTAGGCCATGATGCACCATACCAACTCGTACCAATCCAAACCGAGCATCCGTACCATATTGATACCAAACAGATACGTGGTATGGAAGTGCCTACCGAGTATTGGCACACCGAACCAACCTTAGTACCAAGCATACCAATGCAATATTAAGATGACACTAGTACAGGTTCCGATATCAAGATTATGAACCTTGCCTAAAGCTAATTCTATTAAACTAATTACTTGTATGACCCAGGTTTTAAATCTCATGGGATAGAGATGTTTCGATTTTTTCATGGACGAGACAACCTGCATTCCGTCCTATCTTGATCCCCGACCCGGTCAGGTATCCCAAAACTTGCTTAGGAGGCTTTTTTTTCTTATAAAAAAACCCTTTTGTGAAGCTTTAGTGTTTTATTTAATTTTTAAACATATTTGAACTTTAAAAGTTATATCTTTATGATAATTAGATCTATCTAAAATTGACGCTATAACGTATTATGGCTGAAGAAAACAGGACGAGATGGTCGAGATTGGTTCCAAAGTTTCTCTAGAATGAGACATCTCAACCCTCATCTTGCCAAAACTTGAATCATTAGCATGGACAACCTCCTAGGCACTACATATTTATTAACCTTACGATTACTTGTCCTATAAGAGTTTGAAAAAATAACATGAGGCAGTTGGTCTTTTATGGATTTTGAATCCTAAACCTCACCACTACTTCAATCAACCCTAACATAGGATGACAATGATTCAAATTGGTAACCTATGAACACTTCCTCTTCAAATTAAAATCCGCTTTCAAGATAAAGAAGTTGCAAAGTTGAACATTGTTACCTACTTCCTCAAGCCCTTGGAGTGAAATGCTCTAGGAATTGAATCCATCATCAAAAGGTTGAATCAACTAGCCCCAAATGTCTATCAAGTCATTGAAAGACCCTTATTGATAGGACCTAATCCATATGATGATATTTCAAGCAAACAAAAATAGGAAAACAGAGAAAACAGGTAGAACAAGAGATATTTCATCACTTCAAGGGATCAGAGCCTCCAAAAGCCTTTAGGCTGATTTTATTAAATCTATCTCTTGTCTAGATGGCCCCTGTGGGCTTTATAGACCTACAACTACTTATCCCACAAGAAATAAGGAAAGCAAAATAGGAAATATGAGGCAGCCAAGCCCTAATGGACATGGACTCCTCCTAAACTAAACTCTTAAATTAGAACACTAAATTAGGAAAGCTATCAGCTATAATGCTTTTATAGATATAGTTTAGATTTAAATTAGATTTAGGATTGGTTAATGCATTTTTCAATTAATTTTGTTCTCTTTAGTAGTTGTTTTTTCTTGCATGTTCATGTTCAATTTTAGGAGAATTATTTTAATGGGTTATGGAATCTTACATTAGGAAAGATTAGCTTTTGAGTCCTATAGTAGGCCTATGAGGTATAAAGAAAGATTTTTGATCCTTAGAATTTATTTTTGATGGTTTTATATGATTGGTTTTACAATGATACAAGTTTTGCTATTTTTAGAAAGTTTAAAAGCATATCTTTTTTCCTTCTCTTTCTTTCTTTTTACAATAAAGCCATGAGTTGCTTAGTTAAATTAGGACTCCTACTTAGAAATTCTAATAATGCTTTTAGATATAGGCCTCATTTGGGAAATAGGAAAATAATGCCTCAGAAGTGGATTACTAGGAAGTGTATGCTTAGGAAGTAGGTTCTGAGAAAATAGTTTGGGCATGTTTAATTAGCCATGTGAAAGAGGCTTAGAAAGCACACTTTTCTAAGTGGCTCATGTTTGGTTAGCCAGCCACTTTTCTAACAAGTGAGTATATAATACCATACATGCCCCTGAACATAAGATGCAATTTTTTTTTCTTTTTGCTTTTTGGCAGAAGTGATGTTCAAAGGCAATTTTAGAATGAAAAATCATTAGTCAACTTCTCAGCCCATTGGAAAGTAGCTTTCCCCCATGGGTAGCCACTTCCAATACGAACATGGCAAGTGGCTTCCCTTGGGAAGTTCTCTTTTGCATCTCACACATTTAAAAGCTCCAACCAAATGGGATGCATTTTTCCACTCCCATCAACCTCTATTGTTCAGGTCCACTTCCCTCCGAACAAATGAGCCCATAAAAGAAGGAAAAGTGCGTAATCACTTCTAGTGACAATTGAAAGAAATTAAAAACTCTTCTTCAATCATTTTTTTCTATGCTCTTCCCTCTGCTCTTTAAATTTTATCAGTGTTTTAAAATGTTGCTCATGAGGCTGAATATACATAAATAGTCCCCTAATCCAAGTGCATTGCCTATACACAACTCTATATGCACTTATATCATATAAAGGCCACAAAAAACAACCCATTTAGCACTATACAAAATTATGGATGGCAAAATTATCATACTATGACTGCATTTGTGGCCCACTTAACATTATGGGGCCAAGAATGTGGCCCACTCTTCTGCAAATCTGTGTGGATAGAACATGTTCAACCCGAGATTAGGTTGGATGTGGGCTTCAATTATAATATAATTATTGCTACTATATCAAGTACAAAGTAATAAGCACTAATTTTTCATTGTTATTATTATAAATATTTATATTATTCATCCAAATAAACATTACTATGATTGTGTTATTTTTATTCATTGAATATATTTTATTTACTTTTATAATTCAAAGATACTTATTGCATATGCACCTGCATACTGTATACGTGTTATGTGGTCCCTTGACCACCTGTGTACCATGGCTGCCTTTTAGAACGTTGAATTGTACAATTTAATATCTCACTTTAACTACATTCTCTATTTTCTTCACTCTTATTTCTCTTTTATACTGCAATTAGACACAATAAATTACTTTTTATCTGAAAAAGTGGTCCCAAATCTGATGTAATTCCATCTATAATAACCTTCAATCTCCAAGACTACATCAAAATGATATTGTGTCCAAGATCAAGAAAAAATGCACAAAACTACTCTTCTACACCATGCAGTCCATGGTGACTGCATGGCGATGCGGGATCGTTGTTGGTTGTTTAAATTTGAAGAGGATCAAAAGTAGTTTGGGCTTTAGTTTAATTTTAATTACCAGATTTATTCTTATGTTACATTTTCTGTTCTAGTCTCTACTTTAGAGAGCCCTATTTTTGTTATAGGTTGGCTGGGGAATCTTATCAAATTGCTGGGATTGTGTTTTGATATTTTTTATATGTTCCATTTGGGATTTAAGTGGAATCTAAATTTTGCACCTTTCAGAAAGTTTTGGTATTCCTTTCTTTTAGGATAGTCTTAATTTGAACAAAAGTATGGGAGGAAATTTGCAAAAAAAGGAGATTTGATGAAGAAATTGATGAATTATTTATTTATTTATTGGCCCCCTCTTGTGGTGTGATTCTGGAATGGGGGTTTGAGGCCTACATTTTTCTCAATAGTGTGAGAGACCACTGGGCATTATCTACTACTTTCCCAGTTTTTTTATCTCTAAATTTTTATATATATGTCATAATCTATCTTCCTTTTAATCATCCTCATCCAAAACACTGATCTTCCTAGGTCATATAAGTTTTAATTGAATAGGTCTTTGTGTCATATAAATATTAGATGTTTCCCAAAAAATTTTGGCAACCGTAAAAAATTTAGGTATCCTAATTTAGGCCCTGGAATTCTAAACCCTAGATTAGAAAATTTCATTCATTACCTATTCTCAAGAATACTAACACTAGTTCAGTTGTATTTAAGATCAAGGACTAAAACTAAAATTTCAGCAAATCATTTTCACAAACTTAGCATCCCAAAGCCTAGTAACCTAATTCTACCTTCCCATAGGCAGTCCTACATCGCATGCGTTGTAATGAATGCTCGTGAAGAACATCTTGAGAACATCACACAAGATCTTCTAGATATGTGACAAACAAGGTCCATAAAATCGGTACCAATCGGTATCGATACATTACTGGTTTGGTACAGTACACACTTGTACTGAGGCGGGGTGCCATTCTTTGTTGGTATGGATCTGTTTGGATCCATTCAATTTATACTAAATCGAAACTCAATACCGTGTCGGTACCTTACTGATACGATATGAGTTGGTATGATAGACCTTGGTGACAAACCTTTAAAGTAAATACCTTATGAAGCATCATATAAATTTTGAAGCACTTAGAGAAGGCAACAGATTTTCCCTCTTCTTCAAACATCAAAAGTAACAGCAATTTCAAGCCACATAAGATCCAAGGAAAACAGCCCATACATATTTGAGAAATACAAATGGCTGAAATTCAAATGTTTGAAAGCACCATGCTGATTTCACCACCAAAAATCATGTCTTGTGCTAATCATGACTTCTCAGAGCAATTGACACCCATGGTACTCAGGTACATTTATATGGTATTAGCCAACTCACTCCAATTTATTGTTTATGCCCCAGAAAAAACCCCTATCTGAGCTCCAGACCCTCCTTTGTGACTTTGTCAATCAATGCAAGTCCAGGAGCCCCTGCATCCTTATGCTTTGTGTGCAACTAATGCACCCCCAAAGCCAACTATTCCAGGCACACCAAGAACCCAGCAAGCCCCATCTTAGGTAAATAATATGGGAACCTTGACTTCCCATCCACAATAAAACTACATAAGCTGAAAGTGCAAGAACTTTGAGCTGCTCAGCTTTGGCTTGTTACATGAAGGGTAATCCAAATTTAACCCAAGCAAATATGATTAGGACTCCTAATCCTTTTTTTCTTGATACTAAAAAACTAGTTTGGAAAGCATATTGACTGGATTAGGTTGTGCATTCAACTGGACCTGGAACAGATTAATTGGATTGCCGAAGACACAGCGGACCCATTCATTCATGAAGTTCATTTCAAATTCAATTAAATTTTAAATTAAATTCAATCAAGTCTATATTTCACAAGATTAAATCAGAATGGTTGAACTCAAGGTCCACTAAATCAGGAACCATTTTGATAACAAATCGATACAGTTCAATATAGAGCACACCATACCGAACCAGTGGCACACCAATCAGGTGAACCAGGAGTTTCAACCCATGAGTTCAGCATAGTACATTGCAATTCAATATGGTACGAATTGGTATGAGATGGTATGAATCCCATACCATTTCGAAAAGGTGAATCGTACCGATGACCATTTCAAAAAGGTGAACCATACCGGTTCCGCACTGGTACGGTTCAGTATATCCTATACCGAATGGTTTTATCATACCTTACTTTAACAACTGAAAGTCAGATTAGCATCCACGCTAATTCAAGTTCCATAAACCCATATAACCTTATTGTAGAACTGACCGATATGGTTCAGTACACCCCATATTGGGCGGTTTCAATGTACGTTTAACTACTTAAAGTCAGATTAGCATCCACGCTAAATCAACTTCTATAAACCCATATAACCTTACTGGAGAACTGATTCTAGTTTGCTGAGACAAAGTAAACCAGGGATCTAGATTCATATATGAGTCACAATGGAATCAGGTCAATTCAACATGCCTCTATTCAGAGCTTAACCAACAGTAGACAAGTCAAATTGCTAGCTCAACTAAACAGGCACTCCATTTCAAATTCAATTCTGATGGATCACTTCAGTTTCCATGGGTTTGGCATTTTCTGTACAACTTCCACAGTAGTGCAGGGAAAATTAAAGGAAAAAGTTTATAAAAATAAAGGAAAACTAAAACAGGTCAGGATTTAAATACCAGTTTATATTGTAATGAACAGTCTGTGTGTGTTGTCTTTAGATTATGTGGCCTAAAAGCATGTAAAAACTATTGCAGATTTCAATACATACATACATACATACATACATTACATTACATACATTACATTACATACATACATACATTACATACATACATACATACATACATACATACATTACATACATACATACATTACATACATACATACATTACATACATACAATACATTACATTACATTACATACATTACATTACATTACATACATTACATACATTACATACATTACAAACATACACACATACACACAGACACACATACACACATACAGACATACATTACACACATACAGACATACATTACATTACATTACATACAGACATACATTACAGACATACAGACATACATTACACATTACATACATACATACATACATACATATCCAATAGAAATAATAAATACATAAAACTTGTGGAAAATTAGAAAATAGAGTTGTTACCAATTTGAAAGCATTTTATGTTAACTCGCAGGAATTTTTTACAATATGTCAACATTCAGAAAAACAAAAGTAGTTCTAGTTTCTACAATTACAGAACATATCATAACTTGGGAATTTCTGCTGTCTAGTTTGTAAATAATGTCTGAACAACCTTGATTAAATCATACAGATTGAAAAACTTTAATGATAATATGTTTGAAAATGATTGACCTTTCAATCGAAGTTTTTGTAATTCCAGGCCTTCATACTTTCAGACCTACTCAAAAGTCATAAGATATGAGATATATCCTGCAAAAGTGTCTCTAGGACAAGCTTATCAACTATAGGAAAGCTCAACCAAAAGAAGAAAATCAGAAATTCCTAGAAAATTCAGCATTACAAAAATCAATTTCAGCTGAAAATTGTTAGTTTTCACTAAAACCACCAAAACAAGAGCCGAACTAGGTAGTTTCATCCAGATCCAGCAGAAGCTATTGAAGAAGTTGAAACTCAAGTTGCAGATACATTTAACTGGCTGTGAAATGTGATGGAGAATAATTGGGGCCTGTGAAGAAGCCTAATAGAAACTACAGAGGTAACAGGTAGCTATTTACAAATTTTTATCATTATAACAGGGGATAGTATATCCCAATAGATGTAGATGGGTATTCTAAAGCAGATGAGGGTATGAGATCACCAATACTCACTACAGACCTCGAGGAACTGTATCTCAACTTTTATGGTTGTCAATACGAAAACCAAATTATAAATCAGGACAATCATGAAACGAAATGAACATGACAAGTTTTTTTTCAAGTATGCAGCAAATGAACATATAAAGACCAGAGTTCGCCTCAGCAACAAAAATAAAATGTTTTAGAAAGAGCCCAAGGGTGTTATCATGGCAAATGGAGCTATTGACAGTTTTCTTGATTTTAGAAATTTTTGCAGTGTACAGCTATAATATGGTCAGTTGAAACTCAGTCTTACATTTGGTGCACTGGTTCTTTGGATTGGAAGAAAGAATATAACTCATACAGGTCAGGACAACCTCGTAATCTCTTCCCTAGGGAACAATGAATGACAACATGTTTTCCTTTCAGAAAAAGCTTGATGGTTTCTCGTTAGCATCTTTTCGATAACTTTTTCAGGATTTTACCTTGTATCTCTAAATGAAAGTAGGATTTCAATCTTCTTTTTTGAAAAATTGAGATTGTTCTTTTTTTTTGGCCTGTCACCTATGAAGATTTTACATGACACTCCCTTCAATAAATATTGCCATTACATCAATATGATGTATTTATGCATATATGTTTATAGACACACACAAATATAGGTCCAAATACGATATATGAAGATTGCATGACTGGGTTGAAACAAATATTGGTTAAACCACATGTTCTATGCCACATCTACATTAAACAAGCATCCTACAAGAGGCAAATGTAAGTAATGTTAAGTTCAATAATGCATGTTTTCATGATAACAAAAACATTGATTGAAGGACTAATGTAATACTTGAGTTTGTAATGATAAGAAAGGTATTATGGTCAGAACAAATTAAAATATGAGCAAAAGATCATCTGGCATATATTTGAACTCGAATTGCATGCAAAAATTTTAAGTCGGGGAAGAACAATAGAAGATCATCTACCAACCAACACAAGAATGTCCAAAGAAAAGGTTTCATTTGTAATTTTATTTCTCCTAAAGACACATTATAAAACTTGGTAAAAAAATAAGTACACAAGGCTCAAAACCCTTAAAAAAGAATTATATTAGGTTTTGGATCAATAATTAAAGTACGGTAATCATGAAAATTCAAAACCAGGAGTGGACGATCAACTGAACCTAAAAATGGTTGACTGAACTTGACTGCAGCTAAGAACTGCCCAAAAGGCGGTCGACTGCTACAAAATAGATAGTCAACCAACCTTACGCCAGCGATCAACCACTGAAGTTCCAAGAACCCAATGGTCATATTTTTATTTGATTGTTGGACCTACACGTGAGCCCTAACAGCCATATTTTGAAAGCCTTATAAAATGAGAACTTATGGACTGGTTTAAATATAAAAAAATGATGTGAATCCATTAAAAAATCTTTGTAAAAAAGGGTTTTGAGCTTAGTGTGTTGATACTCTCCCTTCCCAAGCTTTGTGAGAATGCTCTTAGAGTTTCTCTTCTTCGAGAGAAGTTTAGATTCCTCCTTAGCCCATATAAAAGTAGAGAAATGGTTCATTCTTAGTTGGAAAAAGGATTGTAAGGGTTTCTCCTAAGCTCGGTAAAAGAAGGGTGTAAGGGTTCGATCCGCATCTCGTTATGAGGATTGGTATAGTAAAAATCCCAAGAAGTCTTAGGTAGTGGATGTAGGCAAAGAGTGGCGAACCACTATAAATTCTTAAGCCTCATTTACTTTCTTGCATATTTATATATCTTGCAATTAGTATTACTTGCTCTTATATTACATATCTAGCTTGACTTAAGTTTGATATACATTTGACTCCTATGCTTTAGTTTAAATTTTTTGACTTGTTTTTAAATACTTAATTTTTGAGTTTAAATTCTTGGTCAATCCAATTTACCGTCCCCCCCCCCCCCCTCCCGTGGGTTGCCCTGGGCCTAACAAGTAATGCATCAAATATCATTGAAAGCAACTCCAATAAATCTCTTGCCCCACATAAAAGGGCATGCAGCAATAGCCTCCATGTTCCATGGTGGTTACAACTTACAAGTCTTCTCGAAGATCTAATAATGTCCAACTTCATACTGCAAAGCATGGGAAAAAGTATTCCCATCCTTATCCACCCTAGTAACAGATGTCGGTCCCAAGAAATCTATCACACATTTAGTCGAAGGTAAAGCAAAATTATATGTAAATAAGAAGACATTCTCATCTTGAACCAAAACTTATCTAATATTCTTCAGAAAATCATCCGCAAGGACTGTCCTCCCTATCCTGCCTAGCATAGTTGCACACAAATTCAAATACCAAGGGTGATAAAATTCTAAACCAAAAGTATTCTGTCCTAATGGAAAAAGAATCAGGACCTTTCAGACTAAAAATTCTTTAACTATTTTGTCTTCAAGGGCAAGCCCCCATCTTCCTAACAGTTTGGATCCCTTCAAAATGGATGACCTTAGAAAAACACACACTGACCCATCTAATCATGACATTGACATTGGAGGCAACAACAAGAAAGATTGAAAAATATTTGAGAAAGCTCAATGTCCCAATTCAAAGTTCTTTTCAAAAGAAAGCTCAATATCCCAGTCCAAAGTTCCTTTCAAAATATAATGCTCTTGTCTTTGTCAGTATTGAAGTTATCATTATTCCAAATCATTCATTTCATCTCATGATGTATTTCGATAATAAAAAGTGTTAAAAGGAGGCGCTAATCCTCTAATTCCTCCTTTCTGTAGATCAGTTAACCAGCCACATAGTATCACAAGCCATCAACTGCTCTGGTCTATCATCTACAACACAACTATTTTCCTACAAAAGAAGCATCTAGCTTCTCCATATCCTAAAAGCTTATATCTGCTGCTTTTTTACTCGAGAAGCCCCTGAAATCATCATTTCCCCCTTTAGTATACTATAGATATATCTCGCAATATTCTTTAATTTAGTTTCTCAAACAGTGATCTGCATAACTTACAAATGATAAAGCAGATGGTTGGTGTGAATTCTTTTCACTAGAGCAACTCTTCCCTAGAAATGTCAGCCAAACATGTCATCCTTCTAAACCTTCATGTTTTATTTCCAACAGAGCATACCAATCATGTTATTTTCCCAAACATCCAAAAAGGGCCCATGGTATTTAATTAGCAATTCATAATCAACCTTAATTTGACCACATCTGTAAGTCAAATCCTCTTAATTTCTACCAAGAAAACAACAACATCAAGTTCTAACATCCACTCAAAACAGATTAAAAAGAACTTTATATTTCACATTGTCCAGGTCATCAATGCTAAACATTGGGGCATTATTTTTGTACAAGTTAAAACTTGGATCCACGTCCTTCTGACTAACTTGCTATTCTACCAATAACCCTGCCCTATCAACCTTCACATACATTTCATTAAACAATTCCATTGCTACGGTGCAAAGAAGAGAGGAATAAACCTTGATCTTTTTATTATAGAAAAGAATAAACAAGGAAAAAAAAGATCAGTTAATTAAACTGAAATCTCATTATGAAAATAGAACACTTCAGCTACGCAACTTTGTCCCATATCTCATCCTATCCATCACATGCCACATTTGACCCCAATTCACACAGTCAATTTTTTCTAAGATAAAAAAACATTACATCACAATTCAATTTCAACAGAAAAATAATTGGCAATGCAACAACCAATATAGAAGTCAATTTGTTGTTTCAAAATAAGTATTAGATCTTCTGATTACCACCTTGAAAATAATAACATGGTTTTGATGTGTGCTTAATATCCTTTACCAAAGGCATGTTCCTTCTTTGAATATGGAGGGTAAGGTTTGAGTTCATTCCCAGTGACATGATTCCTTAAACAATGGTACGTCATGAACCTCATAATATGCCAAGCATATGGATAAATTAAAAAGAAAAGAAATTAAGGAGTACACTTCTTTTGGATTCAAATATCTTTTTTTCAATTTTTTCTCCTCAAAGTCCTCCAACTCAAGTTTTTTCTGACAAGTCCAAACCACGTACTCCATCCCCAGCAGGGGAAGAGGAGGCGGAGTATCGTCTCTCTATCACTTGAAACCTTCTTGAGTTCATATTCACTGATATCTTCAAAAAGAAAAAACAAAATCAATTATACAAGTATCTATCCTCAAAAATCATCCATCAACAAGAACCTCACTGTTCTTATCCCCTTACTGCAACAATCAACCTCAATATCTTGTGTCCAGATCAACTCATCCTTCCCTATCCAATCATTATTTTAAATCATCAGCAAACATCACTTAAATTTACAAGGTCCAATACCTGATAACTTAACCCAAAAGTATAGCCAAAAAACAAATCCAATGATCATTTGGTCCATTTACAAAAAATAAGGAATTCAAAACTTGTCAATCTTGGTCATAACCAATTCATGTATAAAGTTGGTGATCTACATTTTCACAAGTGCCACACCAATCAAATTGAGTCTCTTAGTCATGAAAGAAACAACATATGCTTGTATTGAGCATGACACTTCAGTTTCATCAAAGGATTAAGTAATCACAACCCCAAATTACCTTTATTGTATTAAAGACCAGCCCATATGTCTATGGTCCACTGAATGGTTATAACATTATAGCTAAAGATAAGGAGGGTTTCTGTCTTTGTAATACAAAGAAACCCTACTTTTATCAGTCCACAAACCAAGACGCCACTTAGTCTACAGTTGTCATGCCAAGACCTCCTCCACTCACAGGAGCCTCTCTGATATTTGTCTCTCAACAAATATGAACTAGTATAGCAAAAGATTAGTAGGGCTTGTCTGTCCTTTTCATATATAGCAAACCTACTTTAATCACTCCACAAAACCTAAATGCCACTTAGTCTATCTGTTGTTTTGCAAGGCCTCCACTCACAGGATCCTCCCTCTTATTTAATTTTAAAGCTCCTTCAACAAATATGAAGCAGATTTAATTCCAGATAGAAAGCATATTTAGTTTATACCAACAAAGAAATCTTATAATTGTAGATGTTTCCTATGTCTTCTTCAACACTCACACATCAAGGGTAAATCTTCATTAAATATTTAAACTTCATTTCATCACAAACTCCTCAATAAAAGTTACATAAACATTGCATACTATTGCAAGTCCATAGCTCAGACTGGTCAAGAAAAGCTAAAGTAAGACAAATCCCAAATAACAAAAGCTATACAGCTTGATCGTAAGTTTAGATTCTTCTTCTCACTGACAACCTGTGTCATGTCATATATTGGCTGTTGGTAATAGGTGCCATAGAAGAACTGCACATCATATGTCTTGGGACCTTCAGCTGAATAATGGTTTGAAAATACCTTTCCCACAATCTGTTTTTGAATCTATCACCACTATCAATGATGAATATACTCTAAACATGTAGGTGATGAAGCAAAGACTCCTAAGATCACCAAAGTCCTACTAAATTCTATAGGCAAAATATAATAATTTCCACTATCAGTGGCAACGCAGAGGACCCAACACATTTTAAAAGAAAAAAGTCATAATGGTAAGCACTCAATGCATTCAAATGGATGGATCTGTAAGAAAGTGTAAGCCCATAAAACAAACACACAAAAAAATCAACCATTTAGATAGGAATACAAAAAGAATGATTAAGGATGTGCACAATGATCATTTACTTGTCAACTGCCATATCTATTCTAGGTTGAATAAATACTGAAAAAAGCGATAAAATCAAGATTTGAAAAATAACAAGAATGTGATGAGAATGCGACATTAGATCCAGCTTGTTCTTCTTTAAATGCCAAATTCTAAGTAACCTCTCCATCCCCAACCAATTCAACCAGTAAATTACCAAAAGTAACATCTCCAAAGCTGAACGCACCTTAAAAATCTAAAACCATACGTCACCGCTAGGCATCTATTCCAGTCTCGATCACGAGAAAGCTGGACAGAACGAAACTTCTACAGAAACGGTGATGAGGGAACGCTATTATCATCATCAAAGTTCAGCAGCAAGTATCATAACCTCATAAAATCTAAGAAACATCATGATCTCATGCTTCAAAAAAAATAAATATATAATATATAAAAGTGACAAAACTGCAGAGAATCCAAAGCGACGAGTGGTTAGGAAGAAATATTAGATTAAAAGAAATGAATGAAGAAGAGAAATAGAACCCTAACCTCGACCAGTCGCCATCTCTCTGTCGAGTAGCTAGGACTCCAATCTCACGAAGAAAATCTTGCTATAATTAATTAGGCATAGCGAAGAGAACGAAATCTAAGATCCAGAGCTTTTCCTGTGACGCGATCGATCTCACCTTTCTTTCTTTATTCGCTCTCCTTCGAGATAAAAAAAAAAAAAAAAAAAAAAAAAAAAAAAAAGAAGCAAGAAGAAGCGTGGTCCGGATTTCTATTTCGTTTCGCAGGACCCTACGGGAGGTAGCGGAAGAGCAACCGACTCAACTGCCCGATGTGTTGTCCTTTTATTCCTCTCTCTCGCCGGTTACATGCCATCATAACTCGGTTGGGCGCATGCTACGCCTACATGGCCGGCCACATCAGATGAAAGCTCAGTGCGGATGCCGTAATGCCGTCCACCAGCTCGAATTTTGATATTTTTCTTTCCTACGGCTCGTTTGGTAGACAAAGTGACTTGCATAAGGAAATAAAATATTTAAAAATTAAATTTTTAAATATAAAATATCTAAATTTTTATATTTGATTGATCCTAAAAAAATAAGCATTTTTCTAATGAAGCTCTCCTATTCAAACAGTTTTTTTAAAAAAAATATATAAAATATCAATTATATCCTTTAATTTTTAAATATTTTTTTATCATCTATTTTTTTTAACTTCTATATGAGTTATAAAAAATAGTCAAGAAATCAATATATCAAAATTCTAAGTCAAAACAAAAAGTTTTAGATCAATTTGACACCCGTATATCTGAAGCAAAGCATTTTTTTTTCTCTCCTTCTCTCGCTTGCTGATTTAAAAAAAAAAAAAAAAAAAAAAGGTATACAACGAAAAAAAGGATATGTTGGGAAAAAAAAGAAAACATGCTCGATGGAAAAGTAAATCTCAGGTACCGATGCAATTTTATTTTTCATAAAATGTAAAAATTTAAATCACGTAGGAATAAAGTATTCCTATACGTACTAAAAGAACTAACCAAACAAACAAAATTTCGCACCAAACGAGCCTAAGTAATGCTATCACTCTTACGCTTTTATTATTTTTTAATGATACATTTTTATTATTTTTTAAAAAATAATAAACAAACCAAAATCATTAATATAGTAAAAAAATTTTAGGCATGACCGCTTAAACTCAAAACTGTTGTCATCTTCCAAATTATCATTTTTTTTATTTTTCTCATTTATTTTACTACTGGACCATTTTCTTTCTCCACCGATCTGTGCTTCTATCATGGTAGCACATAAACTCATTAAATTTAATTTTTAATTATAATATTCATGCACATAACTGATTGAAATTGATTGTTATTTATTTTTTATTTTTTAAATACTAATTTAATTTTATTCTAAAGAATACATATCATTTTACTTTTTTTAAATATATAAAATATTATGAAATATATATATATATAAAGTGATGCTAGAGTGTGGAGATAGTGTTTTCTATTCTCAAATCCAACGTAATGTAGACCCAAACAATGTATAGGATTTATGGGATGAATTATTGTTCCAACCCCCACTTATCAATGCTTGTAGTTTTGAAACATTTAGCCTAGGCTTGCTTGAAAGAAGCTCGGTGATTTGGGTCCCTCTCCAAAAGATATAGTTTCAAATGGCGGCCTACCAGAGAGTCACCCTATTTCATGATGGTAAATAGACATTGCAAAAATAAACGACACATATGTCGATCAAATGGCCCAAAATTCTTTGGCTACACTAGTGGTTCCCTTTGGGTTATTAAGCCCTCAGGGCTCGTTTGGTTCATGATAAAAGAGGTTACGAAATTTTATTTTCTGTATATTAAAATATTTGGTTCGCGCTTTTAAAATTCGTTCATGGAAATACTCCGTTCACACATGATTTGAATTTCTACATTTTATGAAAAATAAAATTTCATCGATACTATGAGATTTACTTTCCCACCATATCGTGTTTTCTTTTTCTTTCCAACATAGTATACTCTTTTTTTTAAATCAACGGATAAGAGATCTTTTCTACGTAATGATGCTTATTGATGTGTCAATTTGGTTTTTAATCATAAATTTTTTTTTGCTATCATTTTTTTTTTGGGCATATTTCTTTAGAAAGTTACAAAAATCTCATGATTGCATCCTATTATGATTTTGTTACTTTTTTTTCTATTTCTAAGATGATTTGAAGATTTTTTTATATTTTTTTTATTTATCGAAGGATGGCGTTGCGATGATTTGATCCAAGTTTAGGAACTTGAATAAATATTTTATTTCTATTTTTTTTTTAAGATATAATTGGTATTCTGAACACTTTTGTTTAATCATGAGAGCTTCATTCTTTTCTAAAAAAATATCTATTTTTTATGATTAATTAAATATAATAATTTTAATATTCTATATTAAAAAATTTACGATTCAAACGAGCCCTCAAGGGTCATGACTTCCTTTTGACATCTGAGAATAATAACTAGTGGTTCATCATGTGATAGTCTGATACGTGGCAGGCCACGAGGTCCTTTTGGCTCCCCCTGAAAGCACGGCCTATTCTGTGAGAGTTTAAATTCGTAGCAGGAATCTGGAGCTTGAGTTAGAATAAATCTAATACTTAACTTTACACCTTTTCGGTACCTGGTTCATAGTGCTGCTTAAATATTTTTTAATGTTTCGTTAAAAAGAAAAAGGGAAAAAAAAAATGCTTCCTTGAGAAGTAAAAATCAAAAAAAGTGGTTTACAACGTAGAAAATTAACCCATTTGACGTCAATTTTTTATTTTTTTACAATAAAATTAAGTATACATATAAGAAAACATATTTGGTACTTCATTTTTATTTCTATTTTTAAAAATTATTCTCATTATTTTTAAAAAAATAGAAGTATGAAAGTTTTAATTTTAATATTTTTAAAATAAAAAACTTATGTTTTGCATCATCATCACCAATAATATCTTTACGATTATTGCTGATGCCTCTATAATGACATATTCTATCTTGAACCCTATTACTCATGCCAACATTTTACTTAACAAAGCCTCTATGATTGGTAGTTTTTGGATGCATTTTCTCTTTGTAGGAATAATTCATGTTCTATTGATATTACTTGCCAAACTATTTTGCTTGCCCGTTTGAGCTTACGAAAAGAATTCCTTATCTACTTATATCATATTTGGTTGAGTTGAATTAATGCTGAGATTGAATGATGATTCTAGCTTTAATTCTATTTCATTGTTTGATTGCATAAAATGAAATCAAAATTGCTATCCCTTTGGAAGGGCAAGTCCTTTACTTAAAAGGATGGGCATTTCATGACCTCCACTCAAGAATCAAGATTCCATTATACTATCTCACCTGCTCTCTCTTTATTATTCCAACTTTATCCTTATGTTATGCTTAGAGAAGCATATTACTCCTAATATTAAATTTAATATAATAAAATAATATTCTTATAATTAAATATAATATTAATATTACATAATATTAATAATATTATATAAATTTCATAATATAGTGTTGTAATATTATAAAACTATTATATTACAATAGTTATCATAATATAAAAATTTTGTCATATTATAATATTATAATTATAATATAAAATAATATTCTAAGATTATAATTTTAAATTTTATAATATTAGGATATAATGACAAATTTGCCACATATCTATGGGTCATTGCTTTTCTTAACCAAGGAAGTAAGTCATTCCTTTGCCCCGCCTGAAATAAAAAATTGTTAAGATGAAATCCATACTAGAATCTTTTAGCATGGATTCTTTAGAAATATATGATAGAATTCTTTCCTAGAAACAATTAATTTCATCTTTCGAAGCTTAGTTGGCCAAGGCTGAAGCTTGCACCACCAAAGGACATTAGAGGACAAGGAGAGTCATTTGCAGAAAACTCACCAAAAAGAACTTAAGGCATTGGTGCCACTGGGATGGTTGACCATAAACTAAAGCTTCTTGGTTCCAGGGATTAGATATCATCAGCAAAAAGGATGTCCAAAGAGCTTCAAGGTAAATGAGATCGCATTCAGTACATTGTACATGGCTTATAATTTATGTTTCTATTTATACTGTGTTACACCTCCATATTTTTGTTTGCGACTGAAATCAAATCATCTAACTTTGTTGTTACTATATCCATGCCATCTTTATTTTAACCAATGAATTGCAAGAAATAATAAACACTTCCATCATTGATGGGATTTAGGAAATGATTCATTGATTGATAACTAATCCATTAAGGGTCTTGTGGCTTGAGCTAATTTGACATATGGCCTTCACTCAAATGCTTAGGAAAGTATCCCCTTATGTTAGGCCTAATGCATGTCTCCTTGCCTTGATCCTGAGTAGAGGATTGCATTTGATACTAAATTCTCATCATATGATCAATTACTCTCTTATTTGGTCGATCATGTTTTTTCATATAAATTACAATTATCCCTTATCAACTAATAATTAGACTAGTAAATTTTATCTTTCTTTTAGCTTGATACAAGGAAGTGCATTTTCATAATAAATGACCTTTTTAATCATCCTGAGCATCCGACTTAACAATTGAGGCCTTGTATTTCTTATCATGACCTTTTTTTTGTAGAATATTGTCTTGACCCTTTGGCCATTTTAGCTCTAGGTCAAAAAATATAGTCAGAGCTCATAACTGATCGAATTGTTTACCAAGTTAGTTAAAAAAACCTATAGTTTGACTCAAGGCATAGTCATTTTCTTGAATCTTTTGATCGCTTCTTTCAAGTCATCTAAGACTCAATCGATAATCAAGCTTTAAGTTTTTGTTAGACTCCCTACTATACTCTTTCACCAAATGTTGGATTGCCCATTCTTATAGACAAAAGGAAAAATAAAACTCAGCTTGTTAGCCTTATATGTAGAACAAGGCTATCATCTTACTTTATAATCATCTCATGCTGACCTAATATGCACTTCGTACGTGTCTATGATGCCATTGATAAGGGATTTGATGGAAATAGATATCATATGATGGGTGAAGGGTAATGGATGAATTTGATTTTCTTGACTTATAGTTTGTAGGCATTTAAGGTTATTATAATTATTTGTATCCTTTGTGACACTATTTTCTTCATGGTAAAGGGTTGAATAAGTTTAGCCTTCCAAGATTGAAGAAGACAAAGGATGGGGAGAAGAAGGGTGAGAATTTTGTTGAAGAAAGGGAGATTGAAGGGGAATATGGACTTGGGGACATGTTGGGAAGGAATAAAAACCTAGAAGGAGAAGAGTATTGAGAAGAGATTTTAGTTATATGGAGGAAATAAATAAAAGATTATAGAAGTTAGAGAGAATAAGAGAGAGGAAGACAAGTAGTCTTTTGGTAGGTCAAGAAGAAGACAATGATATGAGAGTGAGAAAGATAGAGAGCATGGAATGGATGCTAAGGCTATCTTAAAAAGTATGAGGATGTTTCTGATTTTGATTTTAAAATTAAAAAATCATTATTGAAAAGAAAAAAAAGCCATACTAAATTTGTAAATAGAAAAAATAATTTTTATTTTAAAATTATGCAATCTGAAAAACAGAACCATCTCATTTTGTAAATTACAAGATATTTTGACTCTTTTTAAAGTGATAAAGAAAATATGTGTCGACATGAGTTGATCAAGGATGCCTTTGTCTCAACTCAAGCTCAACTTGAAATCATTACATAATAAGCTTCATTTGAATATATCAAGTTAAGCTCGAATTAAAATTTATAGGCTTATATTTAATTTCACCCTAAGCTACCGTGAATGCTTCTCAATCAGTATACCGAAAATTATCGGACCTAATCCAACAGCTAACGTTTGACATAACTAACTTTTAGTCAAATATTGAAATCGAGCTTGAATAAATCTTGAATCAATCTTGAAACAAACCTAATTCAAGTTGATGAAATCTTTGTTCCATGACGACTTTTTTCTTTTTCTTTTTCTTTTTCTTTTTTTTTTCTTTTTCTGAACAGGGACCTTGCAGGAATTGACGAAGCGAGAACCAGGGATCCATCGATTATTAAGCCAATTTAACCCATTTGAAATTTAGTTTGACTTCGGCTCTGACCATATAACAAAAATAAAACCCAGCAATCAATCTAATGGTAGATCGGATCAATGGAACTCGATCAACGTCCGGCTCACAGCATAACATCTTATAGATGAAAACAGCCCTTGTAAAACCCACCGTAAGCCCCTGTCTGGAGAGCACGGAAGGCGAACCCTATCATCCAGATGCCGCCGCCGCTCCCGTCGGCCCTCCGCCGCCGCCTCCGGTGGCCGCCGGGGCCCCTGCAGAGCCGCACCTTCGTGGACGCCCGGGTGAAGTGGGTCCGCGACCGCGGCCTGGACCACGCCGTGGAGAAGGAGAAGCACCTCCAGCCCTTCCACGCCCTCAAAGACCTCGTCCGCTCCTCCTCCTCCCCCTCCCTCCCCCTCGCCACCATCGCCGCCCGCCGCGCCGACCTCGGCCTCCCCTTCCGCGCCATCCGCTTCATCCGCCTCTTCCCCGCCGCCTTCCTCGAAGAGCTTCCTCCACCGTCCGCCGCCGCTGCCCCTCCCCGGCCGGTCATCCACCCCACGCCGGAGCTCCTCCGCATCCACGACGAGGAGCAGCGTGCATTCGCCTCCTGCCGCGATGAAACCGCCGAGCGCCTCCTCCGTCTCCTCATGCTCGCTCCCCGCCGTCGCCTCCCACTCCACCTCGTCGACCGCCTCCGCTGGGACCTCGGCCTCCCTCGCGACTACCCCCGCTCCCTCCTCCCCGACTACCCCGACTACTTCCAGATCGTCCCCTCGTCTGCCGCCGGCAGGTCCGGCGCCCTCGATCTCGAGCTGGTATGCTACAGCAAGGACCTCGCCGTGTCAGCCATGGAGCGGTACGCGATGAGGACCGGCGGGTACAAGAAGGGCATGCCGCTCGCCTTCCCGCTCCAGTTCCCTCGGGGCTTCGAGCTGGAGAAGAAGGTGAGGAAGTGGCTGGACGAGTGGCAAAAGCTCCCCTATATCTCGCCCTATGAGGACGGGTCTCACCTCGCGCCAAGGAGCGATTTTGCTGAGAAGTGGACTGTGGGAGTGCTCCATGAGGTTCTCCACTTGCTTGTTCCTAAGAAGACCGAGAAAGAGAATTTGATTGTTCTCGGGCAGCATCTCGGGCTGCCACCGGGAATCAGGAAGGTGATTGCGCACCACCCGGGCATTTTCTATGTATCAAATAAGCTCAGGACGCAGACTGTTGTCCTCCGGGAGGCGTATAGGAGGGATTTGTTGGTCGAAAAGCACCCCCTGATGGGATTGAGGTATCAATACATTCACCTCATGCACAAGGGCAAGGAGATTGGTGGCAAGCGCAAGGGTGAGAAAACAAAAAGGAGTGGTCTACAGACTACAGATGATTATAAAATGGAAGAGGAAGAGGAAGAGGAAGAGGAAGATGATTATGAGGAGGAGGAGGAGGAAGATGAGGAGGAGGAGGAGGAGGAGGAGGAGGATGGGTTATCGGTGGATGTTGATACAGAAGAAGAGGAAAGTGATGATGAAGATGGGCACAGTAATCACTCTGTTGCCCAAGAGAATAGTTTGCCTCAAGGAGGAACATCTCAGCCTGTCAGAAGTAAGAAAACCATGATGATGAGATCTTCTGTTTGAGCTAGTCTTGCAGCTCTTCAAATTTTGTCTAGGAGAACAGAGAGCTTAAATTTGGCACGACTCAAAAATTATTTAGGAGCTGATCAGAGAGAGGATTTATATATAATCTCACTTTGGGTTTTAGGCTTCTGTTGAAAACAGAGAAGAATGAGCTACTCTTGACAGGTATCATATTTGTTTGGTCACGCATTATTCCATGTCACCTAGCGGGCAAGCAACTGTCAATTGATATCACGATTCATTTGTTGCATCAATGTTGTGCAGCACCTCACACAATTCTTAATTGACTGGAAGTCTTTGATTTGGTTTTATCCTTATGTCTCCATGTCTTGCAATAGTGGAAAGTCTCAATATCTGTTGTTATTGGAAAAGCTGTTTATTGAGATCAAGTTTTTAGTTCCTTAATATCTTTTAGGGTTGTAATGATTGAAAACTCTCCTTTGTCATTATTGATACAAAAGTTTTGGAAAACATAGATGGTATCCTGCAAAAGAATATCACTATCATGCCTCATAAATTCCATTGGTCTGTGCCAGCTTATTTTTCACTTAAGATTTTAATATGTGATTTCTGCTTGAAAGGTGTAGAAATTGGGAGGTGCTTTGTTGGCAATATATATGACATACTTGAATCTTTTGCTTCCTCGAGAAAAGAGGTAGTCTTATACTGTTATGACCACATCGTTAAGAATTTAGAACATTCACCATGTTTTTTTTGCTGTTACAGATATCCACAGTGTATATCTTGTACCATTAATAGTGTCATTAAAAGATCTAGGCCACTTAAGCATAGAGGGTTCTTGGAGTCTAGATGTATACCTAGGTACAAAACGTAAAGTGCAGGCATGCACCTAAGTGAAATGAAGGACACATTTTTAAAATAAATGGTAGAATAATTTATATAAGTAAGATTTATAATTATAATAAAAAAAACTAAAAAAATCATGATAGTAATATATTTAGCCTATTAGCTCAATGAAAAGTTTCATCTTTTTTAGTTGAATTTATAGTCCCTTGATATATGTCCTTCTCTTTCTTAAATGATAACATAATTTTCAATGTTCCATCTCTTTATCTTTCAATTTTTAACCTTTTTATAGGATAAAGAAAATAATTATGTATGAGTTGATGCATCATAAGATTAACACAGTTTAATAAATATGATGGACTTAAAAAATATATATATTACAAGTATAGCTTATTAAGAAAGGTATGCTTTTCTTACGCTTCAAATCAGATAAAAAACATGCATATTTGATAAAAGCACCTCACTTAAGGTATAAGAAGTGCTTAACTCTTGGCATCTAATACCTTATACCTTAAGCATACCTTAAAGTATAAGAAACGTCTAACTCTTGGCACCTTGCACCTTGTGCTTTAGGCGCGCCTTTAACAATATTGGCCATTAAGAAATTATAAATGGAGGATATGAGATATTGTTTTCCAAGATTCATTTTCTTACTTGAAGTAGACTGGATGGGAATGAGACTTTCAATTTCTTACTTCTCGAACATTGGCTAGATGGAAATGAGGCTTTACCCTTGCATATTTTGACATCTGTTTGTTTGAAACAAGAAATTCTTGTGATGATTTTGGTTTGGTTTTTGTGGATGAGTGTCCAGATTATTCTAGCCACAAGGGAGTCTGAATCCTCTGTGCTAGCTGTGTGCCCAGGCATGTGCTCCATTCAGGATTGGTTTGTGCACCAGGCCCTCTGTGCTGCATCAGATGTGGTTTGCATGCTGTATCAGTAGAGTGCTGCAGGGCTCAGCATGTGGACCAGTCCTGCGTATGTCATGTGCTTGCAGGCACAGAGGATCCACATTCGCCATAAGGAGCCATTTGGATGGAGTTGGACAGAATGGCAACTGAAAGAAAGTCCAATTTCTTCATTGGCCTTGACTTAAAACTATTTGGATACCTTATGGAAAAACATGCTCAAGGAAATGGTTCCACAAGCCAAAATGTACTCCTATATACTTTATTCTAAATTCTCACAATTTAACTTGAATGGTGAAGTAATTATTTTCCCCTTTTTTCCCTGAAGGGTGAGTCAGACTCCATAACCTTTTATGCCTATGATAGTCACACTAATGATATCTTTGACTTTTCATGCCCAGTTGCTTATAGTTGGACTTGACTACACTTATGTGTAACCAAGCTCAAATTGGTCACCTTCCTCACCCTTAAATTCATACGGATCTTGAAGCAAAAAAGTCATTCGTTAACCACCGTTTGTGACATCTGTCTTGTTTCCATGAATGCGTCTTGTTTTTTTGCGATGCACTACGTATAAAATAGTTTTTATTACAATGTAGAATAGGGATATGAGCCATATCTATATTCTTTTAACTAAAGAATAGGGATATGAGCTATATTTCTATACTATTACTCAGATACTTTTTGTTGAAAAACATACATAAATCATATCTCTATTCTTTTAATTAAAGAATAGGAATATGAGATATATTACTGTTCTGCTACTTATATACTTTTTCGCTGAAGAATAAGGATATGAACCACATCTCTGTTCTTTAATTAAAAGAATAGGGATATGGCTTATATTCTTATTCTTTAGCAAAGAAGTATATAAATAATAGAAACTATTTTACATGTAGTGCATTGCGAAAAAATGAGGTGCATTTATGGAGATGGGACGGACATGACAAATGATAGTTAATGAATGATTTTTTTTGCTTCAAGATCAATGTGGATCCAAGGATAAGGAATGTAATCAGATTTAGGCTTGGCTATATGCAAATGTAGCTAAGTCTATCTCTCTCTATATATATATATTGAATGCAATTTCTAATTTCTTTCATTATGTATATGGTCAACTGATGTTGTAGCAATCATGAGGATCGCCAGTGCATCCTCTTGGCTCATAATCTTTCAAGACATATCATTCCAGCCCATCAGGTAACCATGTGGTTCTTGTAAAGTTGTTGAACCAATCTGTTCTGTGATCAATGTCAATTGCAATGTACAATGAACTGCAGAGTTTCATGGTATAGTTAGGTTTCTCAATTTCAAAATGTAAGAATAAATAATTAATATGACTGGGACAAAACACTTTAATTTAGTTCTAAAGTATTGTTTTACTTCAATAGAGTTTGAGCCATATCTTTTCTCAAGAATATCTGATGTTGGATGTGAGGTGCACAACATAATATTTAATATAATGATGGCCAGGCAGGGCCTTCCCTCAGGCTTGGATGCACTTCTGTAAACCTTTTTTCTGAAGTCATCAACATCTGTTTTAGAAGCATATGATTTGTTGTGGTGTAAAGGTCTTGGGCTCTCTGTGATCATTGCTTACATTATTTTCTTTCTTTTTTCTCTATAAATTTTTGTAATGTCTATGGCAGCCTCTGTGTGCGTATGCGTTTTGAAGAGCTATACAAGTAGCAAGCGTTAGAATAGGTGAAGCTTTGTAGCTTTTTGGGAGATGGCAAGGTGGTTAACTGGTTTCATGCACTTTATAAAAAAGAAACTAATATTATATTGGCTTATGATGCCATTGCTGGTCTAGGGAATATCATCATGGTTTATATCCTTATCCTGAAAAATATGGATCCAAGGATTAATTAGATTGTGATATCTAATGTCATATCAAATCTATAACTCCTGAACCTTCTTGTTCATCACAATGGAAGATGAATCTTGTGCTTGAACTTGAAGGCTACAGCTTCTTGTTGGGCATTCTCCAGAAAGAAATTGATATTTAGCTTGGTAAAGTTTGTGCTTATCAGCACCACTCTTGTCACATCCTTTCAAGCCCCAAGTGAGGATGTCATTTTGCCTACAATGGACTCTAAATAAAATTTTTCTAGCTCAACTTTTGGTAGTCAATATGGTCTATTATTGCTATTTTTAGGAACCATGCACTTATTGTGGACAATGATTTATTTGTAATAATTGTCTTTTCTGTTAAAATAGTTGAGCATTTTGGTCATGTTTGCGTTCCAGAATCTAACTGGAAAGCTGTTTGATTGATCATAGCATTTCAAATTATATTTCTTTGATGCTTTGCCAGCTCTTTTTCAATCATATTATCCTTTTACCTTGGAGAAACAAAGGCAGAGAAAAAAATATTAGGCCTCTATATTAGTGAGATTATCACCATATGATACATTAAAAGATATAACAAACATATAATTTTCAGATTTAACAATATTTCGCTCTTTTTTAAATTATATTACTAAGTACATGCTCTGGATGCAGCATGCAGTGATTAGGGGTGCTATTGAGTCCTGATTTTACTAAACCCGGATCCATGCCCGATAAGATTTCAGTTCTAACTTTTGTTTCATACCTAGTCCATTGAAGGATCAGATCATGTTATCGGGTTTGCATCAGTTAGAGGTTGTGTGGAACTATGAAAAGGTCACAACCTCTCCTGTTATATACTTTATCGCAGATCTGGATTTATTGAAATCTAGAGATCTTCCAACATGAATTTAAGCCACCCAGTTCAGTTTTTTAACGTGTTGCATATCTCATGAATGAGTTCTGGTAGTCCAGCCCTTGGGGCCTTATGCTAAGAAGGGCTATCCCCTGTCTTGTAACCAATGCCTAGATAGTTTCACCTCCAGGATTTTTAATTATTTCTTTTCTTTTAGCTTCATTTATTGTGTCCAACTGGAGAAACCGACAATTTTATTTTTTTTATTTTTCCATTTTTGATTGAGTGCTATTAGTCGACTCCATTCTTCCTTGGAAGCTTTCCCTTTTTGTATTGTTTTGAATCTGCCTTTGTTTCTGATCCTCTATTTGCTCTTGGTTACCCTCCATACTATGATGGTTCAGAATATGACTAGAGAAGTTCTTCATCTTATAATTTAGCTACTTCTCACATGGGGCCTTTTGTCCATGCTCTTGAGGATTCTTTGGGAACTGAGGAAAAGATTCCAGATCAGTGGAGGAAAGAATTAGAAATTTTATATTTTTGATTCATCTTCTTAAGTGTTTTATCAGCTGTTTTTGAAGCCTACCTGTTGGGTTTTCTCTAAACCCATCCTTTTCTCCTTTCTTTTTCTTTTGCTCTTTTTTTTATTTTTTTTTGCGTGCTTAGAGGAAAGCATAAGCAAATAGCCCTAGCTAAAATTCAATTATATTTCTTCCACATTTTTACTTGGATAGCTCATCATATAACATCCAAAACTTAGTATGCTATATTGATACACATGGTATCGTACCAGTACTAAACTGAAACTCAAGACCTGTGCATACTGAGTTTTAGTACGCTGAACCGACCTACGTACCAAGTATACCGATACTGTACCAATTTGGTACAGGGTCCATTACCGAGACAGCAAATCTTGACCCGAAGGAATGTCCACTTGTGTTGTTGATGATTATAATGACTTTGCTAGTTGTTAATGCCATTATATAAATGCATACTATGTTTAAAGTGAAAAAATCTGCATCATAAATGAGGAAATGTTTACCATTAATTGATTCATTTTTTATCAGATTTATGTGTGCCAGTTATTTGGTACATCTGGCAGCAAAAAGTGTGCAGGCACGCTAGTTTCAGATTTTGGCCTTTTCATCAATGAAGAGTTCTGGAGTGGGTGGTTCATAGCTTTGGTGAATAGCAATGTTAATGCCATCTCCAACAGCAAAATCTTCTCTACAAAATGGAGATGATGTAATATATCATTGACATAGGGTGAAATGTGCTATCTAGATTAGTATGGTGGTGCTTGCGACAATGAGCTCAGCTGTTCCTGGCATCAGGTGACTGCCTAACCAGGTAAAACCATGTGTTATGCTGATTAGTATTCTAAATTATTTTTCCATGAAAGAATACATGATAAGAACTATTCCTCTCTGCCTGATAACAACTTTCTTAGAACTAAGCTCAGCTTTATTGCTCCATCATCTAGTTGCTGAATAATTCTTCTCATCATGCAAACTAAGTGCTGACCTAGACAAAAATATCTGTTATCTGTGTTGATGTTATGAAGTTCAGGTTGTATACCCAAACAATATCTGAATTCTTTTAAGTTTCTCAGACTTTGGAATTCAGCTTTTTAAGACTGGCAAGAAATATTTCCTTTGTTTTATAGCTGGGCCTTCATGCTCTTTCATGCTTGAGTCTAACTATGCCCCTTTTTTCCTCCACTCAAAAGTGAATATCTAAAGAACTGATTCCATTAAGATTTGAATTCATATGGATTTGTTCAAACTAAAAAGAAAAAAAAAAAGGGATGCATTGAGATATTATGGAGTAAAGGTTGGGATCTTGATTTAAAGCCATGAAGAACCAGCAAAACCAATTCATGAAGAACACCTAGTTTATTTCAAGTAAGATCCGACAATTTCTAAATATACTTATTTCATTATCTAAAAACAATATTTATATTTTTTTTTCCAATTATATGGATATTTTGTCCTTTGGTCTTTCTAGTTTCCAATTTTTCCTAGTTCTCCCATGATTAATTACGTAGTGTTGAATTTTGACATGAGGCTCAATAATTCCTATGCTACTAATGGGATTACATAGAGCATCAACAATTTCTGAGAGTGAGTGAGGCATGGTTCTGAAGTAGTAATCCTGAAACAAGAGCCATCATTTTATATAATTGGGTTGAGTTCAGAGTGTTTTATTCATAAAAAGAGCCTCATTAGTATATTATTCTTTGTTTTATAATATAATTGTAGCTTGCATGTCGTCTTACTTCATAATTGGATCCTTTAAATGTGAACCACTGGAATATTGTAGAATATATCTTATTTCTTTGTTGAATGCAACTTGCAAATATGGTTATCATCAAGAATAACAGCTGACATTTATCTTAAAACCCCAGATGGTACATCTTAACTCCATAGCAGGCAACCATTTGGTTGCAGTTGCATGAATCTCCTCTTATCATATTAACTTGCGGAACTTTCTTTTTGCAGGTCATTAATGCAGTCATGGATTATAAGAGCGAGAATCCTTCCATGAACTCAACAAACTCTAAAATTTTGCAATCTTGATGTGGCAATGATCAATCCAAAGATATCCTTGTGCAGTGCATATTTGAGATGGAAATACTACATTTTTTTTCACAATCAAATTGTGATGGAAGTAAATCCAATACTAAGTGGCTATGCTAGACTAGCAAATTCTGTTGGACCCTAAGACTAAAAAGAAAAAAATAAATAAATAAATAAATAAATTAGGGTAGTCACAAACTAGGACGTGGCCCAACTTAGGTTGACCTACTTCTAACCTTATATTTGAGAGGCCTAAGACTATTATCGTCATCATTCTCAAATCCAAACATAAAAGATTAAAAGTCACGGAGCCTAACTTGCAAACCACTTCTATCCTTCTTCAAGGCTTCTAAGCCTATTGATTTTTTAAAATTTTTATGTTTGCAGTGTAATAAATTATTTTTAAAATCTTATTTATATTCAGTTTTAGAAATAAAAGATTAACAAAAAAAAAAAAGATTAGTTAATCCTAGATTTTTCTTTTTTTTTTTTTTTCTGGCAATAAAAGATTATCAAGAGTATTTAGCCTCTCTCGCTTTAAAACAACCCCTTACCCTTACTTTTGTGCGTGTGGCATGCTCACTTGTAGATTTTTTTTAATATTATATTATATTATAAATAATTTAGAAGAAGAGAAAAATAAATTAAAATTTAAAAGATATTAGCAAACCTTGATCGATAAAATCACACCCGCGCTCCTCCTGCCAAAACTAATACAGGGAACGGAAATGGGAATCATCATCGGGTGCCCCATTACCCACCAGCCAAACCAGCCCATTGGATCCATATGGCAGGTATACGGAGCCCAAATGTAACAAGCCCACGGAAACACTAAATGCCGATATATTTAGAGGTTTCCAATCGCTAGCAGCGCGAGGAACCAGGCTGCGGTCAAGAAGTTAGCAGAGAAGGGAAGGGAAGGAATCGCGCGCGCGAAGGGTGCGAGAATGGGAGCCATAGCGAGCGCGGTGATCGCCATTGCGGCGGTGATCCTAGGGTGGATCACCATCGAGGTTGCCTGCAAGCCGTGCCTCGACCAAGGCCGCGACGCCATCGACCGCGCCCTCAACCCCAATTACGACCCCGATTCCTCCCTCATCGCCCCGACCCCGACCCCGACCCCGACCCCGACCCAGCCACTCCTCGATCCCAATCCACTACCTGCTACCTCCGCGAAGGCCATCTAACCGGTCTACTGCCTTTTGATCTGGTAATAAGATCATAAAATCATCATCTCATCTCTCAGATGAAAGGCCTTTTTATCTTTTTCTTTTCATGGGTTTTGGCTGAAGATTTGTACATGGATCTTATCTTTGGTTGTGGGTATATTGTTTGATGGATTCGAGATGGGAAGATCCTTTTGCCCTGCATATGGTGTTGCTTTTATGTATTTGGTGGCTTCCTGCATCCATTACTGTTAAGTTTGACCGATTATATTATGACGCTATGACTTCTTCTTTGATGTGGTTTTTAAGTTTTTTGAGTGTTGTGTGTGCCTGTAGCGGAAGATGTCTGATAAATTCTGCGTTTAGATAATCAGAAGTTATGTTTAGATCACTACGAGCCTGTAGAAATGTGATTAACATCATTTCATTTCTGTTATCCAAATGGATTATGAAAAACATGTCCAACAGAAGAACAGGATCTGGTGCCAAATTTCCTCCTTAGTGATCCGAAATAAAAAAAAGGTAACGAAGATAATTAATTAGTGTTTTGTCGTTAAAATCTATATACAAAAAAATAGATACACGGCAGCGTCCAAGGATTTCTATCTAAGATAAGAACATCGACCTTTAGTTTTGGATTTGACATTGGCTGGATATGGCACATCACACTCGGTTCTCATCACCTCCTTGGCTGCTATCATCAGCAGCAACTCCAGGCTCTTCCTCCATTAGATTTTCTGCTTCTTCGTTAATGCCAGCATTCCCATTGTCGTACGCTTGGGAACTTACCACACGACCGCTTAAATCCTTGTGTTTCAAGTTGCCTGTTGATGGTTTGAGAAAAGGTAAGGTTCAAAGTCTATAAGACCACCTATTCTGATGCCGAGTGGGTGATATAGCACTAATGTGAGAAGCTCGAACGTACACTGATACAAATGCTTAAATGTTTTATATGATGAGACAGCATGATACTGGAAATGAGACAGAAAAATGCCTATGCCCGGATGATTATTAACCTACCCATCCAAAAACTGCAACCGCTTGAAGTATTGTGTAACAAAGCCTTAACATGGAACACAAAGCGCTCCAAAGACCTCTTAGTGGCAGGAACCTTGCTTGTGACCATTGTCCGTTTCGACCCCTAAGCAAAAAAATGTTATCGGATTGAAGACGGAGAGACATCGATCGGTCAGAGACAGCTAGATGCATAAACAAAATCCTACCTTAGCCTCAGAACACAGTGTCTGTATAATTCTTGTTGCCTTTTGAAGCTCCCTGACCTGCACACATTATTAAGGTGAGAAGGAAGTCTGGTATGAAGGCGATTTTACACTGCCAACCAGCAAGAAACAAGACAGGTCTTACCATTTGAATTATAATGTCATTATGTTCCTGGAAATGGTCTCGTAAGAAGTCAAATGCTGGAGAAATATTCATTATTCAGTGTCCCACCAACAATCATTTGAAAACTGTTGAGATTTAGATCGTTTACCTTTAAGGAAAATATCAACAAACTTGCCTCCATACTTGACCGCCATAGCATGCACAGCCACCTGCATCCACAGAACAGAGTAAATAGACAGCTTTTTTTTTTTTTTTTGGTGCAACATTTATTTCATTATTTGAAGTAAAAGCGTTCATGCTATGGAATAGTGTGAAGTAATTGAAGAAAACAGAGATGCACCAGCTTTCTGAGAAGAAACATATTCAAGGTGAAGCCGTGAAGATACCTTATGTACAACAATCAGATAACATCTTGACTCCTAAGGCTTTGCATGTCGTTTTTCATACGAATTCAACAGATAACTGGTAAAGCGTATTCAATATAACAGGATCATCAAAGTGAAAACTCCAAACCAGATAACTGGCCAGCTGCCATGGGCTTATACAAGTGAATAAGCAAATGTAGGTTGTAGTGATAAATATATCCACAATATCTCAAGCTGGACCAATTGTGCAGGCCACTTCTCATCGTGCCTTGCCGGAGCAGAATAAGTCAGATTTAGTGATTTCTCACTATCATTTCAGAATAAATACTTCATATGCCTTGTTTCTAAATACTTTTTTTTCATTGATACAACTATATAAGCACCAACCCAGCAGATTTTGTAATGGCAATTGGAATGCTTTCTTGCTTTCTATTTGTCTGTTTCCTCAAATTTAGGCAACCACCTTGTCGGGTTAATATCTAAATATCTACATCTTCAAGGATTCCGTGTTCTAATTACTGCACAAAATGGAAAGATATTTGTCCTGGCGATATTCTAAAATGGAGGTTGTCCAAACACTTCATCCAATCCATATGATACGGTTGCAAACTTAAAATGGAATACTAATTGTATCTATTCCAAAACTTTAACACATTAGACAATTTAGTGACAAAAACTTGGGATATAAATGTGCAACTGGGTTCATCATGCTCCAGCATATCCACATATATATTGGATATGAAAGGAAAACTAATTTGCTCTATTGACAACCAAATGCATCTTCCAGCTCTAACTGGCCATTCAATCAGCTAACCGCACACATGAAACATTGAGGGATGCATTATCAGTCATAATTTCCATAAAGATGTGTCAAATAAATTGAATAAATGGAGCTATTATAAGAGGCTTAGAGGCTAAAGTCCAATAGATTACAAGTAATTTTAGGAAGATAAATGATAACTAATCTGTATTGTTAGTGATATGTTTTTACAAGGCAAAAAAGAGCAGTTGTTACCTTGTCATGATCCTTGCACATATTTACCAAAGATACAACCACATCCACCGATTGGCGGAGTTTTATTAACAACTTCTTTTGATCTTTCTGTTGCACTTTTGCTGTAGTCTTCAAACTGACTTCCTTGACCTAAAGGAAAGAAATAGTACAAACTTTGAAATACAGAGGTAGAGTGCTCATAACAATGTCTCAATCACATTGTTAGCTTCATAACTCACCATTTTATTTAGAACATCAAGGTTCTCTTCATGCTGCACAATTTCAAGGTCTATAAATTTCTGAGCAGTGGAGAAGAAGCTAAAAAATAGTTTAACTAGAGATTCTAAAAGCACTAACCAGAACACGGTACCATGTGAGAAACATTGTTGGACATAATGTTGGAAAGCCGTGGGAGGCTTGTGTGTTCTTAGCTTTGCATGAAGGGACCTGAAATACAAAAGATTATCTTTTTACTTCACAAGTTATGGCCATGGTTTTCATTAGATAGACTTAACTATTTGACCTTTAACATGATTGCTTATGATGTATGTCTTGCACCACAATTGTAAGCAAACAGCAATCAAATATAAACATAGGATACATATAACATATTAAAAGAGTCATCTGTTCTTATAATGGTAGAGAAGAACATTTAGTAAAAATTGATGTCTATTATCTATGTAAGAAAGCAAAGGCCATAGTATTTGCATGCACCTGAGGCAGTATTGAGCAAGCTAACTCTTCAAGTAAGTCAGAAGAGGATTCGCTATTTTTCAGGTATATTTGCAGTATCTTCTGTATTATGTCACTCTGAAAGCGAATAGAGGGAAAAATATAAGAATAGCGAGCAGTTATCACTTAAGCTGGCATCCTTATCCATTATTGTGGTTAAGAATTGCAAAATAATTCAATGCTTCCTTACTTTAGTTTTCCATCCATTTTCATTATCCTCAGTACCCGGATCATGCATTAACAATTCACGGGCAGAAAACCCAAGCCTGCTTTGTAAGAAAGAAAGGATTTTCTGAGAGCATCCCACACCCATGTTCTTCCCATTTCCTTCTGAAGAATTGCCAAGTAGCATAGCAATTGAGCTCACAATTGACTGCAGAATTACTAGGATTTCTGATGCTATCAAGAATGAGAATGAGCCTACTGCACAAAATAAGACCTTTTTTTAACAATGCTGTAACTGAGATGCAGTATAATTTTGTGGCACAGGAATTTGGCAAAAGATTTACTTATCATTACCTGTATTCATGACACCCTCAAATAATGAATACACACCACAATACAAGTAATCTATGTGCCCAGGTGATGGAAATGGTTGGATCCCTGAAATGAAATGATCTAGTTTTTCAACTGGTTGGAAAGCTTCTAACAAGTCCCTGAGAATTGGCAAATTTGTCTGAAGGAATATATCTGGAAGGCTTATCAACTGCACCCAAATGAGGAAAAATAATTGACTGCATAATCATCATAAAAGAAAAGTTGAGAACAAAAGGTTGGAAACTATACCTTGCTATAGCAGCAAAGAACTTCTCTAAACACAGAACTAGCAGCAGAAGATTTTGAAACCATTAGATATGGTATATCTGGGTTACCAGCAGAGGCGGAGCGAGACTTCCAATGATCTTGGCAAGTTTCAGAGCCTACAAGGTCATCATTTATAATGATTATATTGCATGACATTAGATGCAAGTAGCCAGAATTTATGAAATACCAATAGCATCTTACCATCTTTAAGAATAGAAAGCGCACAATCTAAATGTCTCCTTAAGCTTGTAAACAATGGTCTAATCTTGCTCAAAAACTCATTTGCCGTCATTCTGCAGCAGCCAGGTGGAGCCTTTGCCAAGGAAGCAGTTGGAAACTGTCTGCTTGGAGGATTTAAATAGTCTAGCTTGCTGTGAAAATCTCGTAGAATGTACAGATGCAATGGCAGCTAGAACAGAGAACAAGAATTAGACTTCAGTCAATCTCACATGTTTGAAAGGATAAAGCAATCCACCAAAATACAACATGAGATAGAAGTCTACCTCAGCTGCAGGATCAGAACAACAGGAATCTTGGGTCTGCAATAGAAGGAAATAAACACTCAATCTGATATCCATTAAATCAACTACAGATTGTTTAAACCATAGTGATTCTATTGCAGCATGTAGCATATCACAGTTGTGTTAGCATGCATACAAAGCTACTGACTCAGCTTATGGACAAATTACCGGGAGGGACTCCAAATATATTTTAATGAACTAAAGGTAACTATCAAACTTAGAGATAAACACTTCACTCATTAGTCTCAAATGTAAAGAGTCCAGGACCTTGGATGCTCAACATCCAATGACTCATAGAATAGATCAAATATATGATTTTAACTAAAAATAGTTGCACTCTGAATGATGTAGCTGCCTTCCTTGGGGGAATTGCAGCATTCTGAAATCTGAATGATGCATCATGATTTGATTGGCCCACTGGGCACAGTCCTCAGCCATCTCAAATGAGTCAGATGAAGACAGGAATTATAGTGCACGGCTCACACCTGAAATGGTCTGAGTTTCCACCTATCAGATGATGGAAATCCAACATATTAGTTCGGAAGGCTGCATTCTATCTGACACATGACAGCTAAATCTGCTAAAGTCCTCTGCAACACCAACCATGGTTTGCTGAACTGGTCCTTAAATTAATGGCGAGGAGTGAAAAAGCGGTCCTAAAAAATTGTATCTACGTTCTATTGCATGACCACCCATTCTAAAACATGCCAACAGAGATCATTCATGCACTCATCTTGTAGGAACACGGTCCAAAAGATCCTACTGTGAGAAATGGATACTTAGGATGAACAAATTTTTTTCTTAAAAGCAGGGTCAGACATTAGGCTTGCAAGCCAATGGAGTGGATGGTGAAAATGAAAACAGAAGGAAGAAATATTGTGTGTTTTTTTCAGATATTCTAGGAAAAGTTTAATATAGCAAGCGAGATTATATGGTAAGAGGTAAGAAAGACTGAAGATATGGAGCTTGCAGAATGAAATGGAGAGAAGGGAGACTGCCACTGGAAAAGACTGCTTACATGAGAATAGCGACTGTGGATGTCACAAGTCAAGCTACCAAAGAAAGAAGGCAGGCCTTTCTTCATCAATGGGGCTACAAAATAAATTGTTTGCCATGTGAACAGGGGTCACAACAGGGTGTGGGTTATTCAGAAGTCCTTTTCCATGTTACTGGGCAAGCTGACATATAGTAAAATTCAGGCTACGAGTCCTCTCGGGAACAGCAAAATCATATAAAAGGCTGGTTCGATCTTGTTATAAAATACAGTCCAATTTTTTTTATACTCATCAGCTTAGTACCATTTTCTTAAAAAGAGAAGATCAGGCAAGGCTTAGTCACTTTCTTTAAGAACGTATAAGAGAGAATAGGTTAGGTCAAAGTGAGTTAAATATTTGCATATTTAGTTTTTAACAACTCTCAGAGCATCTTTTAAATGGTTCAGCGGACAAAAATAGCTATTTAACTACTTGTTCCATGTTTAAATGTTTTGGTACCGCATAATGAATTGAAAGAGTGTCTAAGCATTTGGGCAGCCATTTTGCTAACCCTGATGTGCAATATATCAATAGAATATATATATCCCATGCCCTGTCTTAGTCAAGTTTCGGGAATATATCATGCCAATGACCGATATCTATACCGCTGCGTGACATCAACCTTCTTGACTACTATGTCATAGTTGCTCATAGCATTGTTTGTAGCACATGTTAATGGAGTAGGCACAAATATATCCTCATTTATAGTTGTCAGCAACTAAGCATATACAGATGCCGATGTAATCATAGGATAACACTAAAATAAAGACGAAAAAAGTAAGAAAACAAGGCAATTCCCATGTGGGCATTCTAAACTACTAGTCATGATGTAAGTAGAATATGGCTTTAAAAACTATCACTAGCCATTCTTACCTCAGAGAAGGTTAACAAAGATAGGCAATCAACACGTAGGGGTCTGAATTTGAATCGTTGTGATTCCAAAATCAATGGTGCCGCCAATATATCCACAAGCCCAAATTCATTGGAGTCCATTGCCTCATGATCACAGCTTATTTTCACAATTGATGAGGGTCCTGGAGAGCTCCCATTTGAGGCATCTTGATTTATAACTGCACCTGCTCTTTTCAGTGCATCAATTATTGTAGGCTGCTTGAGCTTTCCACTGGGATCCAACTTTTCCGAGGCTAAATCTTTTTTTCGTTTTCTCTTGTTTGGAGAAGTGATTTCTGCACTTAATTTTTCCTGTTGCTTTGAATGATCATGCTTGCTTAAAAGAGGTGATCCAGAATCCTCCGCAACATAATGAAGTTCAGGTAAAGATAGAGGGTGAGACTTGAGGGAAGCATTCAGTAAGCCCTCCGTTAAACTGCATGAAACAAACCCCTTTAATCAGATTTTCACAAATACCATGATAAGCATATTGGCAATATAATATAACATAAAATGCTTAAAACATCTAGAAAATAAGAATGTTTTCATTCAGGCCCACGCTTACAGTTAAGAACTGGTTAGCACTAAGCTTGCTTAGCAACAGACAACTTACTAGGAACCTATGCTTAGCAACAGACAACTTACTAGGAACCTACATGACTATCATTAAACATTCAGTGGTTTCATTTGCCTTTATCATGCAATTGGCAATTATGGATACATTAAGGTGGTAAAACAACTTCTCCAATTTATCATGTCATTTTTAAAGAGTTAAAAGCTCATTAAAACTCATTTGAAATGCTAGGAAATAAATATAAATATGGTCAATTTATCTGTGTAAACTATAAAGCATTTTTAAGGTAGCTATCAGCACATTATATTATAGGCAAATGGTATGCTAATGCATTGCTTTCATCTTGATATGAATGTAAATAAATGGAACTGTCGCATGTTTGATAAGATGGATAACATATAGACAGCAAGCCACATGCCATACGCTATATACACCAAGTACCCACTCAAAAAAGAATACCTTTAGCAAGTGTATCTGGTTAACTGCAAGATTGTAAAATCTTAAAGCTAACATTTTCATATAGACTTGAAATGGAAAACTAGGCTCGTCCCTCATAACTAGGTGTGCAGATGGATAGATCAGGTGGGTTCAGGTCTGGCTCAGACTATGTATTAGCAAAAATCTGTCAACCCAACCCAAATCAAACTCATTTATTAAACAGGTCAGAAAATCAAAACAAGCCCGATCTGTTTGTTAAACAGTTAGCCTGACCTGACATGCATAACTCATTTAATAAACAAGTCACAGTCATGGCTATGATAATAGGCTAAAAGATCTTACACAGGTTAAATAAGTCTCAAATGGGTTAAACAGGTTGGTCTGTAACCATATCAACCCAACCCAATTATTAAAAAGGATGAAACAGGTTAGACAGGCTAAGACTCTAAACCTGAATCTGACCCATTTGAATGGGTTAAATCGTGTTGAGCCATGTACAACTCAAACTCATTTAATCCAAACATGAAACCATTTCTTGGGTCAGTTATGGGTTAAGCCATAAATTGCCACCCCTACTAATAACTAGTTCTTATATATTTCCTTGCTTTAAACATGCCCTTCATAATTCGATGTATGCATTTAATTTGCTAGTTCACTTGTTACTCACAAAGCTACCTCAATTTGGTAACACAACATATGGCATATCCATTTCAATAAATACCTTTTTCAGGTTCTATACTTTGATGAAGCATTTTTCAGTCAATTGCCAGGGTAAGAATATGATCTAAGTGCTTGTCAGCTTGGTGCCAAGCATGCTAAAAACCAGAATTGCATGACATGTCCCAATACCAGCACATGAGTGTCACTTGTCAAATTTTTTGGTGTTGAATAATTAATTTAATAGCTGGTTCCAGTCATACTTTACATTCCAAATTATCTTCTATATGTTTCTCTTGGCTCTTACTAATTATTATCTTTGTTTTTTGTCCTTATTGATCTTTGTCAGCAAACTATTTAATAACTCCAGAAAAGACTTACTGGACAATTCAACTTTCTACATCGTACTATTTCTCATCCTAGAATTGGAGTTTGTATTATACTAAAGCATTATGTCTCTTCAACCCTACTTAAACCTATTTTTCTAATTCAATTGTCGTAGCCTCCAATTTACTAACATCTTTATGTAGATGCCCTTGCAATCATGGTTTCAAATCTGATGTAATGTTCCATAGGAGATCAAAACAAGTTACCGTCCCATGTGTTAGGACAGGACCTGTCCCATTATTATCCCAATATCCTAATTGGCGTGTCCTGCAACATCCCCCTCCCAAGTCGGGATGAGACAGGACAGTGGCATATCTTGTTTTATGAAAAAACTGAAATGACTCCATCCCACAAGATTTAAATCTTGCTTGTGAGCCATCCTCTAAACAAACTCTCTCTATCTCTCTTGTGCCTTTGCATAAATACAAACAGGCACGCACATAAAACCAAATAAATGATATGCCTTCTTTTCTTTTCTTTTCTTTTCTTTTCTTTTTTTCTTTTTCTTTTTGAGTATGCTATATCTCTCACCTTTGATGGCTGTCTAGTTCTAATCCAAAATCCTGTCTTTTGCAGTAACCTTTTCTACCTCCATATTAATTCATCTTAGACTCTCAAAAGTCAGAAACACACTATCCAACTTATTAGGCATTGTGATGTTTATCTTTGCTTTTCTAGTTTCACTTGCACTTTACTTTTTTCCCTACTCCATCCAAGTAACAATTACTCCCTCTTGAAATTAGATCACCTTGTTTAGATGCATTTTGACTAACTAATCCTTCACATTCAATTATGCACACCCATAAACACCAGTCCACATAGAATGTTATTCCCACATAGCCTAATTGCCTTCATATTTCAGTAACTCTTTTCTTTTAGGAAATGAGAATTTTGGTAAATTTGTTGCTACTCAATTTCACTAAACAAGAATTTCTCTTTAAGCTGCTATTGATTTAAGGTTTTTGACATCCCACTTATTCATATGTCCAGACCCTTACTTTCCATGGACATGGTATGAAACTTGCGCATGGTTATTCAAGAAGAAATTCCTATATATTGAGAGGATCTGATATTTAGACAAGATACCAATACCTAATGCACAAGCCCGAGACCAAGCAACATGGCTGTTTGGTAATGATAAATAGCTCTTTTGTACAGATATTGAAAAACGCACCCCTCTTTATTAAAAAGGGTTGAGAGATACAAAAAGTCAGAAACAAAGATACTGGACATCAACAAAAGTAGAATATATTACTATGTCAAAGCATCCTCAAGTCAGTAATATAACTGAATTTATAATATGATGAACCAGATTAACCAAGCTTTGGCCTCTGTTTGGAGGGCTCAATCATGCCTTGGTCAAAGTTGAGCCTGAACATTGCAGTTTGAGCCAAGACAGCTATGTTGAGGCCCAGCCCAAGCATGGCACCTTGACACCCTACTCCAAACCAGCTTGTCTTCCTTATGCAAACCTAACTATTACCTCCACCAACACTGAATTGGCATTTGTTTTTCATTTCATTTTCTATCCTTCCAAAATGTTATCACCATTGTCCCTCTTTCATTGCTAATCTTGTTTCTCCCCACTATAATACGAATGTTGTTTTTGGTCCTCCTAATGCTAGCTCCATTTGGTTTGGTCTGTAGTGGACAAATATTGCCAAACCTTTTAATCATTATATCTGCAAACTCAGTAATTTTATTCATAAAGTTCACCCACATCATAAGCAAACAGCCGTACACCTTCCAGAAACTCTAATTACCTGACAGTCTGATGCTGCATTGCAGCAGAACCACAATGATCTGAATCCTTCCCCCAGGGGCCCAAAAGAAATTTTGCATTATCTCATGAGAAACAAGAAAATTTATAGTGTGTAACGAATGGACTTCCCAGTCTCAGTTACAAACATCCAATTCCAATTTAAACCGCCAATATTTAATAGAGATTGTGATTGGCTCTCAAACTGATGTTTAGACACCAATAACTGTAATAAAACGAATGAAAAATAATGCAAACCCAAAGTAGATGGAGAATTAAATTAATATGGGCATTGCATCTTTCCCTCTCAAATATAGGGTTCAACACTAACTTGACTGTAACTGGTCTAGTTTCTTTGCTGAACAAAACTCTTGTGATACCTTATCTAGCATTGAAATAATAGCCATCAGAACATGGCTTCAAGTCCCAGTGGGATGTCCCATGGGACATTAGGACAGGTTGCTTCCCAAGTACCGAGATAGGACCGTCCTTTCATCATCCTAGCATCCCCATCAATGCATCTTTGGACACTTCCTATCCAAGTGTTGGGATGGAACAAGCACATCCCATTCCAAAAAAAAAAAAAAAAAATTGGGACAACCACATCCCACGGGATTTAAAACCTTAATTAGAACAATGATAGAAGTGCAATAGCATGTTTGTTTCAGAATTTGAATGTCATGCTACGAACTCGAATTTCGAGCTGAAAGCTACAACAACTGTTGCATACTCATAAGGAGTTCCTTATAAATATGCAAGGCATCATCATATAATATCACATCTCCATAGTATTAAGTTCTAAAATTTAAAAATTCTCAATAAATGTTAGTTACAAACTATTGTTTAAAACATTAAGTTTTAACAAAAGTAAATAAGAAATTCTCTTTATTCTCTGCACACATCTAAGCACTCTCCCAATAGTATCCCCATGCAGCTATTAAGCAGAATCTAAAAAAAAAGATAAAATAATCATGAGCTTTACAGCCTACTAATCAATAGTTAGCCATCTAAAATATAACATAATATCAATATATAAATGCCATTTATCAGTTCAAAACAATTAATCTGTATCTATCACATTCTTAGTTTTCATTATGTCATGTCATCTAATCCTACTATACTAAAATCATATTACCAATGTTTCAGCCTCATAGGCAATGTATCAACCAAGGTATAGCCCCCAAAATCATGGGTATCACCAGTGTATAATCCCCACAAATAAGGTATCAATCAAGTATATCCCCCAAGGTCATGAGTTTTTTCAGTGTACAACCCCACTAGTAGGATATCAATCGAGTATATCCCCCAAAGTCATGGGTTTTTTCAGCATATAGCTTCACTGATAGGATATCAATCGAGTATATCCTCCAAGGTCATGGATTTTTTCAGTATATAACCCCCACTAGTAAGGATCTGAGTCATTGAACATAGTCAGATTTAGAATCTTAAATTCAGTTTCATTATCTCTCATTAAATCTTATTCATCAATCCAATATATTTATCAATTCATCATAAATAATAAATAAACAATATCAGAGTATAATCATGGCAATCATGGTCAATATGCAAACATGCAATATTTATAGACTAAGCATCATAGGGTGATAAGTATTTATTTATTTAAAAACATGATAAATTCTAAAAGTAGTCAATCACTATTTACTTCTCTAGATAAAATTACTAAAAACTAATCCTCAATTTCTGATGCTTAAAGGCTCCATCAACCTTCTTGATCTTTCAACCTTCACCTTGTTCATCCTTTTGAACTATGGATTTGATATCACAAGACCTCTATTGAGCCCTATTTATAGAGAGATTTTCTAGAGAAAAGAGATTCTCACTCCTCATAGGATTCTAATATCCTAAAACAAATAAATTTTTCAGTTTTAGTAGGATATTGATTCCTTTAAGAAAATCAAAGAGATAAATATCCATTAAATGTTTAAAAAATAGATTCTTCACTCAAAACTAACTTCTAATTCATCCAACATAATTTTAAAATATAAAAATTTAGATAAAACATCAAAAATCATCCTTAGACCGTCAATGGTATTTTTGTAATTTATCTGAAGTTTGTCAGCACTGATAGACGTTCATTAAATTGCTCCTAACTTCCTCAATTGACCTCCGATTTGAATAATTCAAGATGTGTTAGAAAACTAACTCAATACCGAACATTATGAATATAGATTCATCAAAAATTCTAATTATATAATTTTTAATAATTTTTTTAACTCAATCCAGCCAAATTGCATCTTAATTTAAAATGAGCTAGCCTAAAAGAGCTGGATCTCACATTGAATCCAAATTCCCACATTAGGTATCGCTTTTCTGGGAAAAAAAAAAAAAACAGCTTCATAATTAAACATCATTTATAACACATAATATCATAGGCATGTTATTAGAAATGATAAAGTAGAACCTTAAGATATCTATCATCTGCTAATAAAGATTTTATAGGCTCTAATTTCAGAACTGGCTCTAGGGTTCATATCAAATGGGCATTTCCATAAGAAGCTACAGATTAGGTGCTTGTTTAAAATAAAACCAATTTACAATACCAATACTCACACCAAGTTTCTTAAACGCTTCAGTAGCTTTGCCAATGTCTCATCCTTTGTAGCCTGAGTTATGCAATTAACTCTACCAGCAACTTGGGTGATAAAGGCATTAAGCTGAAAATAGAAAGAAAGTATTAATGCATAAACATAATATGCTAGGAAATGATAATGCCATTGAAGTGAAGCATACCAACTCCCTCATCCAGTTGATGGCATAATAAAGTGAGAAGCACACTATCTTTTTTTGCTTTCCTGTCAACTTCTTCCAATGAGCTCCAACCAGATACTGCCCATATTTCTCAAAATTTTTATTTTGCAAACCAAATGCATTAACTCAAACAGCAGTTTTAATCATTACAAAACGTGCCCATATTTCTCAAAATTTTTAAAAGTATGTCATTAATGAAGGGCACAAAATTAATATTTCTGGACAGAGGATATCAATTACAAATATTAAAACATAGCCAATAAGAATTAGGCACTAACAGGAAGCACCAAGTATAGGATGACATCTGCAGATTTTAGAAGGTAAGCCTTTATATGCTCATGCACTGTCAAAAATCATGAGCAAGAAGTATTTTATGTGCAATCATCAGGAATATGCTTCAAGTTCAGAATATAAGAATGCAAGATATGATGCAAAAGCCATGTATGATACAGGGTAAAAAAGGTCCACAAAACCAGTACTAGGGGTGACTATTTGGTCAGTTCGGTGGGTTCGGTTTAAAATTCTACAAAACCAACCAAACCAAATTGCCTAAAATATATAACCGAACCGAATTATTTTAAAAAACCAAACCAGCCAAGCCAAATTGCGTTAATTTGGTTTAGTTCGGTTTTCGATTTAACCAAAATTATGCTCACGCCGACTCCAAACAACCAAACCCTCTCTCAATTTCATTTCATTTCTATCTTTTCCTCCTTATCCAACCTTTCCTCCCTGCCCCAAATCCCCTTCACGATCTCTTCCAAGCTTGCTAGAAACCCTTCCCCATATATGACTGGCCCCTAGAATCACATCTAGGATCTCTTAGCACCCCACAATCCGGTAGTAGATGGACCTCCTTAGTTCCATCACATCCAGATAGAACCCTAGCTTCGAGTCCTATCGAAGGAGCGCCATTAGACCCTTGCTCACCTACAGCCGCTCTCACTATCCCGCTAGACAGCATCCGCTAGCTCCTACCACTGGATTAGCTACTCCATCCACCCAGTATCCACATTGACTGCTCAACTCTTCTCGATTAGGGAATGAATCAGATGGCCATGGAAGGCCGACTCGATCTTGATGGCAACTGCATTGAAGATGGCGCCAGGGAAGCAAATGGAGATGAGGATCAGGAGGTCACCGAAGGTAAGGGTCTCAATAGCGATGGAAATGATGTTATTGGGATGAGCGATCACCAATGATGCTAGTCCAGCCGACGAGGAAGCAGGCGGGGAGGAGGGGGGTAGTGTTGACATTGGCGAGGCCATGGGAGACGCAAGACAGAGTACGGTGGGTGATGGACGAAGACAGGGTTTTATGGTAGAGGCAAAAGGCGTCTGTAAACTTCTCGCTAAAAGTTTTTTTTAAATAATGGATTATTGTTTAAACGGATTAAACCCGAACCAATAAAATAAACAAATTATAATTTAATCAAAGCTAGCATATAAGAAAATCAAATTTTCAGTCTGCTCGATTTTAATCCTGTAAAATTTGAACCAAAATCGAATAACCAATTTTTTATAAAAGAAAGGGAATCAAACTGAATTGTCAAAAAAACGAACGAATTGACCAAACTACATCGATTCAGCTCGGTTTTTCAGTTTAACCATAATTATGCTCACCTCTAATCGGTACCCAGAGTCATACTGATACATTACCGGTTTGATATGGTACAGGTTAGAATGCACCCCATATTGACAAGGCGCTAATTCTTTTTTCATCCTTTACCACTTAGTATCAGGCAGTACAAGTTGGTATTGGATGGTGCAGGTCCGCTCGGTTACGTTCAGTTCATAATGAATCAAAACTCGGTACCTTATTGATACAGTACGATATAGGTTCGTACAAGTTGGTAGGGTCGACCTTGTAAAACCTTGGTTCAAGCATCTGAGACTACTACCAGGCATCTAAGGCTACTACCACTTGAAAATTTTACTGCACATTTCATTTAAAGAAAAGGAAAAGAAAAATATAACTTAAAGGCACATATGGCCATGTTGACTTCACAGTCATTTACAACATTTTTATATATTATATTTTTGGCTCTACCAAGGAATAATTTTTTGGCTTTTCAGCTTAAGCCTCGCAGATATTACAGCTCTATATCAGACATTATCTTTTTTACTCTTCAACTAATTCCCATCCAAGTCTTAAAAAGATTTGGAGAATTCGTCCAAACAGAATGAACTTGAAATGCATGAAAGGAAGGCGCCAGCTCATCAAGTTAGTATACAAGAGATCGAATCCTGCCATCGCCAAGGTTTGGGGCCTTAAGGATATTTAGCAGAGGGCTTCACCTTGCTGTATAACTCATTGCCTACAAGCTCTTCTATTGGAAAAGAAGAAGAACAAGAAGGGTGGAGAGAACGAGAGAGAGCGCACGCGCGCACGAGAGAGAGAGAGAGAGAGAGAGAGAGAGAACAGCAAGGCAAGTTTCTCATCCTGCTAGTCAGCTATCCAGCACTCCAGGTCTGCTAGCATGATTTTTTCATGCCTAAATTTAGTTCAGATGAAAATTTGGCACTTGAGACTTGATAACCAACCAAAATCTTCTACCTAGGGTAATGCACCCCTTTAGAATTTTTCTAGGCTAATGCACCTCTTTAGAATTTTTCAAGAGTCTTGAACCCAGACCTTTTTTCAAAGTTTTTTCTTAGTTCAAGCATTTTTAAAATATCCTCTTTCTTGCACCCACATTCACTCCCAATTTTGGAAACCAAGAGCTAAGAGCCAATCATATACAGTTCTCAGAGTTCAATAGATCAAGGCTTTCTTAGCCTTCTGCAAGCAGCACAATGAATGAATTTTAGCAAGTCAAGCATCATGATCTTTATCTCCACAACTAAATTTTCTCTATCTGTCCTCTCTCTCTTTCCCTGCCTTTCTTGGCCTCTACCTGCACTGCCCCCATGACTAAGCCGAAGAGAGAGAGCATGGCCTCCCATTGCTCTCTATTTTGTTTCCAAATGGGTCAGGTCCAGCCAAAACAGCCTTGGTACAGGTCAAACTTAACTAGTTTCAGGTGGGATGGGCAGGACATCCTAGCCCATTAATGGACCATTCAGCTAGTGTCACAAGTCTCAGTTGCTTGTTGGAACAGTATACCACAATGGTATCATCAAGTGTCACAAGTCCCAGTTGCTTGTTGGAACAGTATACCACAATGGTATTATCCAGTTTCAATATAAACTAACTCCTTAAGGTGAACAATATAGAGAGACTAGATCACGTTATTGCCAAAGTTACAAGTTTTTTCTGGCCTTTCCTCAAAAGAAATGACTATTCACCCATTGATTAGAATGAAAATAAAGTAAATGCAGGACAAATTAGGGATCACCTGCTTATCCTAGAAGGGCCTAGCGAATGAAAGAATTTAGGGAACACATATTTGTTGCCTTGTTGTCCTATCACAGAAGCAACACAGAAGTGATTGATTTAGTAGATTTAAGGGAAAAGGGAAGTTTTCTAGGTCTTTCCTAGGGTTTAGGGATAGTATTGATGTTAGGAAGAATCTTATTAGGGTTTTAGGATTAAAGTGGAAAGGTTGGTGTTGACCTATAATCTAACTCAAATCTATCATGTTAGCTACTCCATACGCTACATTTATAGCCTACCTTCACTAAGGAACTAAGTAAGCAAATAAAAGAAGGCCCAAGTAACCTAATATCTATGACTAATTAAACATTAAGCGAATACAAACTTGATGGATGATCAATTTTGGGACATCAAATAACTCTGATGCTCTAATATATTCTGCTAATGCTACTAGCAGTTGGATGACGAGACACATCATTATAATAGAAAATTTGCCGCATGATCCAAGCTCTTAACTTCATCAAAAATTATTATACATTTGGAATTAGCTATTTGACATGAGATTACCATGAAAGTAGATTTGGTTGTCCTAAGAATTCCTTAATGGTAATTTTTCACTTTCTTGAAAATAACTAGCTTTTGAGGAGAAGTTGCCAACTTCTACTGACCAGTAAGATCCAATTCCACTCTCATTTCATTATCATATATTTATGGATTCATTCTTTTTTCCAACAAACCAAATGTCGTATTTGATATTTTGATGGGCCTTGCTGCATGTTTAAGCTGTGAATTAAGAAACCTATTTGAATTACTAACTAGACCATTTAATAGGCTTAGTTTTAGACAATGCAGTTAAGATCAAATTGAGTGCAAAAATAACTTTATGGGGGGAGTCAAAAAGAAATTATAGAGCATTGTACTACACTATGAACTGCTTCAAACAAAAAGAAGGACATATTGACTAGCAACAAACATAAAAAGGAATCAAAGATGTAGATGAAGATAAGGCAAAAGAGTAGAAAACGAATAACATGCGTATGCATCCATGCAAGATGCAAAATGCTAGTGTCCAATTAAATCATTTCATAGGAGCTTGCAAAGAATATTGATAGAAAACAAGTACAATTGATAAAAAGAGAAAAAGGGTAATTACACAAAGAGTACATGAACTTATTTGGGGTTTGCAATAAAGTCCTTATACCTTTTTTTTTCCAATTGAGTATATCAACTCATAAAGGTTTTTCAATCAAGTACATTTTTTATGGCTGTCAATGACGATTTGATGGACCATCATAGCTAGCATGAAGGAGAAAAAATATACTTGATTAAAAAACTTTTATGAGTTGGTATACTCAATTGGCAAAAAAAAAAATGCTATACTTTAAGTCATTGTTAACAACCATTATATGGTCCGTCAAGTCATCATTGATAGCTGTCAAAAATGTACTTAATTGAAAAACCTTTATGAGTTGATATGCTCAATTGAAAAAAAAAAAAAGTATAAGAACTTAATTGAAAACCCCAAATACGTTCATGTACTCCTAATGTAATTATCACAAGAGAAAAGAAAGGATAAGATAGTGAATAACAAATGAACTAAAATAACAAGATGAGCTAAATTGTGAGCAATAGCTCCACTATCTTATCTCCTTTTTTTTTTTTCTTTTTTTTTTCTTTTTTCTTTTTTTTTTTTTTTGCTCACAAAATGATAAGTTTCCTACAAGAAGACATTATCTAATGAAAAGGGTAGAGGAGGAAAATGAAAAGACGAAGAAGAAGAAGAAGAAGAAGAAGAAGATGATGATGATGATGATGATGATGATGATGATGAAGAAGAGATGGGCCCAATATCTACACTCATATAGTTGAAACATGAAACCAAAACCACGACAAAATTTGTAATCGCACACTTTATGCTTTACCCTGCAACCCCATCCTTCTTTTGGAGGAGCCCATACCTAAATCTTGTGAGAAGAAGCGCAAAGGAATCTGGAGCAATTTCCACTGCATATGAAGGTTGGATGGGAAACATTTACAAACCAGCATCCATAAACCAACTGCAAATATCATTTCAATTTTCATGAAACCAATTGACATGGTTCCCATCTTTCCTCTCAAAAAAAAATGTGGAATGGGTCTTATTGAATGGGTCCCTAGGTAGCTTTCAAATTCATCTTATGATGTCAATATTTTTTATTTACCAAAAAAAAAAGATCCGATACTCTTATGACATCAATCCTGAAAATTATGATAGTGGCAAGCAAAATACTCAAGGCAAAGTTGATTATCTGTCTAGAGCACCACGTGTCTTACCTTAGGAGAAGGAAGAAGCAAAGGACAACCAAGAAGAGCATCAATTCCACCAAGGGATCCTTGATTTGTCAACTTTTCAATCTTTCCACAGAAAGGGAAACAAGGAGTTCAAATTTTTAATCCTTCAGAATGTAAAAACTTACATTGAGGTCGAAGCAATCATTACATACCATGGATAATAATGAAAATTGAGAGGGAAGAATTTGCAAAGAGGATGAACATCTGAAACCAAGAATTATCAACATTAGTGAGAAACCTGTTATGAATTATGGGATATAATAATAGACAGACTATTGATGAAGAATATCATTAAAAAAAATGAAGGTAAACCATTACTGTTGCAAGGAAGAGGAAAGTAATGACAAGATATTCAAGCATATAGGAGATTGATCCCCATCCAAATTCATCCACAATTCTCCTGAAACTGAAAAATGACTATTATAAGTCAAGCCTCTTGCTCCCACTAATCAGAATATATAGCAATTCCTAATGTTTATTGCATTTCATGATTGAAGCAAATAATAGTGTAAGTCCCAGTAATCAACCTTCTATATCATTCGGTAAGTCCTTTGAGGGTAACCGGCCTCCCTCAAGATCAGCCAGAAACAGTGACTCAAACTCCCCAACATGCTTGCCAATCCTATACGACAAAAATTGTTCACATAAGTTATCCTTCTACATCACATCCAAAGCTAGTAAAAGAAAAACAAGGCAAATTATTACAGAAACAGGAATATTTTGCTGTGTGGTTTCATTGAAACAGGTTTTCACAAAATCTGAAATGAGTTTTTGAAAATACATGTGCAGTTGATTTTCAAAATCACATTTTGGAAAAGCTGACAAGTCATAAATCCTATAAAGTTGAGTGGAAAAACAGGTTCCTTTCTGTTTCCATGAAGCTTATCTTACAAAGAATCATGTTTCACTATATATGTTTCGATAAAGCTCACAGACAACCAAACAGAGATTTTCTTCTTGGAATTTTCAAAAGTAAATGACAAAATTACATTGATTGTTAAAACTCACACACCACTCAATAATTGCTGGCTGAAGAGTACGATGCTCCAACAAAGCAATCAGTTCATCATATAGAAGGATTAAGGACAATGTCACCAATTTGCATGAGTCGAAAGACATTTTCAGCAATTCAAGAGCCTCTTCACAATTCAGTTTCTGTATACAGGAGGCGCAACAGAATTGTCAGTGCAACTATGAGAATTTTAGTTTTCTATGTTTTCTCTCAACAGAGGGCAGAAAATCCATCTTCCAGGAAATATGATTGAGAAAGAGTAAACAATACAATATCATGATTTTCCCATTGGAACAAGCCCACAAAGCTTACCAAAGCATGTATAACACTATGGCCTATACGGGTGTCAATACATCCAGAGAGAGTTCAGTGATAGTTCTAAATTCAATAATGATATGCTTATTTGTTCAAGAATGATGATATGCTTTAAATATGCTTTAAATATGATAAGAATGTATACTGAATCATATAGGACACAAACACACACACACACCACACACAGAGAGACTGGTGTGACCTGGTTCTCCAATGCTTAATCTTTCACAAGTTATGAAACAAGTCATTATCCAAGATACTACAGTGCAAGACAAAAAAATGATACCATCCATTGACATTCTCAAAAGGATAACTCACTGAATCACAGACAGACCACATTATGATAATCTTACTGTCTTACAAGATGCAAATTTGTTGTGAACCCATGATTCAAAGATATCAGACACCTTCGAAAGAGAGAAAAAAAAAATAGTGAGCACTACATCTTCAAAAGGTCAAAAGTATGCTCATCCTTTAAACAACTGAAAACTGCTCTCACCTCATTTGTCATTCAAGTGCCAAGAATCATTTAAGACCATATATGTGACTGAGAATGCTCCATATTCCCAATGTCCTACGTCTGCAAGATTACAAGAAAAGCCTCCTAGAGCATTGTGGAGAAGTTTTTATTAGCTAACCAAAGTTAATTATCATCTAGAAGATTTTGCATTCTTGACCATACCAAGGTATGTTGCTCTGTTCCTTCCTGTGATTTATGGAAAGAAACATAACTTTTACCATACACAATGTTCATTAGTCATAACTGAGACTTGGCAGAGCGAAGTTCTGTAGTTATGCAACTGATGGTTCTTATTAGAGATCAGAAACACTCAGATGAATACTTCACTTAAAAGTTAAGCAAAATAAAATTAGAACAGGACCTTTTGTGTTAATGATAAACCTTACTTAACAGTCAATCACATCGAACATTTCCTCTCCAGTCCATTTCAGATTCTTGCATTACATGATAAAAGCAATCAAATAAAATAATGGTGTTGGCATTTGCATAATAGAGAAGAGTGTCAAATATGGGAAACTTCAAAGTCATAAAATAAGTTGCATCTAGTACTATGTGGAGGCTCAAAGTTATTTCACACGTATGTGCAAGTATGTCAGTGTATATAAAGATATCCAAGAAAATGAAAAAGTTAGTTGAGGCAATTGAACCAATCACTGATCAAGGCTTAAGACATTAAGTCACCATTAATTCAGGGTGGGCAATCTATGCCACCTACATAACCCACACTTTTACCATCTAAACTTTCTATTTCTTGGTTCAAATTTTAAAGCCTGTTATGAAAATTTGTTGGTATTGCTGACACGGCAAAAGTCAGAGGGCAAATGCATGTACCACCAAGCTGGCAGAGCTGTTAAAGTGCTTTAAAAAAATCAAACAGTAGATCAACTAAACATCCATACAAAGCATTAAAAATATGTATACCTAAAAATATGTAACAATAAATATGAGAAGTATTCTTGGATCTGTACATTTATCCAGGATGCTTGTTCATAATAGTACAGGAACAGACCTGAGAAGATGAGAAATTGGCAGCAGCATTTACATCCCCCAAAGTAGAAACTATCTTTAATGTTCCAATTATTCCCATCTTTCTATACATATTATCTGGATTGCTAACCTGTGCATGAAGATGATAAACCACACTAAGAAAAGCAAAAAGCAAAATTTCTTGGAGTATTCCTATCTTGAAGTTGGAAGGAGGGGATTGCAATTGAACAAAGTGCCATCTGAATCATGTGATTGTTTGTCCATACCTGTTTCCTTACAATCATTAAAAGCTCATTTGCAATTGAAGAGCCAACTGAATTAGCATTTGAGCAAGCAGATAATGCTAAATGACAGAAAACTTCATAGACCTACAATGTGGAAAGCAATAGTATGTCAGTTGATGGAGAAATATAGCATGCTTTGAAAAGAAAAATATAAGAAGATTTAAAACCTTGTGAAGATTATCCTCATGAAACCCTTCTAAGAAGTCTAAGATACCTGAATCATAAAAGATGATGACAATAAGTTATGGAATGCACATTGTACTAGTAATTGCACATAAAGCCATAATTAGGCTTTTCATAATACCACTTATATGAGAAGAAATTGGGATCAGCTCCTCGGAATACTTTGATGTAAGCAAAATCATGGTTTCCAAAGCAGAACTAACTTCATAACCAACCCCAGAACCTATATGTGTGACTAATGCACCTAGAACCTGATTGACATAGAACACAATTCAGAAATTTGTAAGTATCTATTCATTTTTTTGAAGTCTGAACTGATAAATAATGTCACATCCACAGCATCTTGGACAGCTATGTGTAAGCAAACAGCATTTTTCTCTTTGACTAATTTGGCAAAGAAAATATACTTCTCCCTTCACTAAATTTATGGTTGCAGTGTCCAAGGCATTCCTAAAATATAGCTTTTGGGTATGCAAAATAGATAGACGCCATTACTTGCCCAGTGGTGAAAGCGATCATAAATGGTAATACTTACCTCTTGTCTTGAATAAGCATCAGTAAACTCTTCAAAGAGTGATATGTACAGGTAGATGCCAAAATCTCGTGCTTGTTGTTCTTTGCATGCCAACAAGTACTCACTCACAGAAAGAAATGATGGATAGTAGTCCTGAACGCACAAAAGATGCAAAGATAAGCTCTTGTGAACAACATAGATAGTTTCTATGTGGGGTTCAGCAATTTTAGGATCAAATAAAAGGGCAAGAAATCCCCTTACCTTTACTAATTCTCGGTGCGCATGAATACATTGATCAAAAAGAGATTCACGAAAGACACCTTCTAAAATTTTCTTTTTGAATATTTTCTCTGCACTCTTCTGCAGGGAGCCTCCATTTGCGTATATAAGCATAAGAAGCCAGACATCAATGACCTTGTGGTCACGTGGCTGGTCAGTAGAGTTCAGCTCTTTCAGAATAGCTTCACAAAGAATCTGCAGTCAAAGTGAATGACAAGAGCTCCACCAAATCAATATTCACATAGAAAACCGTAGGTTAAATTGAATAGGTTGTATACCATACATTTTTAAATCGAAGACTTGATCTCAGAGCATCAAGGATTGAGGCCTCAGTGCTATCAGCCAGCGATTTGCCTTTAAGCTTTTTGTTCCGGGCAGCTCGAGAATCAACCACCCCTACAAATTTTACTTGCTCACGAATTTGTGAGATTATCCTCCTTACGTTTGTCGGGGTTGCAGAAAGTAGTAGGAATCGAAGTAAATGTGGCGTGTGCTCCCCATCGACCGTTCTAATGCAAGATATGGCGATGGTGACCGCCTTCGAGAATTTAAACAACAAAAGTTCATAAAATGTAGTTAAAACAAACAAAGCAGCGAGGTATGAGTCCTAGCGACCATGCCAAAAAGAAAAGAGTAGCAGTTAGATTAATAAAGAACAGACAAAAGCTCTGAAACCTGCTCCTGTAACTGGTCATCCAAGTTCAGATTGGAGATGGAGTCGAGCACGGGCACAATGACCTCCGAGTCCTCCTGCAGCATCCGCTCGAGGGCAGCAATGACGGCGCCATGGCTCTGGTCGCCAATGATCTCCGGAAGGGAGCCGATGATCTCCTTCTTCAGCTGGGGAGGGGAGATGGAAAGGACCTCCATCAGCTTCTCAGAGAAGCCCTCAGCATCAACAAGGAAATCGAGCCATCGGAACTGGTTGATGATGAGCCTCGCAATGTCATCCTTGAGCGACAAATGGTCGTCAGCGGCAGCATCAAAGTACTCTGGGAGCTTCTCGAGGAGCAGCTGCTGGAGCTGGGGCTGGATCGGTGCCACCAAGAGGAGAACCCTCACTAGGCTCTCCCCTCTGGATGGGCCGCCGTCTTGGGAGGCAGGAATCAAAACCCTGGATGGAAAGGAGAGTAGGTAAATCTTAAACTGAAGCAAAAGGGACGAGGAGGACGAGGAAGGAATAAAATTGGACCTTCGGAGGTTTTGGGGGTTTTGGACATAGGAGGAGAAGCCGGAGAGGAAATGGGATCGGAGGGCGGGGTCGCTGGAGAGGCGGCTATCGAGGTGGCGGCGGAGCGTGTGGGGGTCGGCGGGGAGGGAGGGAGGGCCGCCGTGGGGGACACAGAGGGTGCATCCGCTGTCGGCGAGCAGCGAGATCACAGTGCCGATGTGCTGCTGGTCCTCCCCTTCTCCTCTTCCTCCTCCTCCTCCTCCGATCGCCTTGTCTTTGCCTTTGCTGCCGACGCTGCTGCTATCGGGGGCGGCGGCGCCGGTGGCGGGGGGAGTAGGAGAAGGGCAGTGGTCGCCGCGAAGGGCGGAGGAGGGGGATTGGGGTCCGGGGAGAGGGGCAGGCCTCTTGCGAGGATTGGGAGGAGCGCTGCGCTGGAGGAAAACCATGTCTGGCTTTGGATGGGGACGGAAGTGCCGCTCGGTTCTTGAAGACGATGGCGAGAAGGCTTAAAAGAAAAAATTCTGCCCGCCATTTTGCGCCCCGTTCAATTTACCCACGCTCGCGTCGTCGGAGCTGCAAACGAGTCGGGTCTCCGGACCCAGCGCGAGTGCAACCAGACTTGCCGGACATCTTGGTTTGATTTTACTTTTTGAGGATAAAAATATATTTCTAAGACAGCTAAAAGTACATTATAGCGACCTGGCTTTAAGTATTCGTTTGGTAGTTTTATGAAAAATTTATTTTAAAAAATTAATATAAAAAAAAAAGTATGCAATATCAACTTCCTAATGATATTTATTTTTAACAAAAGTATGTAGATTTCATATATAATATTTTCTTTCTTTTCTAACTAAACTAAAAAAATAAGAAAAAAAATTTTCTTCCAATCAAACGACCTTAAGATGTTTAATCAAAATTTTAAAATAATATTTTTGATTCATCCAAAATTTTTAAAAAAATCTACTAGAATAAAGCTTAATAGTGTATTAATATAATATCATTATAACTATATATATTGTAATATAACATGATATTATAACATGATATAATAACATTATATTCCCTATATTATATTATAATAATATGATAATATCATTATGATATAATGATATTATCGAAAATATTATTTTTTATAAGATATATAAAATTTTCATTTATTATCTTATTTAAATTAAAATTTTAAAATAAATAATTCTAAAATAATAATATTTTTAATAATATTTTTTATACAAGCGGTTAGATAATTAAAAGCATACCATTATCTTTTTTTCTCATTTCATCTTACTAAAATCTATTTTCTCAATTTGATTATCAAGTAGATATTAATGATTTATAATACTTCATAAATTTAATTAGCAAAAAAAATAAACAACTTTTTATTAAAAATTTTATTCTCAAAACTCTGTAGGCCAAACGCCTACTACCTATAATAGGGCCTGAGTTTGGAGTGGCCTTCACCAATTTGTTTACTTTCGGGATTGATGGCAATTTGAATAGCACCAGTGTTCTCACAAAGAGACAAATTGAATTTTAAAAAAAAAAAAAAGCAAGAAGCCAACAAAGTCAAATGATTTAGTAGTGGTAGTAATAAATATAGTTCAAAAATCAGCTTTAGCAAATAATCTAGAGACAGTAGTTTGTCCTTTAAATTTTTATGAGATATTATAGGACCACCATTAGTTATCTTCAAAGATTATTGCAAATTACATGATCAGTATGATAAGTGTATATCCCTCTATTTCAATTACAATTATAATAGTGGAGATAAGGAGCAGGTTCAAATACCATATATCATATAAAAGGTATAGCATGGCAAGCAGAAAGCGATTGCCAAGTTCTTCAAAGACTAAAACGAATCATATAGATAATTGCCTAAATTTATGCTTGCGTTACAGTAGCTTGCCTAAATTTATGCTTGCGTTACAGTAGCTTGCCTAAATTTATGCTTGCGTTACAGTAGCCCAACCCTGAAATTGAGGTTGTATGGGATACCATAGAGACAAGAATCAATAGCCAGCAATTTGAAATATTTAGATGTGTTTTTTAGGCATTCAAACCATGCATTGACGGCTTCCACTACTGTAGGCCCATAATCTAAGTCGATATGCATTCCTCTATAACAAATATCAAAGTACTTTGCTGATTGCCATATCAGTAGATTAGATATATCCAATCACATTTTCTATCATTGAGGGTGAAAATAGAAGATCTAAGGATAGCAACCACCTAATAAGCACCATCATTTCTGTCTATCCATATCGTGAGTAACTTCAGCTACAAATTTAAGAACTCAAGACCGAAGATAACAGTATATCATGCAAGTACTCACAAAAAATTTGATGGAAGTCTATCAAACATTTACTGCACATTGCTATTAGGAATTTATGTTTCGAATATGATGCAGGCATGCAGTTTCAAGTAAGAAAGTTTTAGCACATAATAAATCAGGTTTGTGAAATAGACAGGAGGGCTATTGTATGGTTCGACAACATTCATAAGAAATATTAGACCCAATCCTTCGATGATGGATATAGATATGGGCACATGACCACCAACCCATTTCAGTACATGAACGATGTTCTAAAAGGTGTCGATATCTTTCAGTCACTGCTTTGATGCACCACACATACAATCGTCTCATGTCCTACTTTGAGAGATGTCAGAGTTATGCCATGGCCTTTACGCATAATGGGAGTCGATATATGGTGTATCTTCAAAGTTAGATGGAGCAGCAAAGATAGAAGGTCAGCTCAAATCGGGTTACGTCTATACCAAACTCAATATGGTGTATCTTCAAAGTTCAATTGACAACAATTGATCTTTTAAGTTATCATGATGTATGACCACCAAACTTGATAGGGAGGCAACACACATGTTACCAAATTGGGAGAGTAAATCTACCCATTTAGTGGTTTTGCAACTTAAAGTTTTTTTACTCACATGCCATTACAGCAGGTGCAAAAGTCTCTCTTAACTGCTACAGATACATGGACGACTATTACAATATCAAAGCGACTCTTGGATGTTATAGGACTACCTTCTACCCTATCGGTTATTTGGATTATTAGGAAGATGCGAGTTGCTTGTCACTATTTTATGATCAAAGCCTTTTAAGATCTAAAGGGTGACCTCAAGCAAGCCTCATTCGCAATGAGATGGATTTAAAGGAATCTGATTTGAGGCAAAGATGCGGACTATGCAAGCAAAAAGGGCACAACTATAAAAAGTGCTTGCAACAAAATGCTCAAGAGGGGAGTGGTCAAAGATTTTTTCTGATACTTTAATAAAGCTGTAACTTAGTATTTCTTAAAAAGGTTATAGGATATAATGTAACTATAAATAAGTACTTAGCTTTCCTTTGCATCCAGATGTTGTATTTGAATGGAATTATCTGAAAAGTTCGTCTTTAATGATTATGTTGTAATAGCGAAGCATGTGTTTAGTTGTATACTCCATTTTTTTTGGTTAAGATATTTATCTGTCTATTACAACTTTTGATATATTTGTCGTTATTGATATTATTATTTTGATCTTTGCGCATATGGGTCCAGGTCCCAATGACCCATCATTACTCATACTCCAACTGTATTACTGCTTGGAGGCTGAATGACAAAGAGAAGTATTGGACATCTACGATTATCCTTTGTGCCTATTTGTATTTTGTATACTATACATATACATCTTCCATATTTTAGGTCACACAGGTCTTCTATTGTCAATGTGCTGAGTCCATCCATAGTCCTCTCGATTCATGACTGGTCCCTCATCTTCTCTAGAGCGGTTTCTATTGTATTGCTTCGCTGGGCTTCATAAAACTGAATTATCACCTGGTTACTACCTTGGTGGAGAGATGGTGATCAAAGATGCATACTTTCCATATAGTGCATGGAGAGTGCACTATTATTCTTAAGGATATGGCTATCCAATTAGGTCTTTTATGGATGGCTATGCTATAATAGAAAGCCTTCGATATAGTTGGCCTGAGGAGTGTGAATAACTATTGGGACTTTGTCCTCTGAGCCATGCAATTGTTGGCTCTCATTTGAATCTTAGCTAGTCATATGAGCGCTTTCAGCAATTGCCAGTCAATGTGGATGAGATGACCATGCAGCATCATGCACGAGCCTATACCTTATAGCTTATCAGTGAGATTTTATTTCTGGATAAGTCATCCTTGAGGGTATACCTCATGCTTCTCTCTACCTTCAAGGATTTCGACACAGCTGGATATTATAGCCAGGGCAGTGTATGCTTAGCATGGCTCTATAAGGAGCTATGTTGTGCCATTGATACAAATGCATGTGATATAAGAAGTGCCCTCATCCTCATGCAGTTGTAGGCATAGGACAGATTTCCTCACATTGCACCATAGAAGAAGGGCTTCTTACATGAGGTGGATGACAGAGGCGATACGTGGATCCCTTGGATGATGGTACATGTTACTTTACATACATTTTATTTATACTTGTAATATTATTTGTTTTGTAATTCAATGATTCATATTGCTTCTTGTTTTTAAATGAAGGAATGTGAAAATCGTCACTGAGATTGCCATGCATGTCCTCATACAGTACATATATCAGTTTGATCAGTAAATGAGCATGTATGTATGTATGCAATAGTTAGTAAAATAACAATGTTGATAGGAATGTTGATTATGGATGTATAAACTTGTGATCCCATACTACAAGCCATTTGGCAGCAATACTTGGAGGACCTAGTTGTTACTTTACTAGGATATTGTACAATAGGATGGGCGATCTGCCATATTGTTGTTCCACCGATATATTTTCATATTATGGAATGGCAGTAGCTAGATAGGATAATGCAATAGTTTAGATTGTAGCAGCCCATACCGACCATTCTCTCTCAGAAGGATGCATTGTACAGATTTGATTTGAGGGAATGGTCAGATACTCATTGGCTAGATGAGCATGTTGATTGCATTGTTCTCTAGTAGGAGCGGATGACTAATATCATTATAGAAGAGCCTGTTCAAGGTCACTGGGCTAAGTGCATGTAATGGTACCACTGCATCACTCAGCGATGCATTAGTCTCAATGGAGTGGCCTTTGAGGTGGTGGTAAGTGTACATTATATTACTATTTTTGTTTCGCATTCATGTTACATTGCTTTCTATGATTATCTTATAGAATATCTCATGCTATGATTATTTAACAATACTTATGTGCAACACAGGCTAATGGACTCAATGATATATATCAGTTAGTAGGACCTAGTGTTCAGGTTCGATGTGAGAGGCTACTATGGATCATTGATGAGCATCGATATATTTTGTTGTGGCCCTATCGAATGCAGCAGTGAAGGTAAAAGTTCAAGCACCCCTGCCTTGGCATGCAGGTCCCAACATTTAGTGGTGGGCTTGCTTGAGGTCGCAGGCATGTCATAGCCCAATATAGGACAGTCTATGTTGTGAATGAGCCTATGACATCGTAGGTAAGTTCATGATGAGCCTATGACCTCATGCATGCAGGACGAGACATTTACTCTACCTGCTTGATGTTTATATACTGTCTTAGCTATCAGCAATGATGAAAATGTAGACACCACCTTAGTTACCCCTGCGCCATGAGGATGCACCTACCTCTTCACAGAATAGAGATCAACCAATTCTAGAGCACGTATATCAATATGCGAGGCTACAACGGAAGAGGAGGGCTCCTGTATGCGATACCCATTGATTAATAGATGCCATTATAAGTGACTAAGGTGTAGTCACTTATTTTTTTAGATATATGATGTATGTTATACACATCTGAACATTATATTTTGAAAAGCATAAATCATATTAGTTTTTCTTTTCATATTTATTAGTGCGGTAATTTTATGTTTTATTTATGTTTGTCTTATTATTTCGAACAGTCACATTAGGAGGTATGATCAAGATTAGAAATCACCAGGTCACGCATGTGATTGCATCAAGTTAGCATTATCCTATTTCACAATTTTGATCGGTCATATCTGATGATAGGGGGCCATGCATATCCTTAGAAATCATTAACTCATGTGTGTAATTGTGTGAAGTTGCCATCGTCCTGCTTCACAATTTTGATTGGTTACACCCATTGATAGGAGGCTATGCATATCCTCTAAAATCGTCATATCACATGCATGATCATATGAAGCTTACATAGTTCTGGCTTTTCATTTCGACCTATTAACGTGGAGTCACCATCACACAGCATATTAATTTTGATCGATCACATTGACTGGCACGAGTATAGTAAAGGTTCGAAATTGCAAAGCTACACGCATGACTGCATGAAGTCACCATCACCCAAGTTCTCATTGCCAACCGATTAGTCTTATTTAAGCCAACGTGCCTATCATTAAGATGCTATCCTAGGTCAAATTGTAAGTTTTCATTAATAGAAGATGAGTTTGATGTGTACCTTAAGCGACATATTTTGAGTTAGTAGTCGTCACTAGGCACTGGAGGATAAGTTCTGCTATCCAATGGATCCCAATATGCAGAACATCCTGACAATATCGAGCACAATGATAGATGAATGGTCTTTTTGCATAAGTTAAGCTGTGGATTTTAAAATGGAAGCAAGAGTATACATCATTCCTATTCTCCGAGCACTAGCTGGGCATGCTATGGAAGATGTCGATTTTTTTCGCAAGGCCCTGCTTCGTATTAGAGAGGAGAATATCCGTATTAAAATTTATTTTAATGAGTATTATTTTATACACTGCCAACATAATACATTGTATTATTTTAATAGCTTACTCATGGTAGAAACATCAAAGAAGCATGCATGTTAGCTCGTTTAAGTAGGGAGAAGGATTGTCTTTCCAATGCAAACATATCGGACAAAGATGGCGATGTTTGAAGCAAATAACTTTTTATATGGCCGCAAACCTTTCATTTGTAACATGATTTGGCTCATTTCAAAATGATTCTAAGTATACTTTTAATCATGATCTAATTCATTTCCAACTTAGGTTTGGGAAGTCATACAATCAGTCCTTGCAAACCTTTCATTTGTAACATGATTTGGCTGATTTCAAAACGATTCTAAGTATACTTTTAATCATGATCTAATTCATTTCCAACTTAGGTTTGGGAAGTCATACAATCAGTCCTCATCCGATATATATTCATCGGAAAGATATTTATCGCAATGAAGGACATTATCTATTTCTTCTTGAACCAACTCTCTTCCCATGACCTCAGCTTGTTTGTGTGTGAGCTTCAACATATAATATCAACATCGACGCATCAATATGTAATTATTCTCTTTTTATATTCTTTTAATAACCGCTTTATAATCTGACACAACAGAGACTCCCAGCCACATAGTTCTTTAACGAGTCTCTTGGCCTTTTATAAGTGATATGCCCATTTACATCGCAGGCTAGTATAATATTCGATTTAAAAATTTCTTACTTTCATATTTATCTTAAAATCTAGGATGTAATAACATTTTTGACCGTCGACTTACGTTCGACGTTCTAACCATAGTTGTTTGGTTATGAAATATCAACTTTTATATCCAAATGGTTTGGCCATCATGATTTTAAAAAATTATTGCGGTGCGCATCTTCTGCCATAAATGAATATTATTTCTGAAAATAGTTTCTGATCAGGATCACTCTTAGAAATAGTTTCTAAGGAACATCAATCTAAACTAAGTGGAGTCGGATGATAGGGAAGCACCATCCCATTCCAGGCCGTGGTTCTAAGCTTCCGATTCTTTCAGCCATTAATAAACTCATTGACCGGCCCAATTAGGTGCAGCGTCGGTGTCGTGGCGCGGGCTCGTGCCAGTCCGGAGACCTGGGTCTCGCCGGGCCCAGACCCCGATCCCATTCCATTTCTCCTCGATTAAAAGGGATCGAATCGGTCTCTGGTTCTTCTTTCCTCGCTCTCTATCTCTCGCTTGTCCCCCGTTCCTCCACTCGTCGTCTGCCCTCGTTCTTCCCCGATCTCCGCCTCGATCTCTCTCTTCTCCTCTCATCGCTCGAATCCTCGCCATGCGCTTCTCCGATTGATTGATGACTCGCGCAAAGCGGCCCTTTACCAGTGTCAGCAGCGGCGGCGGCAACGGCAGCACCACCACCACCCGCGGTAGCACCTCCTCCGGCGGAGTCATCGGAAGCCCCCTCTCCCCCTCCGCTCCCTCCTCCTCCGCCATGAAGAAGTTCAAGTCCCAGCCTCCTGCCGCCGCCGCCGGTGTTGAGAGAGAGAAGAACGGCCTCCACCCCCATCCCACCCACTTCGACCCCACCGCCACCGCCGCGGCCGCGGTGGTGGCCCAGCCAGCCGAGGAGGAGGATTCCATGCTTGTAGACCAGGAGGACCTAAAGGCCGGCGCATCCACTGCCATCACCTCCACCGGCGTCGCCGCTAACCTCTCCAGGAAGAAGGCCACCCCTCCCCAGCCGTTGGCTAAGAAGCAGCTCGTCATCAAGCTTGTTAAAGGTATCCCCTCATAGGTTTTTTCTTCTCTTCAATTCCAGATGGATCGAGCTCCGAAGATCTGATATTTTACGCTCTAAAAGATTTCCCCTTAATCGATCATTAAATCAATCTGTGCATTGCTCTTTTCCTATCATAAACCTAATTTTACTGGGCAAGCTGAATCTATGCTTTATTGGATTTAAAACTGGAAAATTCACTGCGGTGAGTGCTCATGTTCTTCTTCCTCAGTCATTCCCCGGGCAGTGGTTTGAATTTGGAGTCTGACCCAGGTTGATTTATATTTCTTGGGGAGCATTCCTAAGACTTTTTTGCTAGGTTGGCCTTCGCCTAGTGCTACAGAAAAAATTTCAAACTTTCCTGTAATGATGCAATTTTCTTGTATCTGCTTTAGACTGGACTGTGACTGAAATCCTCATAGTGTTCACTGTTTTGTGCTTATTAATTTTCAAAGGTTGGGAATCCCTTATTTTTTGTGCCTTAACAATTGTCTTTAAATGCTTGCCTATTTGATGGTAGTGTGGGAGATCCATCTTCTCCATTAGCTCTGTTGTTGATGTGTTTGCTGGTGTTGCAATGGGAATTTTTTTTTTTATTAATATTTGTTGCATAAAGATCTCCCCCTAACTGGTCCTTTTCATAATCTTCTCGTCATCATCTCTATAAAAGTAACTATTTTAATCCTATCATATGCTTATTTTTACTGAGCAAACTGAATCTGTAGTTTTTCCTTGGATTAAAAACTGGAAAATTCTGTGGTAATTGGCTGGTTCTTTTCTTGGGGCATGACCTGTGCTTGAATACTGGCACAGCTTGTTATATAGCCCTTGGGAAGATTCCTAGGTGTTCCTTACTAGTTGCTCTTCACCTAGGGTTTCTGTGAAAAATTTTGAAGTTTTTCATTTAAAATGACCTTTTTTTTTTTTTTTCAAAAATCAGACTGGTATGGGAAAGGTGATGGAAATACTTGTAGCGATTTCTGCTTTTTAATTTTCAAAGATCTGCATTCCTTTATTTTTGGTCCTCACAACTCAGTGGTACAGGGTTCAGCCACTGATCTTTTAATAATCATTTGTCTACTGGTACTGTAGAAGGTTCATATTTGTCATTTCCATTGTTTATAAGTCTTTTGGTGCAGTGACACGGAGTGGTTGCTTTAATGATGCCCATTATAATTTTATTTGGATGCAACATCATTTAATTGATCACTAATTTTCTTTTGAACCCTGATCTTGATAAGAAAATTATTTTGCAATTTAATTTGTTAGGCTATTCTAATATGTCTTAAGCACAACCTTATGTTTGTCCACTGCTCCTGAACTCAGCCAGTATGAGAAAGAATTTCTTAAAAAGTACTCTCCTGCTACACTGGTTGTAACCTGGCAAAAGATTCAAAATCAGAGAAACTAACCATGATGGATGTATAGATTTTTATACATCATTTCATTCTAACATCCATTACAAGTTATAACTGTAAGATTTCTTTTGTTTCACTCCTTCAAATAACATCTGGCATAGCCTTCAGTTACTAGAAATGTGAAGTTATATTATCAGAGGCAAACTTTTCCTTATTGGTCTTAGTGCTGGAGAATCTTCTATGAGGTGAGAATATAGTCTGTTCATCTCCCATCCATTATGCGTGGTTAACAAAACCTCATGTGATGATACCTCTTATGCATCAGGGAAGATGTATGTAAATGTTTAAAGTTTGTGCGGCATATAGAAGGATTAGAAGAAACATCGAGGCAAATGTTGATAACATAAAGTTCTATTCTAAACATAAAGCTCTATTCTATTTTTCAAAAATTCTTTAGAACTTGTGAAGGATAGAATTTGGACTAGTATGTTCTCGGAACTCTGAGTAGTATCTAACTAGCCGAGAGAAGGATGTAGTATGCAATCACATAGTCTTGCGATTGAAACAGGTTATATAAACTACCGCTTAGTTATTTTACTTTATAGTTTTTGGATATTTAAATGCAATCTAATTTGCTGGAACATGTTGAAGATGGTCTCAAGTTAGTGGATGAGAAAAGAGAAGAGAAAAAAAAATCAAAAGGGAAAAACTAATAGAGAAAATAATAAAGAGCAAAGAGAAATAATATTTATTTAAGAAATTCAGAAAAGTTTGATCTTTTCATAAATCCTTTAAATGAATTGGAGAAAAGAAGAATTAGGAAAAAGAATAATAGGAAAGTGCTTTTATCTTACAAGGTTAGAAGCACAGAAAGAGGTACGGAAATGATGCAAATTTTATTCTAGGGGAGGTTTTTATCCTCAATGCATTTTCAGATATATCAATTTAGGGTATTTCCTAAAGTGTCATGTCAATGTAGAACTATTTAGAACAAGGCCTTTTAATTTTAGTTTTGGTGTGGGGATTTGTTTTGAAATAGAGAAGTGGAAGTTCATTCAAGGCAGCAAGGGGCCAGAGACAAACCTACTCTTTTTTTTTAACTTGGTTTGTTTCTGATTCAGGTGAGCCCTCATCCTTCAATCAAAGAGAAGTGATGCAATTTTTGGCAGTCAAAAGTCAGTCAACTTCCTAACTCTTACTTGTCACCACCTTGTGATGAAAAATGAAGACGAGAAAAGAGGTTCGCTATCAGCAGGGAGAGAGCGAAGATGAATTAATGATCCATCATGTGCTCATTTTTGCTCTAGAGGGTAGTGTCCCAACTTGAAAATAGGCTTTGATGGACTCTAGGACAGGTTAGCTTCCATTCATCAATCAATCAGATTTGAGTAGACCATCAAGCAGATTGATCCAATTAATTTCCCCTCTGAAGGGCAAAGCCTATTAAAAGACCTTTCACGTGATACAGAAGTTTCGAGAGTCTAGGCAATTGGTGGTTTGAGATTTGTCGTGAGTCCAAGGTAGGATTCAAAGGCAAACTTTCATTCTGTGTAGGATTCAGACTAGCAAAAGATGTTGTCATTCTTTGCTTCTCAAAGGCATTCTTTGAATATATCATTCTTGAATGCTATTAGAGATGCTTGCTTCTATTTAATGGTTGAGTGAGCTCATATGGAATCCCTTTCTTCCAGTCGAATGGGCAATCTCTATCTGGCTTGGCCTTTTTTCTCTCGATTTTTAGGTAGGTATCGTGCCTTGTGCCACTGATTTTTCTTCCTCCAGTCTGACAGTTAAACAGTCTACAGTAGCTTACAACTGGTATCATGTCTCTCTAACTGCTTGGTCTTGCTGCTCTTCTCTTGCTTGCAATGTTGCTTGGAGCAAAGTAAATCAAAGTAGGGTCGACGATAGCTAGATTCTTGTTATGACTGCTAACTTGTCACAGGGAAATTATTTGAAACAGAAGATTTTTTTTTTTTTTTCACAAAGGAGATGGATTGATGGCAGTACATTGACTTTCGGAGAGTGTGTTAGACATTAAACGAATTTTTTTAGTAGTATTGAACTGATTCATTGATTGATTGCCCCAAGCCTGTGACGGGATGGGTTAGCCCTCTCTTTTCTGAATTGAGGACTGCTGAATCAAATGTGGTCCCAGAGGCATCTAAAAATCAAATATCTATTTGTCAAGTCCTTTTTTGTTTTTGAGAAATGATAGTTTTTAAAGGTCATAGGTTGAATAAATTTTGTGGTGCAGACTTTATTTAGTTAAATGTTGCAATTCAGTTTTCTTCAACTTAAGCGTTTGACATTTTGTAAAAATGTTCACATCTTGCCCTTTTCTCTTGCTTCTTCCTACTCTCTCCTCTCTTTCTGTTTTACTTTTTCCTTTCTTTCATGACGCAAGCAACAATTAAGTAACAAATATCAACTGCTGCCAGCGAGAACAGTACAAACATTTAAGCAACTTCTTTCTTACCTTTTTTTGTTCTCTCTAGACATTAAACTAGACGGAACTCATTTTTGTTCTTCTACTTTCTCTCTCTTGTTCTTGTCACCCTTTTATCTCCTCCAAATGGACCACAAATGTTTTGTTAAAAAGCAGCTGTATGACTTCTCCACAATATCAAGCAGCTGTATGTCTTCTCCACAATATCAAGGCTTTCTTCCCTTCTTTCCCTAAGATCTATGAATATAATTTCATTTTTGGATGCATGATTCAAGCTATTTACTATATTGAAGCTGTCTAACTAACCCTTGCTAAACCATTTCATTTGCCTGTGCATTGTGTCTATTGTCCTCTCTGAGGCTGCACAACATGGCAAAGGTTTACTACCCTCCTAGAAAAAATCTAGCTCCTTTTGTTATGTGTCTTTCTTTCCCTCTTTTCATCACTTCTTTCAATTCACATTCATTTCTCATCAATTTTTTATCGTTGACTTTTAAGATGATCGTGGCCCTTTGTCCTTCTATTTATTCACCTTTGTCTCTTTCTTTTCCTTTTTTGTGTAAAATATGAAATCAGGCATATGCATCTCCCAAAGCATCACTTCCTCTTTTTTCTTTCTCATAGGCTCTATCATGATGCCAATACTAGGCTTGCATCGATTTTGTCCATCTATTGATGCAATCTTTGCTTTTAATGTCAAATTTCATTACACCAATTCCTATATGCATTTATGTGGCATTTAAATACAGGCCATAATGAAGATATAATGAAGATATTGCTCTTTAAATCTGTTGAGTGATAGTTATGGAAGCCTCTGGTGTCTACTCTTTCATCTTCTCAACCCCTATTTCTTTTTTTGTCAATGTATTTCTCCAACTTTTAGGTGGTTTTATTAGGTCAGAATGAGCTCTTTTAACAACAACAACAACAACAACAATAAAACCTTAATCCCAAACTAGTTGGGACCAGCTACATGAATCCTTTTTCTCTATTCAGCTCGGTTTTGAGTTATATTTTTTGTAAGATGTAAAGATTTTAAGTCTTTTTTTATCACTTCTTCATATATAATTTTCGATCTATCTTTTTTTTCTTCTACATGTATCACGTCACTCTTTCGCACAGGTGCGTCTCTAATCTACGTTGCATATATTTAAATTATTTAAGTCGTTCTTTTCTTAATTTGTCATCGATTGGAGTTGCTTCTATCTTTTTACGAATGGTTTTATTTCTTATTCTATTTGTTCTTATATTCCCATATATCCATCTCAACATTCTCATTTCCGTCATATTTGTGTTATGTACGTATATTTTTCTAATTACCCAACATTTGGTATCATAAAGGATAACTGGTCTTATGGTTGTTCCATAAAATTTTTTCTTCAACTTGTTAGGTACTTTACAATTACATAATATTTTAGTTACACTTCTCTATTTAATCTAATCTGCTTTAATCCCATGGACAACATCATTCTTAATCTCTTTTTTTTATAAATAATTAATCTTAAATATCAAAAATAATTATTTTTAGAAACTTTATAGTCCTTAATTTATACTTTATATTCATTTTTATTTTTAATTATACTAAAATTACATTTTATATATTCTGTTTTTATCCTACTTAATCTAAAACCTTTAGATTCTAATGCATTTCTTTATAGTTCTAACTTACAATTAATCTCAGCCTTAGTTTTTTTTACTAGTACTATATCATATACAAATAACATGCATTATGAAATATTATTCTGAATATGTCTAGTAAGTTCATACATAACTAAAGAAAAAAATAGGGAATAAGAGCAGATTCTTGATGTAAACATATTGTAATAGAAAATTCATTAGTATTACCATCAGTAGTCCTTAACACTAGTAACTGCTCCATTATACATATCTTTAATTATGTTAATATATTTAATGGTACTCTTTTATTTTCTAACATTCACCATAAAATTTTTCTAGGATCTCTATCATATATTTTCTCTAAATCAATAAAAACCATATGAAGATCTTGTATTTTTTCTTTATACTTCTCCATCAACTTCTTAAGAAGAAAAATAGCTTCTATAGTTGATATTTCTAGCATAAAACTAAATTGATTTTATGATGTTTTTGTAGTACATCTTAACCTATGTTTCATTACTCTTTTTCAAAGTTTCATGATATGATTCATGTGCTTAATATCATGATAGTTAAAGCAGTTTTGAATATTTTCTTTATTTTTATAAATTGATACTATAATGCTCTTCTTCTATTCATTAAGTATCTTTTTAGTTTTTAAAATTTTATTATATAAATGTTACTCAAGTTACTCTACCATCACCTAAATATTCCAAACTTCTATAGAAATCTTGTCAGATTCCACTGTTTTTTCTATTTTCATCTTTTTTATACCTTATTTTACCTCAGATGTCTTAATTATACAAATATATACCTTAATTTTATCTTCAATAGAACTAGTAAGGCATCTTAAATTATCTATATGATTTTCATTTAATAATTTATTAAAATAACTTGATCTCTTCTTTCTTAATCAAAACCTTTTGATCATTATCTTTAATGCTTTTAGCCTGAAATATATATCTAGTTTTTTTATCTTTTACTCTTGCAATTTTGTATATATCTGTCTTTTTATCTTTAGTTTCTGACTTGTGATATAATTTCTCATATGCTTTACATCTAGCCTTCCGTACCGTCTTTTTAACTTCTTTCTTAATCATCTTATAGTTTTCATATGCTTTTCCATTCCTATATTTAGATAGTTTTATATAACATTTTCTTTTAGCCTTAACTATTAATTGAACTTTTCTATTCCACCATCAAGTTTTTTTTAATATATGATTTTTTTTCCTTTGACTTTTTTAACACCTCTATGGCTATTTTTTTAATACTATTAGCTATCTTTTTTCATATGGTATTGGTCTTTCCATATATACTCTATTTTTCTTCCTTCATTACTTTATTTTTAATAGCTATTAGTTTCTTTCCTTTCTAATTCTATCGTTAAATCCTTTGATTCTTATCCTTTTTAGGCATTCTCCTTACTTTTTGAATCATATATATATATAATCATCAATGTATGTTGCATAGTTAGACTTTCACCTAATATAACCTTATAATCTTTACAAAACACTCGATTAATCTTTTTGATAAGGAAGAAATCTATTTGATTAGCATTATATCCACTTTTAAAAGTTATTAAATGAGAGTCATTTTTTTTAAAAATATGTGTTGGCTAATATTAAATCATATACTATTGCAAACTCTAAAATTATATTTCCTTCTTCATTTCTATCTTCGAATTCACAACTTTCATGTACTCATTCAAAGCCTATATTATATTTTTCTACTTGTCTATTCAAATCTTCTCCGATAAATATTTTTTCTTCAATAGGAATCTTTTGAATTAATCCATCCATATCCTTCTAAAAACTTTGCTTTGTTGCAATATTTAAACCCACTTGAGAAGCATAAGCACTAATAATATTAATTAACTTCTCATCTAATAGTAATTTAATCAAAATTATTCTATCTTCCATCATTTTAATATATAACTTTATCTTTTGGACTTTTATCTTCAATAATTTCTACTTCATTTTTATTTTTATCTTTACCTGTATGCCAAAGTTTAAAACCATCAACCTCTTTTGCTTTATTTTCTATCCATTTAGTCTCTTATAAGAAACTATGTTAATTATCCTTTTAGTCATTATATTTGTTAGTTTTTTTTTATTAATGACCCTATATTCTAAGTTACTAAATATATTTTTTATTTTTATTTTTTTAACTAACTTTTTTACTCACATACATCCATGAAGGTGTGAGAACCCTTGCTTATTTTCTGCTACACCCGAACGCCGATGTGACGCGATGCTTCCAAGGATTGCCCTAGCTGTTCTTTTCTTTTCCACTACACTCGAGGTCCGATGTAGTGTGTTGCTTCCGGGGAACGCTCTAGCTTTATGAATTTTTCTATTGGATTCATACTCATAGGGTGTGACTATAGTTTTATGCTAGCCATAAACCTACCGCAACCCTTCTCCTTCAACATCTAAACATATAAAAGAGGGTAGATCATGGACTTATTTTATTGGTTCAAAATATTAAATATTCATCTAGTGCATAGGTTTTACTTTTTCCATCAGCGTGCTAGTTCAAACACAATAGTTTATGCCCATCTACCATATGCCAGATGGTTCCTCATGAAACATGCTAGTTGTTATGTCTTATAAATATTCATGAATTGATTTGGTGAACCCAAGTAGTTGGGATAAGATGTATTTTGTGTGTTTAAGCACTAGTTTCTTTTCTTTAGTGCAAACAGTATTCATTTATTATTTTACAACTTGGATTTGGAATATCACTAAAATGTCATGTCATATGTGCACAAATTGCCATAAAAGAAAAGGTTACCTTGAAAAGTTGGTATAAGGCTTGTTACCGATGGTATAGTTAGGGGAAAATAGAAATTCATTTTTGTTTGATGAGCAGGGACCAAAAACTCTGGTAATATTGGATTGGTGTGTAATTAACATGTAACCTTTTTTTTCCTTTTATTTAGTCAATATTCCACAGCTTTGGTTTCTTGTTTTTGATGCACATTCCTTGTCTCAATTTTTGGTGGATCTTCTTTGTTTTGTTTATTGCATAAATATTAGCGACATCAGAGGTAACTATATCAGAGATTATATATCGTCTCAATCATCATTTGTCAGGACTTTTCGGAGTAAGTTCCTTGGCTTGGGCAGGACATTTAGTTCATATTGCTATTCCTGGATCCAGGGGAGAGTACGTCAGATGGAATAATTTCTTAGACATATTACCGTATCCTCAAGGGTTGGGACCACTTTTTACGGGTCAGTGGAATCTTTATGCTCAAAACCCTGATTCGAGTATTTGGTACTTCCCAAGGAGCCGGAATTGCCATTCTAACCCTTCTTGGGGGATTCCATCCGCAAATGCAAAGTTTATGGTTGACCGATATTGCTCATCATCATTTAGCTATTGCATTTATTTTTCTCATTGCTGGTCATATGTATAGAACTAACTTCGGAATTGGACACAGTATCAAAGATCTTTTAGAAACACATATTCCTCTGGGGGGTCGATTAGGACGTGGGCATAAGGGTCTTTATGACACAATCAATAATTCGATTCCCCCAATGACCATAGATCGAACCTATCCAATTTTTACAGTACGATGGTTGGCTGTTCACGGATTAGCTGTACCTATCGTTTTTTTCTTGGGGTCAATATCAGCAATGCAGTTCATCCAATGATAAACCTAATTCGAATTATAGAGCTATGACACAGTCAAACCCGAATGAACAAAATGTTGAATTGAATCGTACCAATCTATACTGGGGTTTATTACTCATTTTTGTACTTGCTGTTTTACTTTCCAATTATTTTCCAATTATATAGAAAAAAATGTATGTACTTAGGAGCATATGTAATTCACACTATAAGAGGTTCTTCAGCTTGATAGTGGACTTGCTTGTTCATTCATGACCCATAGAACTTAATGTTCCCCCCCTAAAGATTTTCTTGTTCTACATTTGACTCTAAAAGTTTATGTTGTTTTGTTTTTGTTCTTATATAGCTAAACCGACTTTGCCAACAAACTTTGAAGAGGATACATGGGCAACATTGAAGTCTGCTATTACAGCTATATTTTTGAAGCAGCCAGATCCATGCGACTCTGAAAAGCTTTATCAGGTGGCTTTTCCAATATTAGCATGTTTTGTAAAACATGATGTCTCTACTTTTGTTATTTCTTTTGTTATTGATGACATAGTAACCATCCTTTTTTTTCAACACAGGCTGTCAGTGATCTCTGTCTACATAAGATGGGTGGAAATCTTTACCAACGTATACAGAAGGAATGTGAAGTGCATATTTCAACAACACTGTCCTCGTTGGTTGGCCAGAGCCCTGACTTGGTTGTATTTTTATCATTAGTAGAAAAATGCTGGCAGGACTTTTGTGACCAAATGTTGATGATACGTGGTATAGCCTTATATCTTGATAGAACTTATGTCAAGCAAACCCCAAATGTTCGATCATTGTGGGACATGGGGTTGCAGTTGTTTCGGAAACATCTTGCTTTATGTCCAGAAGTTGAGCACAAGATCGTGACTGGCCTTTTGAGGTTAATTGAGAGGGAGAGGTATGATCAAGTTTTTGAATCTTCACAAATTTCCATGCCTGCTGAATTCTATGGAGATACCTAATGCATTTTCATATGCAAGGTGGATATTTACTAGGCTTTTTGTTTGTATATGATTTCTTTAGCATCTTAGTTTGTTATTTGTGAACTCTGAATCAAACCTCTTAGTTTTTTTGCCAATTTAGCTTCTAGTAATAAAATATTAAGATTTTTAGGCAGGTCTGTATCAAAAAATTTGATTTGCTAGTGGCTAGGATTAGATTAGTAGCAAAAGGGGTTTGCCAAACAAACCTGCAGGCCTAACAAAGGATAACACTGAGAGTACTAACATCGGCAAGGGGAAAAAGTCAAAGTAAGATGAGATAAAAGGTGTATATTATAGGATTTTGAAGGCCGTCCACCCCAGGTTTTTCTGTACTATTTTTCCCCACCCTCCTTCCCTCTCTCCCTCCTTTTTCTTCTCAACCATCTCCATTACTTGGGTGTAGGGTTCTAGAACCCATATGGAGAACAACGCTTTTCTCTTTGTCCTAGGAAAGGTTCGACATTAGATTTAGCAGTGCCAATTGGGCGAAGCAGGCTGGGTTGGAGTGAGGGCAAACCCTAACCCAACCCTACCTTATAGCTACCAACTATAGCCTAACCTAACCTCATTTAAACAAAAGTTGGGTTGGGTAGTGCATTGTTAATTGGATTAGAACTGGTTGAATAGGAATTTTAAGATACAGGAAAGGTTTGGGGAGTTCTTGTTAGATAAATATTTTTTGGATTTGGGCATCAACCATTCATCAATACACTTGTACATAAATCTAGCAAGACTAAAGATATAAAACCTCAATCTGACCCTACCTAGTATGTGGGTTGGGCGGGTGGGTTTAGGTCAAGCCCAATCCAAATTGCACCCTGACCCTTGTGTGACCTCATTGTTATTATTGTTACTTTTAAATGACTTAATACTTTTAACAAGATTTCTGGCTTCATTTTCTAGCTGTTCACTGACACTGTGCGCCATCTTTGTAGTTATGATTGCCCGCATGGGTTTAGGATGAGATTCCATTTTAGGGGAATGCGAGTTACAATTGATTAATTTTACATTTTGTGACTCGACAGATCTGATTTAATTGAATCAAGTTGGGAATATGGTATAATTACATCATACTTAAGAAAGAACATGTTAAAATTCTCTTTATTCAATGTTCCTCTATATAAAATAATATAACATCATTGGTCCTTCAAGTTATATAAAGATTCTACCTATTCCATCACTGGTATTAGTTATATGCATCTGGTCTTTTTGCTCAATCAAATTTAGAAGAAAAGTTTGTTCATGAGAACATTTTTAACAAAGGATCAATGTACTAATAACTAGCAAAATTTTTGTACCATATCTCATTTGACATATTTTTGTCTCTAAATTTAATGCTCTGATCTAACCTTTGATTCAAATTATTTAAGGCTTGTTTTGAACACCTGGCTGTACATCCTTAATCCTGACAGTGTTATTTTGACTATACTCTCAAGTCTGAGGCAACTTGTCATTCTCATATCTTGATGACCAAGAAATGCTGTTACCATCTTATGGTCACCATGCACAAATAGAGACTTTATAAGCAACCAGGGCAACCTAATCTACGGCATGAGACTTTCAGGTGTTGGAAATTGAGCACTTGGTTCTTCCCTGAGTGCCCTGGATGTATAATCAGAGCATTCCAAAATGCAATATATGGAACTTATGTATCACATTCTATGTCAGATATCTCATGTCAAAAAGTAATTGAATGAACCTATAACATGCATGAATGAAGGGAAGGTCATTGTCATTGCCTTATGTTGTATCAAGTATCAGGTAACCCAGCTATTTAGAGGTGCCTAACTGGCTTACTTGGAATGAAGTACATGTTTTAAATTGTTTCATAGGTGGTTCGCTTTCACTATGCTAAAATTATATTTGTTTCCTTTTTTTTATATTATTTTAAGTAAAATTTGATATTTATATTATAATTATATTGTACATTTTGAGTAGCTCTCCATAACACAAACTGGAATAAGCCACAAATATTGTACAATGCATGCAAAGGTTTGACTCATGGTCATCTTGGAGACAGCTAGTCATGAAACCTTGGTCTAGTTCTTTTCTGCAACCTTCTTCAGAACTGTGATCTGTAATGAACTCCACCTGGGGAGTATAAAGCTTATTATCTTATTTCTGTAGCTTTTTTTCTTTTCTTTAGTTTCTAACCTTCTTCAGATTTGTGATCTATAATAACACCATCTAGGTAGGATAAAGCTTATTATCTTGTTTCTTTTGCTTTTTTTATTTTCTTTACTTTCTATTGCAATTTTTAGTTTGGTGTTAAGAATGAGGACTAATCGTCTGTAAACCCACTGAAGTTTCATTGTGAAATATATGGTATTGTTTTAATTGATCGACATTAGTAGTGTCTAAAAATGGAAGTCTCCCATGTAAGCAAGGCTTGCTGTTTAAAGTTCTATTTTTCAAACTAGATGTGCAACCTTGTACTAATTACATTGAATTTCACTGTAATTTCTTTGTTACCATCTAATGCTGTTTTTGTTTTGACCAGACTAGGTGAAGCTATTGATAGGACAGTACTCAGTCATCTTTTAAAGATGTTTACAGCTCTTGGAATTTATACAGAAAGCTTTGAAAAGCCATTTCTGGAATGTACTTCAGAGTTTTATGCTGCTGAAGGTGTGAAATATATGCAACAGTCAGATGTTCCAGACTATTTGAAACATGTGGAGGTAATTTGTTCTTTTCTCTGGTTTATTTTCTTCTTTTATCTTTCTCACATTTAATTTGACTTTGAGGCACCATTTTTTATGATTTCATACCTTATATTATGAACAAAAATTATCAATGCAAACTTGCAGTCAAGGCTAAATGAGGAACACGAAAGATGCTTGCTCTACTTAGACACAAATACGAGGAAGCCCCTTGTAGCAACTGCTGAGAAACAACTCCTTGGACGACACACATCTGCAATTCTTGATAAGGTGGTGTTTCTTCTACCTTCTGCTTGCTTTAATTCTTTAATTAAATTTGCAAAACCCTGTCCATTGTTTTGCTCTGCTAATTAATAGTTATGCTCTTTTAATGTTCAGGGATTTACAATGCTTATGGAAGCAAATCGTGTGGAGGACCTTCAGAGGATGTACACACTCTTTCAGAGGGTCAATGCTCTGGAATTGTTAAGGCAAGCTCTCAGCTCATATATTCGGGGTACTGGACAGGGCATTGTTATGGATGAAGAGAAGGACAGAGATTTGGTTGCCTATCTCTTAGAGTTTAAAGCATCTCTTGACACAATTTGGGAAGAAAGTTTCTTCAGAAATGAAGCCTTTTCGAATACCATAAAGGATTCATTTGAGCATCTCATTAATCTTCGTCAGGTCAGTTCATGCTTGCCACTTTGATTACTTAGTTACAGCTACTTTATCTGCTTTCTAATTTTCTTTTCTTTTTCTTCTTTTTTTTTAATTGTTTTTTGTTAGTCACTTCTGTATTGTTGTGATGTGGAAGTGAAGTAGGAATTTTATAAGAACATTGTTAGAGATCTTGAGCAGTCTGAAGGAATTTGCTGATATTTGATGGTGTCAGAAGAAATACAAATATCTTGATATGTTGGTTTTTCTGGAATGCTTGTTTTGGTTTGACAGAATGTGTGGTTTTTCTTGAATACTCTTCTTCCAGATGTCCTAGGAAATTGGCCAAGTGACAACTTTCTTTATGTTTGTACTTCCATCTCTTATCATGTGTATTCAGACCCACAGCTGTTTGCTCAGCTGGTTGGCACCAATTCTCCAGGGGAGAGTCCCTGTTTTCATTCAAAGGTGGTGGCAAATAACCACCATACTGCTCAAAAATGTGATGAAAACAAAGCTGTGTTGTTGATTGGATTTCAGCTATTCTTTTTATGCTCTTCTGTTCCAAGAACTTCCTGATGCTTAATTTTTATGTCCTGTAGGTTGTGTTCTATGTTGGTTAACAAAATTGTCAGAGTCAATTACTTAGTAAACTATTCATTTATTTTTTCAGCATAAACCAGCACTGATTTTTATGGACATGCCTCAGTTTCCATAACACACTCCTGATGGGCAGGTCTTGTATATCAGTTGGACACTTAGGCCTTGTTTGGGACAGCAGTTAGCCCCCTCCAACAGCTGTCCCAAATGTGGCCTTAATTTCTTATCCAACAACATCTTTCTTCTTAAGTAATATTTATATGCCTTTTTTTTTTCAAGCACAAAATGTGAACTTTATAGACACTCCAATAGATTATTTGTGGTTTGTCATATACCAAAGACAGATGATTCAGCAAACCTGATTGGTGACGGGTCATCATACATTATTGCTATTGCTGTCAGACCTTTATGACTGCTGAATTTTTTTTCAGATTGATAACCTTTCTATGTGTTTGATACTAAACCTAAACTTTGAAACTGCCTCGTTTTTCAAATTTTCTGACTTCATAATTCTTAATGCCTTTTGCCCATGATGACTCCCATTTCCAATGAGGAGAAATGCAGCATTTTTAATGCCAACTATATCTTTGCTCTATTTGCACCTGTATTTCGTGGTAATGATCTTCCAAAATCACTGAAAGTAATTAATACTGATTAGTCATAAACTTGTGCTATGAAGGAAACACAATTTAAGACACAAATACATGAACCCAATTATTAACTCAAGTAACTTGCTTCTGCTCTGGTTGGTGTTTCATTGATATTGCTCAGTCCAAATTATTTCAGATTATTAATTAGTAACTGCTGCTTTTGTTATTTTCATATAACAGAATAGACCTGCTGAACTGATTGCAAAGTTTGTGGATGAGAAGCTTCGTGCTGGCAACAAGGGTACATCTGAAGAAGAGTTGGAGGGTACACTTGATAAAGTTTTGGTTTTATTTAGGTTTATTCAAGTAAGTTAGTTAGTTTCCCTCTATTTGTACCCGTGATACATTATTTCTACTTAGCTGTTCCCATATATGCCATGAGAATGTACTAATGCAGAACCATATCATGACACTGCAGGGGAAAGATGTCTTTGAGGCATTCTACAAAAAGGATCTTGCAAAAAGATTATTGTTGGGGAAGAGTGCATCAATTGATGCTGAAAAATCAATGATTTCAAAAGTAATTGATATGTATTTGAAAATATAGCTGAAAGATTTCTGACATTTTATCAATATTTCTGATGTACAAATTATCTCCTTTTCAGCTCAAAACTGAGTGTGGAAGTCAATTCACTAATAAACTTGAAGGGATGTTCAAGGTATGCAGTCACAATTTATATATCTTCATAGTTTAGGGAGCTTAATTGCATCTGAAGCTATGATTACCTGGTCTCTTATTGGTTGATGCAAACTGTAATTCTGTTTCTTTGTCAAAGTTAAAAGAGAGAATTAACAAGATTTGAAGTTTTGAAGGCATATGGATATGAGTCTTTTCCATACATATTCATGGTATCAAAATTAGGATGTCTGTGCTTGTCTGTTGCACCCATGTGTACATTTGCTTGCTGGGACCATAAATCGTTATTCAGGAGCTATTACTAATGTTTATAGACCCAGGCAGGTCAACCTATCTGTGGCCCAGGCAGGTCGACCTATCTGTCCAGTCACATTTAGCCTCTACCAGGTTGGGTTGCCCAGACACTTGGAATTTTAAGAATCCTGCCTGACTATTTGAGTCAAATGGTTGAATTGTTTGACCACGATGATTCAAACTGCCTTCTACTGCCTGGGCTAACTCATGCATAAAAAATGAAGAAATTGAAAAAGAGATCAAGAAGGGGATAATGAGGGCTTCATTTCCTTTTTGTGAGATAAGAGATTTGATCCTTTGAGCTCTAGTAAAAAAAACGAAAGACATTCTATTGATACTTTCTTCTTCTCGACTAAGATTTGGGGGTGGCAAGGTCCGATCAGCAGGGCTGCTTCTCGCTGTCCTCTTCTTGGACTAAGCTGGCAAAGCTGTAGCATGGCAGAGCTACTTCTGCCACCTTGTACAGCGTTGAGATGGTACTGCTAGAGCAAGATTGAGAAGGCAAGGATGGATGGAGACCAGGGGGGCAGGTTAGAGGGGAGGTTGAGGTGAGACTGGATCAGAAACTGGGGATGGAGGTCAGGCATGCTGGGCAGAGGCCCAGGTGAGGGACTTGGAGGATGGTTGAAGCAGTGGGTTGAGGTGAAAGTAGAGACCAAGATGGAGGTTGAGGTCCGTGGGTGGAACCATGGAAGGAGAGTGGGTAATTAGAGATGAGAAGGGAAAGGGGTGATTGTGTTTTGGGAAACATGTAGAGATTAGGGTTGAAAATATTTTGATAACTGGGAACATTGGTTCTGATTGAATTTCAGTTGGACTACTGTTGGATCTGTAAACCGTGATATGCATCAAAAAATGGTTTGGTCTGGGTCACTGGGTTCTGAACGCTATTATGATTGATGGTTTTGATTTTATTATCTTTTTTTTTAGGGGTAACTCAAGGAGAAAACTTACTCATAATTGGTTAACATGCAAATTAAATTTTATTTAAATGGTTGTGCAGGCTTTCAGCCCATAAATAATTCGTAACTTGAAGTTGGGCATTTTTTTTCTCCTTTACATATTCTTTTGTTTTGATTTACAGATGGCCTTGAGGTTTCATAACTGCTCAAAATTATATTATTTGAACTATGGACTTTATTGGATGAGATTTGTGTCTTTTCTCTGCATTCCACCTTTGGCAAATTGGAAAGGTTGATACTTGATACTAATCCTTGAATGCTGTTTCCATAGCAAACATTAAGCCATCTCTTGTTCTCTGAGGGTTCAATTTCAAAGATGGATATGCTTCTTTGTGAATATGTAGTGTTGTCAAATATGTCCATCTAGGAGCTTATTTAGGCTAGGCTGCCTAGGCCATGACCAATTTATTTCATGGGGCTTTTTTTTTGGCATTTTTGGTCCTTCAGTTCTCTAATCTAGTTATACCTAGGTAGTGGGGGCTTGTTTTTTGCTTTCTTTCCTTTTTTGTCTTCATCTTCTTACTTTCCACTGTTTCCTTTTTTATGACTGTTATCACAACTTGATTTGTTGATGGTTGTGTGAAGTATCACATTCTGAGTTGATGAAAATAGGGGGGCTTTATGAAGCATGTGCTTACTCTATATATGAAAAGACAACCTAATCTGGTAAGGATGACATGCTTGGATTGAGATACTCGGATTTGGGACTTATATGATTAGTTATGTCCAAGCTATTTTAAAACATCCAATACCACCTTTCCTTGCCATAGATTCTTCAAAATCTCACGTGTTCCATGTAAGGTTTCAGGTTCCAGCTTGTTTCAATATCTGCTAGGACACTATTGAAGCTTAGCAAGGGTGGGCAAGAAGCCAATTGATTTATTCTTTAAGATACTTTTAACTAAATAAGGCACTACTATTATCATTTTTAATTTTGCCATTGCGTGGCATGTGAGAAGGAATGCACAATGTGCCCACTGGAAGAGGCACTCGAAACATTGGTTTAATGTTCTAATGCAGGTCATAATGCTATTAACTTTCACAATATAAAGAATGATTCTCCATATCATGGATAGAAACTGATAGTGGCAACAAAATGATACAAAAAGATAAGATGGTAAAATGGTGGTGAAACCTTCTATGTCATTAATGTTCATTGGATGTGACTATAATTTTATGTTGGCTGTCAACATATTACAATCCTCCTTCTTTATCCAGGCTTGAGATTGGCTATGTATAAAGCTCATGTTTTATACATAGGTGGAGTTAATATAGGAAATAAATACTTTGTAAGGTCAATGGTGCGAAATTATACAATTTCAATTCTGATCTACAATGAGTGCAGTGTTATGAAACTGCAAAAAAGTTGGCTTAGAAGACAACTTATCTGTCACCCTATCAAGTTGCATGGACAAAGGGAGAAGATAACGAAACACAGAGAAGTCATAAGGAAGATATGCCATTTTCTAGAGTTTGGCTGTCAGTTTAGATGCACTTTTTGGACTTAATTGGATCCAGCATGCCTACATGTATTGAAAAATTCGTATTGACCAATATTTGTGGTCAAAGTTAAACTAGTCTTTTTGCTATATTGTTGCAGGAAACAGTCGATGCTAAACTGTCTTTGCATGCTGATATGAACTCAATAAAATGTATGTAAATATCTATATAAACATTAAATAGCAGCATATATTCATGTTGTGGATGCCTACAGATCTGCAGTTATGGGAATCTATATGCATGATAGCTGTGAGATGCCATCACCAATAATGGTTTCAAACCAACTTGGCTTATAGGTACTAGATGCAGTTTCATTTGCAAAGGAGCCGTCTGTACATGGAGCTCGATTAATATGTGAAGTTGCCAGACCAGTCCTCAAGTGTCATGATGGCAACCTCTAAAAATCTAGGCATTGAAACATGGTTATATACTTATCCAAAACAAAGAAACCAAAAAGGGAAGGGGAGTTATACATATATTGACATTAAACTGTGATAATTTTATTTAAAACATAGTGACACATCACTTAAGGTGTCTATGTTGTTGGATCAGGACTATTATGCTGTGAGCTCCGGGCTGGGTGGCTGAAACTTTCTCTAATGTTTCTTAGTGCAGTCTGTCTTAAAATATTTCTTTGGCCTTTTACCTCTTTTATTGAGTTGGACCTTATGTTAGACCAATCAAAACCCCCATTATGCTGGATTTATGGCAGCTTCCTTCGTCTAGATTTGCATCATATACATGGAAATAGCTCTAGTAACAACTTGACTCCTTTAAAAGCATGAAAAAAGAAGCTAAACCCTTATGTCCCCACCAAATGTATAACATAAGGCACTTTCTTGGAAACACTCAAGTGGTTGATCAACACATGCCAGCATTATCTTTTATTCCTAGCGATAAGGATGTAACAAATATTGGAAAAACATAATTGTTCTCAGAACATCTATGAGACCAATTTAATTATCCAAAATAGCTAAAGCAATATGCAATTTTGGGAATTAATAAAACTTGTAATTATGAGTATGTTTTAGCAATTTCAGTCTTCTCTGTATGGTCTTTTGAAACCCACCATTCTTCCAATTGCTTTCATACAAATATGATGCAAAAAATCCCTGAATATGCGTGTTAGTCTTGCAAAGAAATATATATTGCTGATAGATAATATGTTTTTTCGGTTATATATCTCATTAGCTATTGTTATATATGGGTGTTGGAATGATGCTATAGAAGTGAGGATCCATTAAATAGAAAGAGGAGACCAGCTTATGCTATTGTGATTGCTCATAACCCTTCATATCATGGTTTCAAATTCCAATGGGACATTCCAATGCTAGGATGGGACCATCTCACCATCACCCTAGCATCCCAATTGGTGTGTCGTGCAACTTCTCCCATCCCAAATGTTGGGATAGGATGGGATGGCGGTGCATATGATGCACTTATGTAATATACATCAATATGTGATGGGCATATAGGCAGAACAACTATACATTCAGTGGGTGCAGATTGTGGGATCCCTTTCAATTATAAGTTCTTTCCCTTTTAATCTTTGATTTTGACCAGTTTGAGACTGTGAAGGAGGCCTCGAGGTTGAAGGAGGTTTATGCTTTTGTAGGTTAAATAGCAGAGAACACCCTTGTCATATTTCCATCATCATCCCTTAATAATTCTCTATATACATTACAGTTTTGGAGACATAAGCATCAGTGTAAAGCTTGAAAGCATTGAGTGGTGGAGAAATCCATTTTAATAACATGCTGTGACTCATCTTGCACAGTTTCAAGTAGTTTCTCAAATCCTTGGTGTGTTATGGCTGGCAGCTGCTAGGAAATCATTGACCAATTGTTTGTCAGTTATCTGTGGTTGCCAATTTGATTTTATTAAGTATGCTGTCCAATCAGTATCTTTTGTTTTTTTTTTAATGGTTTCATGTTGATGTATTCCCAGGACATTGAGTTATCAAAAGAGATTAATGATTCCTTCAAGCAATCATCCCAAGCCAGGACAAAACTTCCAACTGGCATTGAAATGAGTGTCCATGTCCTAACGACTGGGTGGGTGTCATTCATTTGATGTCAGTCATATGATTCAGGTTTTAATATGTGAGATGACAACAACGATACAAATGTGCTGTTTAATGACTGACTCCAGTTTCTAATTTTATGCTCTGTAGGTATTGGCCAACGTATCCGCCTATGGATGTTCGGCTTCCGCATGAACTGAATGTTTATCAGGTTAGGTTAAAGACAGTTTGTACTGTGAATCTCTGCTTCATGCTTTTACCCATCTTCTTGAAAGTTATTTTCTTAGGGCGGGCCTTGTTGTACTGGTTAGGTTGCTCCATTGTGACCTGACATATTAAAACAGCCTCTTTGCATGCGAGAGTAAGGTTGCATATATTCAACCCTCCTCAGGCCTTTGCAATGGTGGAACCTTGTGCACTAAGACGTCCTTTGAAAGTTATTTCTGATTCTTTTTTCCTTTGCACCATTATAGGATATATTCAAAGAGTTTTATTTGAGTAAGTACAGTGGGAGGCGCTTGATGTGGCAAAATTCATTAGGTCACTGTGTTTTAAAGGCAGAATTTCCAAAAGGTAAAAAAGAATTGGCAGTGTCATTATTCCAGGTGGGTGTGTCTTCAATTTCTGCTCAATTCCATATATCTTTAGTTTGACCTGCCTCTCAACTTTTTTTTGGCTTCATGCGTGTTCCAGACTGTTGTATTAATGCTGTTCAATGATGCTCAAAAGTTCAGTTTTCAAGATATTAAAGACTCAACCGGTATTGATGATAAAGAGCTGAGGAGGACTTTGCAGTCACTTGCATGTGGCAAAGTCCGAGTTCTCCAAAAGGTGCATGCCTTCTTTCATGCTTGTTTCTTGTTGTGGGCCCAATTGTTTTATTCAAATGCTGTGCATGCTACAGATCCCAAAAGGAAGAGAAGTAGAGGATGATGATGCATTTGTATTCAATGAGGAATTCAGTGCCCCTCTCTACCGCATTAAGGTAAGCTTTGCTCTGTTTAAATCAGTGTTGTGGAATTTCAAGCATGCAACTAGAGCTAACATGCCATGTTACTAGGTTAATGCAATTCAAATGAAAGAGACAGTGGAAGAAAATACAAGCACCACTGAAAGAGTATTCCAAGACCGTCAATATCAGGTTTGTTTGAACTGTCTTGACTGCAAAAAGGTTTGCCTTGTTAAAATGCTTCTTGCTACGTGACCTGTCGTATGCATCAGTGAGGAATGACCAAACGAGATCCTAAAAGATATAGACATATAGATGAGCATATAGGAAAAAAATTGCAAGCTAGAATTACTGTAGGAGGTGTTGTTGAAGATCAAGACATGTTCGATCATATGTTTTTAAATATTACACTGCCATAAAACTTTACAAATGGGAGGATAAGGACCTTTGAAATAAATACTTTTTGGTAAGAAGGTATAAATAGGAAAAAAATGATATTCATATCTTAACTCGAATGCTTTATCCTGAAATTCTTTGGCTTTGTGACCTGGAGGGTATGCTTTATCAAACTTTTTGAGAGTTCATATGTGACTAACTCTCAACCTAGCATGGGCCCTGAATGAATTGGAGCCAACTTCTTTGCGAAAACAACTGTGAAAAAAAGGGCATGCTTTGTAGTGAGGAAGACTATGTTGCGGAAAGGGAAAGCTGCTATAATGAATTAGCTTATATATCAAGAAGCAATTCTCTATGGCATTTTGAGTTCTGAGATAAGAACTAGACAAAGTAGAAGTATGAAATTGTGCCCATTTATTAAGTCATGGATTGCACATGACAACGAGACATTACTCCTAGGATTGCATCAGTGCATAAAAAGTGGAATGATAAATACTTCATCCAAGACAATAAGGTTCAGAGAAAGGAGATATTCTTGTAAGTAATTAAATCCGAATGCTTGGAACATGGAAGTTGGTGGATAATTGATTTGTTGGAGTCAAGGGACTAGAGGATCCTTAAGCCTTTGCAATCCCAAGCTATTCCACAAGAGTGAGGAAGTAGTTGAAAATCTCTTGATTAAAGCATGGTGGATGAAGAGGAGATACACCTTTGAGGTGTCAAGTGATTGTCAACCATCATTCAGACTTCTTAGCCAGGAGGGCTGGATGAAGAGCAGATTTCAGGATATGTAGTGGATGGTGGACAAATGTTGAGGAAGATCAAGATTCAAGAGTGCGACTAGGTAGGAATTTGGTGAGAAAATCATTAAGGTTAAAAAGGTATTTTGGTGGGTGGAATCTTGGATGCCACCTTAAGGATGTCTGGATGTCTGGTATTTTGGCTGAACAATTGGAGAATGGAGAAGAGGAAATAAAGGAAGTAAAATTTTTGAGTTTGGATCTTGTGTGTTGAAAAGGGAACTAAACTTCAAAGGGATGGGTCTTGTTTGAACTAAATTTCAACCAATCATATTGAGTAATTGAGGATTACTGTTGTTGATATTAACTACCATCACTTAACCAATTTTATGAGCTAGCTTTCTTTTGCAAATTATATATGGGTGGAAGTCTTTTAAGCATGTAGATGTGGCCTTGAGAGTTTTCATCGTGCCTTCATTTGTTTCTAAACTCATTTCAGGTTGATGCGGCTATCGTCCGTATCATGAAGACAAGGAAAGTACTAAGCCACACACTTCTAATAACTGAGCTCTTTCAGCAGGTAATTTTTACGTCATCTGACTAGTGAACTCCTTTCTCTATTCAGTTAGAGTGACATTGACACGTTGCCATTTGTTTCTGTCAGCTAAAATTTCCAATAAAACCAGCAGACTTGAAGAAAAGGATAGAGAGCCTTATTGACAGAGAATACCTGGAGCGGGACAAGAACAATCCTCAGATCTACAATTACCTGGCTTGACTCCCTTCGCACGGAGTTGCCTCCCCCAAAAGGTTATGCTTGGCGTGGGAAGCTAGTTTTAGCAATCTCTTGATGTCAACCAGTGTACAGGAAGCTGTAGCCACATTTTTCCTTTTATTCCAACTATCACATCTATACTGTAAAATATGAAGCTCCACTTTCTGTTTTTTCTTCTTCTTGTGGAATTAATCATTATAAAATTTTTAAAACAAGGTGTTCCTTCCCAAGTCACAGTAATATTTTTACTTCCTGCTGCTGTTGAAAGATGAAATCCTGTTGACAATGATTTTATTTGCTTCCAGAGAAATCAGAGGGAGAAGCCTTGTCGCTATATTTCAGGGCTTGCTTTGGTGGCGAGAGAGTTGGGGGTCGGGTAGAAGAGGGAGAGCGAGGGCTGGGGTTTGTAGGTAAAAGTGTCGAGATTTTTCTTCCTTTTTAAAATCCTGTGATGAGTGGGTCCTGCAACCCCCTGCCCTCTCCCTCCTGATCGGGCTAGTTATGGTTTAATCGCTAAATCATGCATGCATTAATTTTTGCAAAGGTTTTGTGTCAGCCATTTTCGACATTTTTATGCATAATTGCTATGGGAAGCAAGAAATGGTACATGTTAGCACATCCTCTGCAATCCTGGTTGCGAGAAATTCCTCTGTACTAGATATAATTTTTTGGCGACGCAAGTAAATAATGCCACTGGTGTCCAACCATTCGCATGGAAGCAGGGGCACAAGAACTTAGGCTCTCAGGCAGTGGTGATATCCAGGAAATCAAGCCCCCTGAAGAATCAATTTTGAAGCAATTGGATGAAATCATTTTAAGATGAAAATTGTTTATCCAGCAAGGTAATTTTTAAAGAGGGCTAGTATTTTCCTCTTTATGGGCAGGTTTCTGTTCTAGCGCATGTTTCAATTGATATTAATTTATCATCTCGTTTTTGTGGTGGAGGTGTTGAAGGTCTGGTGCAAAGTATGCTCTGCAATGGAAGGTCAAATCCTCGATGGTAACATCTGGGCCGGCCAAAGTGGGGATGAAAATTCTTACCAAGAATAAAAGTAGATATTAAATTGAAGACGCACAGAATAAAATGGGAAGGGAGACCCCATCTGTATGATAAATATGGTTCCCAGGATGAAGGATTTGACGTCCGAAACAAAGATCAAGCTCATATATGAATAATGTACATCTGTCGCGGTGGCGTACAAAGATCAAGCTCTACTCTCAAAAGACAATTTCAACTTGTGAGAAGATCAAGGAGGTTCTCTGAAAATACTAGAAAGCTGAGATTTTGAATTTATAAACTATATTACAATATTCCCAAGAACCATGTTCTCATATACAAAGGCCTTGTTGAATTTGATGTGCTTTGGATGGCATTGAGGTCCAGATTGATGGTGGGTACGTGGATGCACCGAAGGGAAGATATTCATGTGTGCTTGGAAGGAATTACTGCCATGAGGGTCGTCGGATTTTGCATTTCATTGAGCGATATAGATTTTTTTTTTTTTTTTTTTCCAAATTTTTTCACACATTAACAAATGCAAGTCCCTCTAAGAAATATGCAATAGCTGATTGAACAATTCTAAATAGCCAAGAGGATAGTTTAGAAACCTATGTCGAATGTAACCAGTAAATAAATAGGAAAAAAAACCGTTGGTGGTTCACAGCAAATATAGGCAGCCTTCACCTCACGCGTCGCTTCACGCATGATGGTCTAGAGTGCAGCATCTAATTAAATCTGATGTATTTTTACCGAAACCTAAATTTAGTAGCAGCATTTGAAGGATCAATTACTGCTGCACATTTCAGTGGACATGATAGCTATTAGCCGAAGAGAATTTTGAAACTAGAGTAAAACTATAATCGTCACTGCAGGTTGCAATATTGCGAGTTTCAGTGTTACACAAGCAATTCCAGTTGATAAATACACTACACTCTTCTTCCTTGCTCTACGTGCCTTGCACCAAGAAGAATACTAACTGATACAGAAGTTGGAGTAGGCTACTGAGTATATTGACAAGCACTATGCTTGTTGACGCGATGAAAATCATCATGATGTCTTGTCTGTGTACTGATTTTCTTCTGCAAAAATTTGTCATGCAAAGGCTATCAGCATTGCTGGACCTGACATTAGAAGGCATTTGCTGCACCTGATCATGGATCAATTGACGAGAAGAACGGTGATTAATTGTTCAGGTACAATGTCACCCTCTTTATTGCTTCAAAAGGTAGTCGTAATCTCCAGTCTTTCTGCCTCCTGCTCAATGGCCTCCCCTTACCTGCCTCGGCCCTGTTCTCCTTAACATCTGCTAGTTTCCACAAACAGTACCCAGTACCACTGTCGACTGAATCTAAGATGAAAACTCCATCTTTTTGCTGGTGGTGTTTGGAATCAAGATCCTGTTCCAGGTATTGCACCCTCACGGGCATCTCTTTAAACCGGTCCAAATCTTCAGGTACCTTTAGCAGTCTTTCTGCCCCTGGAGATGATACCTGAAAAGGATACGTTCATGTGGCTCCCATGAATATTGAATCCATCTTGCATTCAGAAGACCAAAATCCCAAACTTGGTGGGGATCATAGTTATACTAATTATCTCCAGAAAAGGAAATTTTGATGCATACCTCTAGAGCCAAATCTAAAGGTATCTCCCCACACTCAACAATCTCATCCAGCCACTTCTTGTAAAGGCTGCTAAAATTTTCAATTTCCTCCATAGCTGGGCACCCATATCTGAGAGCGAAGAGCAAACAGTACATTCAAGAGGCTCAGCCAACTGCATAAGTCAAACAGAACCTATCTTTTGATGCATGTGTACAATTGAGGGTTTGAGCAAACCAACCAAAATAAGCAAGTTTTGGGAGTTGCCACTATTCTAGCTTTAGACAAGAATAAGAATCAACATAGAAAATACAACATTAAACCTTAGTGATCGTGAACTCTTAAGTATGGGCACAAATAATTTCAGAAATATTATGTCATTTGACAACCGTTGGGGAAAAACAGATGTTCCTTGTAATAAATTTTGGTTGGTGAAAGGTAACTAATTTAGTAAGAATTCTCTAATCAAGAAAACAAATTAACCATAATGCATTATTACCTATAATCATCTGGGATTATACTATTTCATACATCATTTTTTAAGATAACCAAATTTTGCATGGCATGATGATGTTCAAGGGAAAAAAGGGCACCAAATATACCAGCAACATTAGAAACTTCATTTTAGTGGGCATTGTATGCAGGAAAAGAGAACTTCATCAGATGATGTTAACAGGCTGCAAATATAAAATAGCAATTGCTGGTGAAATATACCTTGTTCTCACAACACTGCTAAATGTTGCATCTAGTAGACTGAAGGAGATGAATGGATGATTTTACAACTAAATACTAATACTCCTTTAGCCAAGCTGACAGGTTTCCAAGCAATGTCAGCTGCTACTCCCAAACCTCAAAGGTCACCCACTTCTTTGAAATGTGTGGTAGCACAGGCTTGCCAAAAAAAAAAAAATCATTGAAATGTGTGATAGCAGAAGGTTGCCAAAAAAGAATAATTTCTGCTAGAATCCCCACAACATCCACTAAAGTGAAGGTATCCTGCTTCACGCATTGCTTGACTTTCGATGACTGGAAGTATATATATATATATAGATATACATATGCTTATCTTGTTTTATGCACACAGAAATTAAATAACAGTAAGCTTTTGAGAAGCTTGACTTAATAAAGATGCACATCTTATAACACACAAAGGAAAAGGAGAAACAGCAACCAACTTCTAGAGGTTCCCAGGGTAAAGAATTATAGGAGTTGCAAGATTTGTTCAATGAGGCCAGAGTTCACAACTTTAGTCCTCGCAAAAGTAAATTTGCTTTCGGATGGAACACTAATTGAGCTCCAAGAAGTCCAGGAAAAATATTTCAAACCCTAGTACCCACCATGCAAAGCAGGCAATCATATTCAAATGTTTATTTATCAAACACAAGATCTGTCAGATGGTCTCGTACCGACCGTACTGTATTGTACTGGTACAATATCGAGTTTTAATTTGGGATGAAACAAATTGGTCCGAATGGACTTCTACCATCCGATGCTGGTCCGTACCACCTCATATTGACTAGTTAAGAGTGAAAAAGAAAAGGCATCATGTCTTTGTACAGAATACGTATTGTACCGAACTGGTAATGTACCTATAGGTCTTGGTATTGACTTTGCAGACCTTGACCAAACATGCACTCTAAAGAACCTGTAGAACTCAAAAAGGAATTGTTTTTATTTCTCTTTTGGATTGCCACCACCATCCAACAATGGTAATCATTTTTTTGAATAGAAATAATATAATCAATTGTTGAAGATACACAATTTTCTCCTACTAGCCTCAGAACAAACTGCATGCTCCAATTCCATAATTGACAATGCTACTTTGCTTCATGCTGCACTAAGAAGTAGTCACACCGACCATTATAACAATATATCTTGAGGTTGACTACAATGTGCCCTTGCAAACTTTCCAATTTTCATCACCGTAACCAAGAACATTCAGACAAGAAGATTCATCAAATGTAACTGTATAATCTTTAGTCCTTTTCAAATGTTGCATTACTTTCTTAAGAGCTCTCCAATGAGCTGTTCCAGGATCGCTCAGATATCTGCCAGGTAAACCCACAGCAAAAGCAATATCAGGATGTGTGCAGGTCATCACATAAACAAGACCATAAACAGTGGACACATAAGGTATTCAGTACATGTGTTGTAATTCAAGATTATTATATGGACCCTAGCCAAGATCTAGTTTATCTCCTTTATCAATTGGAGATTCATCTGAAATACAATTTTCCGTACCATATCTCTTTAAAATCTTATCAAAATATCCTTATTGTGAAAGGCCAATCAATCAATGCCTTCTATATCAAATGATCTTGATGCCCAAGGCATATGAAGCATTGCCTAGAAAGCATTGCCATACACTATATGCCAAATAAACTACCTGAGTATGGAAGTCCATGCTAGGTTCGATTCATAAAAAAATAGTCCTATTACCAATTATCAAGTCAAGTCAGGATGGGTCTAGATTGCAGACACATTTACTAGAACCATACAGGGATCTAAAATTGCTTTACAGGTCTACCTTCAGACCCATGCTGAGCCGATAGTTTTACAGTTCTAGAACAAGCTAGGATTTGCGGTTGCCAGTAACAATCCTGCAAAGCAGGTATGAAGATTGGACCACAAAATCAATGCTAATAAGAACGCTATGGGAAGGTGTGCATCCATTTCTGAGTGGAATAGGAGTCGCCAATGTTTGAGCTGGCAATGGCATTGTGGAATGATGTTCTACGAACAAATAATTCTAAGTTTTAGTTGAACATAAATATTAAAATAACATTAAACGATAGGCCTAATTCTAGGATTATGAGTTTGCAAAACACATTACTAATTCTCCTTCATTCTCTTCAAGCATGATAGTAAATATTAATAATGTGTTCATGTCTTCAGAGATTTAACAGAGATATGGAGCCAGATCAAATGGCTCTGATAGATGTGCAAGAGAGAAAAGGCAAGACACAATGGGACACGAGCAATTCAAATGGCAAACAATGAACAGAGAATCGAATGAGCTAGCGGTTGGTCTTACTTGTTTGTAAGCTTATCCAGACGCACATAAATGTACCCTCTAGGAGACACCTTAAAGGCATACATGGCCAAGTCATCACCGAACTGGAGCTGGAGAACCTCGCGAGCAACCGACAGAGCCCGTTCACCCCACCCAACATCTCCTAGCACGATTCCACCACCATCCCCTCCATCTCCAATCTAAAAACCCCAACACATTCAATGGACAAGAAAAGCAACGAACTTAAAAGTATTATAAGCATAAAATAAGAAGCCACACCACTCGACAAATTCCTTTACTATATACCATTGGCTCAGCTTCTTCCTCTTCCTCCCACTCAACAACCCATTCGTCCTCTTTTGTTTCATCTGTAAACTAACAACAATGATCTTCAAAAACTCTAACAGGTTTTGTAGACAAATTTTAGTTAGAAACAAATGAAGTGGGAAGAAGAGGAATAACAACAAACAGATTGAGTGGCTAAAGAAATACTAACAGTTTAAATCACCTGATTCCCTTCGTCTTCTTGGGCCTGAAGGACTCGGGGATAGTGTGGAGCTCGAAAAGAGTGCAAAACTGAAGTGGGCCCAGAGAGGGGGAAGGGGCGGCGGAACGAGTTTGGCGGAGGTGACAGAGAAGCTCGGAGAAACCTTGGAGAAAGACAACGGGAAGCGACTGGTGGCGGTGGCCACAGTCGTTGAACGAGGAGGATTTGGAGAGAAGGCGGCGGAGGAGGAGGAGAGAACGCGAGGGCACGCGCCGCCGCGAACCTTGGGCAATCTCATCACCGCCGAAGGTAGTCTCGTATAACGCAATCGGCCGGAGTTCTACGCACTGGGCTCCAGTTATTATAGCACGCAAGCCTTTCTCTTTCTATCTATTTATTTTTATTCACTAGATTCTAATATTAGTTGTTAATAATTATTTTTCGCACTCTGCTAGTCTTTTATACCGTTATGAAGGTTGCAAATGAGTTGATTTAATGAAGTCCGATCCAAACCATATTTAGAGGCCCGTGAGTTGAATCAAGTTTAAAAATTAAATCTAATTTAAATTTTAAATTAGATTTAATTATATATATATATATATATTTGACTTCATTTGATCTGAATTCAATCTATTCTTATTCATAAATCTTAATTATATAAATCTTATTTTTTTTTCAGATTTAATTATTATTATAAATTTATTAAATGAACTTTAATTTAAACTAATTTTTCTTTTCATCTTACTAACTATATCTCCTTCCATATTTTTTTCTCTAATTAGATAATATTTTATTATTTATTTGGCTAAATTTTTATTTATAATATCTTTAAATAAATTAAATATCATAATTTATAAATAAAAATAATCATTTACTTAGATAGAATTAAGAGTTTATGAATAAAAATTTAAGTTTAAGTTAACACTTTTTATTCTCATTTAAATTTTTAAATAGATCTATTTAATTGCTAGAATTTAGCAATAAAAAAAGTAGCTGGATGCTTGAATCTAATGCAATATTTTAGATTGGATCTAAATAGACCCAAATGATTCGTTGGATCTAAAATTCCTTCTATATACCTGACTCAACCTAACCTACTTAATAAATAGATTGGGTCCAGATCCAAAATTAAAATCTAAATATAAAATTAGATCAGATCAGGATCAAGTATGACTCAACTGACCCCATCCATTTGCAGCCCTAATTATTATCCCCTTGAGTTTTGAACCATTTTATTCTTTTCTAAATATGATGACAAGATTTTATTTTTTAAATATCTTTTCTTAAGCATCATCATTTTTTTTGTACTATTTATAATATTAATTAACTCCTAAATTTGGGCTCCATAGGAGAGTTGGACTCCACTGCAAAAGTTATAACACTCTGTAAGGATGGTAATGAGGTGCGGTAGGGTTGAAATTAGTGACCCTTACTTGAATTTAATTGAAATCAAGGGGTTAACCCTTGCTTAGTTTAATTAGTCAAAGGACTAACTCGAGTTCAATCTAAAAGGGGGTTAGAGGACTAGCCCTCCCTAGATTTAATTAGAATTGGAGACTAACTTTAACTTGAGCTTGACCAAGATCAGAGGACTAGCCCTAACTTAAATTTGACTAAGGCCAACCCAAGCTGGCCAAAGAGATGCTTAATGCCATATAGTGTGTATTTAGGGCAATATCTGGAGGCCTTTTTTTTAATTTTTTAATAATAATTAAATAATAATAATATATTATTATAAATAATAATAATAATAATATAATAATACATTACTACTACTATAATTATTACAGTAATCTCTCCCATGCACACATATATAAAGCTGAAATAAATTGAATAAGAAAATCAACTACTTTTCTTCCATACCACATGCATGAATAAGTTAAATAGCATACCATTAAATTAAATAGCTTTTAAATGTTACTATTTAAGTATGAAAACAAAGCATTGGCAACATTTTCAGTCACTTGCATGCTGATACTATAATAGTTATTTTCAGATCTAACAAAAATAGTTTTAGTTTATTCAGGTTCTATTTGTTCTTTTTTTTCAAAAATCATTATGATTAAATTGAAAAGGTTTCATTTATTTTTAATCAGTTTCAAATCAATTAATTTTTTTAAAAAAATTAAAATATTTTTTATTTAATACATACATTTTATTTACCTTCTACTTATTTTTTTTAATTTAAAATTAGTAATTTTTAAATTTAAATATAATAATAATAATAATAAAAAAGTAAAATAAGATCATATTATTTTATTTATCATGATCGTTTTTTTTTTTTTTTTTTTTTTTGTGTGTACTTGATTCTCCAAGTCTGCCATTTATGGGGCCGAGTCGGCCCTCGCTCATCGGTGACGTGCTCCGAGTAGATTTGCTTCATCCTATTTGTGGGCTTTTGTGGGCTGTAAGAGAGTAGTTAGAAGACGGCGCAGTTATCGAGGTGTCTTCCAGGCTGCCGTCAACGCGGGGCTGCCGTTTCATCCCACCAAGTCAACATCCGCCCCTCTCCAACCCAAATCTCGATTCAATCTTATCTCCAAGAGGAATCAAAAAGTAGGGAGGAGATTTGCTTCCAAAATATCTTCCGATGATCGATTGATAGCAAGGTAAGAATTAATCTGTTTTTTTTTTTTTTTTTCCCTTTAATTTCTTTTTTCTTTATCATCGTCGTGATCGTTTCTTCTGATTTCGTGCTTCGACTAGTTTTGGTTTCTCAATCAAGAAAGCGTGTTTCTCCCCCGAGAAAAGGCCAGGATGACCCTTTCATCTTGTTTCTTTAATTTTTATTTCTTTCAATTGAAGGCGTTCAAAGATTTAAGGGAAAGGGAAAGTAAATGGAGGAGATTGGGAAGGGAATTGCTGTCTTTTAGATCCCTTTGTTTTTTTAATTAGATTCTCTTGTTTTCTTCGAATATAAATTGAAGTTTATTGCGTACGTAGAACGTAATAATATGTTATATTTTAAAACGCATTTAATGAATGCGTTAGGAATCATTTATACCTGTCAACGAGAATGCTTTATTTTCTGATAAACACTCTGACGCAAATCGAGTAACAACAAACGCAATATGGCTCTCTGGTTTCTACTAGATCACTTTTGGAAATGACCTGATCTTCCATTCCTTGGTTTTGGTGTGAAGTTTGGTTCCTTTAGCTCTGTTTTGGTGTGAAGTTTGGTTTTCCTTTAGCGGTTCACGTTTGGGTGGAGACTCATTATCTTATATGTTGTGGTTTTTTTTGTGTCCATCATAAGCAGCAATATGGCTCTCTGGTTTCTACTAGATCACTTTTGGAAATGACCTGATCTTCCATTCCTTGGTTTTGGTGTGAAGTTTGGTTCCTTTAGCTCGGTTTTGGTGTGAAGTTTGGTTCCTTTAGCGGTTCACGTTTGGGTGGAGACTCATTATCTTATATGTTGTGGTTTTTTTTTGTGTCCATCATAAGCAGCAACCTATGTATATGGCAAGAGGTTGGGATAATAATCAGAGGCCTGCTTGGGATAGCTTTTGACCAACAGCTATCTCGGAAACAGTGCAAGGCATCCCAGCAGCCAATCCAAGCAGGGTCAGGGTTGGCAGGATGGGATAGTAAAAACAACCTTTTCCTTTTAGCCATATTTTTTTCTTCTTCTCAATATCATCATGATATCATTCCCTCTCTCATGCTATGTTTTATCTGTAGGCAAATCAGCCATTTTAAATTGATTAAAAAGATAAAGGTTTGTAAAGGACTTGACCTTTCTCTTTATATATTTAAACAGCTAGCCATTTTTTTTTTCTTTGTCTTTCAAGGGCAATTCGGGGTTGAAGCCATTTTGATATTGTCTAGTTAAGCAATTACACTTTCTTATTCCTTTTGGTCAGCTGACCTACAAGCCACCTCTATATATAAGCACTGTGACACCTGTTAGTCTTGTTTGTTTCCTTGCCTCTATAGAGGAAGCAATGAACTACGCCTTTGTTTTTCTAATTTCAAGTCTTGCACCTTTTCGATAACTTGAGCATAAGATTATCAGATTACACACATATATTCACATATACATATTTGTGCATGCTTACATCTATGTACGTATGGATGAATAGATGCATAATTTTAAACCTTGATGGGACGTTGAGATGGATTGCCATCCTAAGTATTGGGATGGGACCGTCCTAGCATTGTCTCAGCATTTCAATTGGTGTGTTTTGGGACATCCCCAACCCTAGTGTCGAAATGGGATGAAAGGCCATACATCTTGTTCCATGAAAAATTGAGATGACCTTGTCCCCTGAGATTTAAAACCTTGGATAGGTGTACATATTTTGTCCAAGGGCTATGCCAATTTTTCCTATGCTTGCTATGTTCTTTCACATATCTTCTTAAGATTTATCATCCTATGTATAAGCTCATGTGGCAGCAATTCTATGTATAAGCTCATGGGTTACTCACATGTCATTACCTTGTACAATACTGAAGTCTTTAGGCTGAGCAGAAGGTGAACTTCTAATTTCCTGTGAGCCCAAATGGACTCTATGAATTCTTACCAGTGAATGATAACCCTTGAATAAACACATTAAATGGTAAACCCAGACAAAATCAGCACCTAAGAAGAAAAGGCCATATGCAGATAATGCTTAAGATATCTAGTCTTTGAGTTTCAGGAATTTTATTTTTCTCAAAGCCTAATTCTTTTCCTCTCTTTACCTTGTCTCGCCCATTTCTTCGTTTGGGCCTATCTTTTGCTCTGGGGACTGACCCTATCTTTTGCTCTGGGGACTGACCATCCTCACCCATTCATTGGTTTTTATAAGTTTCTTAAGTGTTCCATTGCATCCCTTGAGTTCTTGCTGGCCTTTGTTGCCTCTTTTTTTAAGATTTTTGTGGTGCTGATGAGCACACTATGGTAATATTTGGTCACAAATTCAATTCTCAATTTTCTTGTTACGGTCACTGGCTCATTGCTACAATATATACGCAATTACTGTTGTGCTATTTCTCTTGTCTGAGGCTCATGGTCTAGGTGCTTCTCTATGTGTCTTACCAGTGCCATACTATTTTGATGAGAGAATGGGATCTACAATGTTTCCAAGACAAGTTCTCATGAATTGAGACATCCCAACTCTTCCAGTTGGTTCTGGTTGAAATGAACTTATTCATGGTCAGATTGCTTGTTATGAACTAGGATAGCTGGGTCCCACTTATGGAAAGAGAAAGCTTTAATGGCTCTCTTTTGTCTATCTCAGTTTAGGCATAGGAGAGAGGGAGAGAGAGAGAGAGAGAGAGAGAGAGAAGAAGGGGGAGAAGAAAGGAGAGGAACAAGTGAGAGAAGAAAGAGGAGGGATTTTTTTTTTTTTTTTTGCTTGACATGAAATTTGGTTATTTAAGAGAAGACAAAAAAGGGCTTGGAGGACTACTTACTTAAGAGGCTCAAAGTATATTGAAGAGGCTAAAAAATCTTAAAAATCATTAAACCAACAAATCTTAAACAATAAAAATGTAAAAAAATCTAGAGGTGTCAAACAGAGGCCGGCTTGGCCCGGCTTAACCGGCTATAGTGGTTGGCCCGTGAGCTAGCATGTCATGCTGGCACGGCACAGTTTCTATAGTGAGCCATGCCAGCACGGCCCACCACACCAGGGGGTCGGCTTGGCACGATCCATGGGCCATCGGTTGGGCTCGGGGTGGCCTGTTTCAAGCCATGCCTAGCCCACATGCCACGTGTGTCGGCTTACATGTCGGTCTACGTGCCAGCCCGTATAATTTTTTAATATTACTTTAAAAAATTATATACATATCTTTTTTGTGGGTGGGCAAATGGCTTATTGTCGTGGTCGCATCATCTCATTGTTCTCTTGTTCAGTTCTCTTCTTCATTTTTTAGCCGTTCAGAGGAAAGTTTTCAATCTTGGTCTTAAATCTTCTGATTTTTATTTTTGTTTTTTGTTCGACATAGCTCGAGCCTAAGTTATTGGGCCCGATGGGCCAACCTGGGAAGCAAATTTTTATTTATTATTATTTCTATGATTTTAAAACTAATTTTAAAAAAATCAAATAAAATAAATTAGATGTACTTATCTTTTTTGGAGGCTTGTTGTTGGCATGACCCATCACGGTTATTCATCTTATCTGGCCTCTAAGACCGTGATGGATTGTATCGTCTTTCATCTTTAATCTTCTACTACTCTACTCATTATTATTTGAAGAAGCTTTTCATCATCATTCTTCTGACCCTGTATCCTTTCTTCTACATCGTACCAGTTCTTGAGGCAGATCAGCATCTCCGTTGTATTGAACTTCAATTAACTCCTCTCACTGAGTATCCGTTCTCTTGCACTTGAAGCAGACTCTAATGCTACTGTGGATATTGGAGGGGTTAATAAATCATAGACCATGGTGGAGAGCATAGGATAATTACTTTTTTATGCTCTCGATCGGCCAAAATATTAAAATTATCTATTTCTTTCTGTGTTAGAAAGTTTATAAAATTATTAATCAAATAAATATTTAATTTAGTAGATGAAGATGATGGAGTGGTAGTTCTTTATTTATTTAACAAAGACCAAACACCTACAACATTTAGGATCAGTCCTGAAGTAGAGGACCTTTTATCTTTATTATATTTTTGATAATATAATATAAACATTTCATTTAATAAATTTTTAATTTTTTCTTTAAATCTATTTATATTTACTTCATAACTCATATTTTTAAAAATTGCTTCTAATATTATATATAAACCATCTAATTTAACTTTAGGATCCATAACTAAAGCTAAACAATGAAAATATGAAATTACTTTCCAATATTTATTAAATTTTATTTCCATCGGTAAAATTATATTTTTAAAACTTTCACTTTCTTGAAAAGTAGTTAGTAATTTTATATATTTATTGCAAAATAAGGGGAGATATAAGATAATAAGTACCAGATAAAATATTAGTAGATTCATAAAAATATTGTAAAAATTGCATAATAATACCAGAATTATGCCAATGATAATCTAATAGAGGTTCACCAGGAAAGTAATTATTATAAAACATAGTAATAACATCTTTATATTCAAAATATGATTGTAGCATTAAATATGTAGAATTCCATTTATGCTTTAAATCTAATAAAAATTGTTTATATTTTAATCCATGGGCGGTACATAAAGATTTAAATTTTTGTTTTTTAGCTCTTGAGGATTGTATATATTTAATAGCATCCCTAACTATATATGATTTAATAACTTTTAAACCGCCTTGTATAATTAAATTTGTAATATGGCATGCACATCCAATATGAAATAATTTTTCATCTAAGATGAGATGCAGATGTAGTTTGAGTAATTCAGCAGCAACATTATTATTAGATGTATCATCTAAACTAATTGAAAAAATTTTATCATATATGTAGTACTCACGTATTGTTTGCATGATATCAGCATAGATTGTGGTGGCAGTGTGTGAATGTTTAATTAATTTAAAACTAAAAATTCTCTTTTGCATTACCTAGTCGCAATTAATAAAATGCGTGGTAATACAAATATATGATAATTCAACAATACTTCTTCAAATATCTGATGTAAGTGCTTTTCTATCATCAAAATATTTAAAATACAAAATTATATTTTCTTTATAATCATGAAATTGTTTAAAACAATCAGATTTAGTAGTATTTTGGAAATTTTTTTTATATGTAGGATTTAAGGCATTTTTCATATATCTTTCAAATATTGAACTTTCGGCAAATGTAAAAGGTATTTCACTACTTACAATAAATTTTGATAATTTCTTTCTGTTTAATTTTTGAGTAAAAAAATCTTCTTGATTCACCTTGGCTAATTTTGATTTGAAATTGGATGGCGTCAACTGTTGCACTCTCGTGTTTCTTCCCGTGCCAACTCAGATGACTAGTTCCCCTAGAAGTGTCGTAGCTGTAGTCTTTCCTGCAAACTTTATAAACTGTATGAAGCTCCTTGCCGGTGATATCCTTGATGTTCAAGTGTAGCCAGACTTCAGAAGTCCTAGGTCTAGTTCTGGACTTGATAGCCGTTGATGTGGCACCGATGGCAGCAATGGACTCAGTGACACTGGGTTTAGTTTGTAACTGGTGTGCCCCATACTTTGCCATATCGATGTCAAACTCAAACTCTTGGCTATGAGGTTGGCGAGAGCTACTAGCAAGAGATATTGTCGATTGTAGAGGATAGAGAGTAAGAGTAAAGACTAGAGAGAGATAGGACAACTAATTAGAAACTAGGAAGAAATTAAGATAACTTAGGAGAAGTAGAAAGGCTTGTAGGAAGATGAAAAGGACTTAGGAGAGCTATGGAGAGCTTGTGGTTTGGTGTAGGGTGAGGGAGATGGGTTGAGGCCTATTATAGAGGTTGAAGGGTTTTTAAATGACTGAAATAACTTTAGAAACTAGCCGTCTATGGCTGTTGGGAAGGGTAAATAGCTCTTTTTGACCAAAAGATCAGAATACCCTTAAAAACTAGCCATTTATGACAGTTATAAAAAAGGTATTTAGGAAACTAGATGAAAATACCCTCCAAAACTAGTCATTTTTTTGATGTTATGGGGGGACATTTTCACCCTTTCCTGCTTGGCCAGGCGTGCCAAGTGCGTGCTTGGTGGGCTGTGCTTGGCGTGCAGGCCTAGTGGGTTGTTATGTGGGCTGGTCCGCAAGGCCCACGTGCTGGGCTTGGGCCGACCCGTTAGTGCCAGGCAGGCCTAGAAATGGCCACATGCCGTGCCAACCCATGGTGGGCTGTTGTCTTGGCATGACCTGTGGGCCTGGGAGGCGGCCTGGCACAACCCGCCAGGTGGGCCATGCTAGGCACGGCACAATCGTGCTGGGACATGCTGGGTCCGCATCGATCCGATCCATTTGATACCTCTAAGAAAACCTGAGGCAGTCTATATCTATAGAGAGTCAAACAGTGTTGCAGACTAGGTTACATCTTATGTCACAAATTGTATAGGCAGTATCATCTGGAAACCTTATTTTGCTACTCTCTGCTAACTTCATGATCTTTTGTTTCATGACTTAAATGGATGTCTCTATACAAGAGCTGTATAATGTATCTGGCCTACCCGAAAAAGTAAGAAACTGAAAAAATATTGAAAAATGGGATTTGAAGGTGTCTTGGCACCATACCAACACCAGTCCATTTGGAGTGTTGGGATGAGAGCATTCTGGTAGCATACCAGACTGGGATGAGCACTAGCACCAGGTTGTAAATCTTTGCTCTTGTCATAATTGGCACATCACTTTCTGATTTCGTCTAGATGACTAGCAATGAACATGTCTGTGTTATGATAACTGCAACAGCAAGCTGAAGGAAATTGACCTCATATTTCACTTTATTGGAAGTAGTTTGGCCTCATGACCAATTGAGGTGGTCTGTTTTGCTTAATTTTAGGTTTCAGTTGTTTCAGTTTTGGGACTGATCTGAGGTTACATGTGCTGTGATCATTCGAGTTCCTTTTGTCCTTTCCGACAAAAACTCATGTTCTATCATTGAATCTAGTCTCAGCTTGAAGATCTGCTCAAGCTTTAACTCAGGCAGTGGTGCATGGTTCCTCCTGTGGCATATCAAAAAAATGGTTTCTATCTTTTTCTACAGATCATATAGGTAAGACAATAAGTGAGGCTGCATGTTGAAATGTGGAGGCAAGATAGACATGTTCTTAGAATCATCAGTTATGTTTTAATTTTTTAGAGATGCCTTGAATTGGTTGAAACTTCTTCTTTGTTTGCTGTGCAGGGGCCTAGCGTACAGGATATTGGATATGTCTCGGCTCTGAATTAGCTCAATCTGTGTTTTAAAATCTCATATTAATGGGCACAATTTGATAATTTGCAGTTTCTGTCTTCGTGATACAGAGGTCATACAAGATGTTTGATTGTACTAGTTACAAGTCCCAATATATAGATGGCCGGACGGAGAAATTTTTAAGGTGTGGTTAGTCATGGTGAAACACCTTTTTACTTATTTTACCCACTACTTTATGCAATGATTATACTATAATAATTTGTATCTGTTTTTTATATTGTGCAAGAAGCCTTTGTTGATCAGATGAATAGTTTAGATCTCCTTTTCTTTTCATGGGTAGTTTATGTTACTCTTTTTTGTGTTGCTGATTTCTTTTCCACCAAATATTGCTTTCTGATGTAACGGAAATACTTGATTATATTGTTTGCATTTAAAAAATGGTTTGCAACCAAACTTGCATGTAATTTTGTTATTAATTTACATTTACTGCATTATGCATATGCATTTTATCTCTGTGGGAATATGCAGTATTGTGATTGAATGCTTTTTTTTTGGTGCTCATAATGGATGCATTTAATTATCCCCAACATTTCTACACTTGCTGAAGAAATTACATGATATCAAAGATTATAATTTTCAGGAGTTATCATGATGGATTCAGAGAGTTACAGTAAATCAGTAGCAGAGATTTCTTGTGCTCTACCAACCCTTACTGAAGCAATATTCATTTCTTTCCATCCTTCTTTTGTTCTGCATGAGATCCTTGTGCAAGATGATGATTGGGACAAAGTATAAATGTTGGGGGATATATGATTTAGAGAATATTCATATGACTCTTTGACATACCTTCTTCATCTTCTCCTTTTCTTTTACCTATTCATATTTAGGATTTATTGCATCATTTTCTTGACACATCTTAGGCTTTCAAAATTGGACTTTGTTCTATTCGGTGTTTTTGGCCAACATCACCAATGCATGTTTTTCTACTTGTCACATGGGTTGTAAGTTAGCAGAAATGCACTTTACTTTCCTTTTTATGGTTTAATGGAACAAAGGGTTTTGGTTTGTTTAATAATGTTTCTTCTAATCCTTGGATGTTCTTCTATAGTTCAGCTTTCTTATAATTTATGCTACTAAAACAAGTTTTTCCACTTGTGTCATGATAATCTGATTTGACATGGATTGTGTCCTTGATGACTTTGTTAGCTAAATCCACATTATCATGGTTGTGAATCTCTGACTAGATCTACTTGATACCATTCCTTAGTCATGAGTCAAGCCTTCATATATCTTTGCAAAATTTTGTCATTGTGGCGAAAAATATCATGGCCTTTCTTGGAGCAGTTATTTTCTCCTTAATTTGAACCTAAAGCTATTCTTGTTTTCTTTTTTCTTTTAAAATAAATAGTTACTTGTGCTTCCTTTCCTTTTTAATGTTTAAACTCGCCTTTTGATTGTTGACATTTGCTCCTTCTTGTGTTGTGTGATTTACTTATCTTGTTTTCTTTAAGTGAATACATAGTGTTTTTCCTTTAGATTACCATGTTTGTTATTTTAGGGTATGGTAGGAGCCTAAAGGTTACTATTGCTGATTTTTTTGTTTTTACAAACATCTTTCTAGCTCCAAGCAATCCATTTTTTTAAAGAAAGAAATCCCTTACTGCTTCCATATTTACTTGGAATCACTTTGATTTATATTTAATCAAACCTTCTAATCCATCAATTTCAACTTCTTTTTTCTTTCCAAGCTTTCTTCTTCTTTTCTTTTCTTTTTTTCACCTATATGCTTGTACACTTTCTTCTAAGTCTATCTTTGAACTAGGCAATGATTTAAGCCTTGGTGGAATGGGAGCTGAAACGGTTGAACGTCTCATCCTAAAGAGATTCCTTGAACTAGGCAATGATTTAAGTCTCAATAGGACGAGAGCTGAGACGGTTGAGATGTCTCGTTCTGAAGAGATTCCGGGATCAATTTTGGCCGTTCTATTTTGGCCACAATACATCATAGTGTTCATTTTAGATTAATCTAATTTATTATAAAGATATAATTTTTAAAGTTTAAATATGTTTAAAAATTAAATAAAATACTAAAGCTTCATAAAAAAAATTAAGAAAGAAACGTCCCAAGCAAATCCCGGGATGCTTGATCGGATCGGGTATCAAGACGGGACGAGACGCTCCATGGAAAATCGGGATGCTTTTGTCCCATGAGATTTAAAACATTGGAACTAGAGATCCATGGCCACATTATTTTGCCATTTCTTTTGAGCTAGTTTGTTATTTAACAAACTTATATTATTCCTTAGCATCCTATGTGTATTCATCATCTTTTGTTGCCATGTTTTAAGAATCCCTTTTTACCTTATTCTAGTTTTTGTTATAGGTTATAAGGTTTTAAATCTCATGAGATAGGATTGTCCTGATTTTTTTCATACTAATACTTGGGATAAGGGACATTGCAAGATGTGCTAATTGAGATACTAGAATAATGGCCGGATGGTCCCATCTTGATACTTGGGACAGTAAGCCATCTTGATGTCACACGAGATGTCTCATTGAGATTTAAAACCATGATTGATTGGTTGAATTTCTACAATATCATGGTTAGCTTGGGTTGGCAACTTGGCTATGGATCTTTGGATCTAGACCTGGCCGAAGCCCATAAGAGGCATTACTAACAAGCCTACACTTTGCCAAGGTCCAAGCCTAGATTATTTTGTTAGTAACAAAATAGAGATGATTTATGCAATTGCTCCTTTGTTTATAGTTTGTATCTTTGAAAAATGACTGAACTTACATTTCCCACTAGGATGATTATGCCATAAAAATCATTAGCCATAATCATAAGAATCATAATATTCTTAAATAATATTTTAATAATTGGCATAAAACTTATTAACATATTTACTATTTAATAATTAATATGTATATATTTTATGTTTATATACAAACATGTATACGCACATATGCATATACATATATGTCTATATGCTTTTATGTATGTACGTAGACCATGGTTGGTACCTAACTATACTGAACATTCCTTATTGTGTGGATTAATACTTTGTATGGGAGATGCGACAAGACTGAATTCTACAAATCGACTCATGCCGATATTGTGCCAGCATGGTTCCAATTTGGGTACCAAAATCAGTATTGTGGACCATATAGACACGTGCTCCCACACTCATATATCTGTTTGTACATATACGTGCACATGTGTATGTTTGTATCATGGAAGGCAGAACCGAAATGAATCAGTCGGTTTAGCTTGAACTGAATTGACTAGGAACCAATTTGAATTCCAGTTTTGGTTCGGTTCTACCCTCGAACTGATGTGAACTAGCACGAACTATGCCAAACTGTCCGATTTGGTCTGGTTCAGATTCATTTGGGGTTGAAATGGGTTGGGGGGTGTGCTGGGTGGCATGTGAGCTCATGTGGGGTTGGAAGGTATTTTTCTTAATGGAGGAACCTTCGGTCTAGCGACACATTATAATTTAAACCTTAAGAAATATGTTTTAACCTTATAATTTTATGACAAGTTTAATTTTATTATTTTGATGAGTTATAGATCAAGTTTACATAGGTCAATATGAGATTTATTATTATTGTGATCCTTACTAAGTTTAAAAACCCTGTAAATTTGATTCAGTATTGATCAAAGGCTTATAAATTATATTTTAAGTTAATTTTTTCTGATATTTTATTTTTTTATTATTTTTAAATTAAATTAATTTTTTAGAATTTTTATTCGGAGTCGAGGCATCCTAACTTGATATTTGCTAAATTGGAATTTTGTTGAAATTCTTTAAAGTTATTCTTGAAACGGAGAGTTGACTTTTTATTATTAAAAAAATTAATTTTTTTGATATTTTTATTGAATTCAAATTGAGGGTATTTTCCTTATTTTTATGAGAAATCTTAAGTAAATGAAAAGGAAAAAGAAATAAGAAAAGAGGAAAGAGGAGAGGAGATGACATTTATTTAAATGATTTTGAATGCAAATAAGAGAGAGAAGAAAGGATGAGAGTTCATGGGAGGTCTCAGCCTCTTTGTCTCTTTCTAAGTGAGTTCACAAGAGCCCACATCCCACCAAGCCTCCCCAATCCATCTCACGCCTGAATCGGCTCGAACTAGGTTGTTTGGTACAGTTCAAACCGGTTCGTAGGCACAATCGAATAGAAACTAGTTTTAGATCCGGTTTCTAGCTGGTTTGATTCAGTTCGATTGGAATTGTTTGGTTCAATTTGGTTATGGCAACCTTGATTGAGGTTAATTGTAAGTTGAAACTATGGAGAATGTATTAGAATTCTAGGGTTTTAGGTTAAGTACGAGCAAGATAGAATACATGGAACTCAATTTTACTAAAATTAGAAAAGAGATGAAGGTAAAGTTAAATTTGAGGATTATGAAACTCTTAAGAGTGATCATTTTTGACATGTAAGATCAATTATTCATAAGAGAAGAAGATTGAAGAGAGTATTATTTATAAGATTAAAGCATGTTGGATAAAGTAAAGAATTGTAACATGGATATTATGTTACCATATGATACTTGCCAAGTTGGGCTAATTTTAGAATGTCTATAAGAACAGCTATGCTATATGGTGTAGAATGTTGGGCAATTAGAAAATAACATAAGTATAGCCAAAATGAGAGTGTTGAGATGGATATGTGGCTGCAAAAGAAAAGATATTCTAAGAAATGAAGCCTTTCATAAAAGTGGAGGTAGTACTAATTTTGGGATAAAATTGAGAGGACAACTTAAATGCTTTGGATATGTACAATATCAGTCGAGGAAGGAGCAATTTGATCCATGCAAAAGGAAAAAGGTATAGAGGACAACCAAAAATCGCATGGAAGTAATAAGGAAGGATTTAAAATATCTTTACATCTTATTAAAAATATAGTCCTAAATTGAGTGGAATGGAGAAAAAAGGATTCATGAAGCCAACCTTAACTAGTTTGAGATAAAAGGCTTTGTTGTTGTTTTTGTTATTTATCATCAATTTGCTGAGGGTCTACTTTCCGCACTCTCAATTTCTCATATCCTTTAGGCTTTATCTCCTTCATACAGTTCATATTTCTCTGGGTTTAAGCAAAATGAGGCTTCATAAAACCAATGATATAATTGAAACTTATGAGCTGTAAATAACAAGAAATTGAGATAATTTGACAATATCTTTAATCTTATGAAAGTTATTGAGCTGACATTGGTGGGTAACACCTTCTAGGGCTGCTGCGATATGACATTTTGTAAAACATGGGGAGGCATGGGTGTATTAGAAAACCAGGGAAGATAATATATCGTGATCTTAGAAATGGGAGGTTTTGTTTTATGATGCATAATTATAATAAACTAGCCAACAAGACTGAATATGGAGTCATACCATATCACCATGTGTCCATAGGTTAGTAAAGCTTCTGCCATGTGGGTCCCACACAGTTTTCTTGGTGGGACCTGCACATGGACAGCAACATAGTCAAGCCATGGGTTGATGTTGTTCATGTATTCACATCTATAGGTACAACATGATTACCAAGAACCTTATGACATTTTCCACATCTCTGTTCTTGGTTGCTAATTCTAAAAAGTAACCAGAAAAATTTTCTACAGTCTCTCTCTGTGTGTTGTGTGTGTATGTTTTTATTTTTGGAGTCTCTGCTTTGATGCGTGAGAGGTGTGCTGATGCATCAATATTACTGGGAACCTATACCCTAAGGTTTCTCTGAGAGAGAGTTGAAGACAGATGAAACATATAAAGTGGTCGAGGCGAATAAAGACATGCAGAGACAGACATGCAGGCACACAGAAAGAAAGATTGTAATTATTAATGGGTTATTGTCCCAATGAGCTAAATTGCAATATGTTTGTGTTTATGCTATAAATGTAGTACCACTGCGAGCAACTTTCTGTATTGTAATACTGATTTTGTTGATAGAACTTTTCCTTCAGTAAATGTAACCCTAGAAATCTGTTATTTAAGATGCAAGCAACTCCTTTTTTTCTTAGTGAACTGATATTTAAATTTTGGGGATGCTATTTGTATGTGTTGTAGGCTAGAGGAGTCAAGTCCTACGGCATCTTTTGCTTCTGATACAGGCAGAATGAACAAGTGTGGTTTCAGTGTTGAGGGATTTCATCCTGGATCGAAGAACCCATCAAAATCCTTCAAGAGAGGAATGAGAAGGGGATCTGAACGACTTAAATCAATTGGTCGATCTCTTGGATTCAGTGTTTCCAGGGCCGTTTTTCCAGAAGATCTTAAAGTTTCTGAGAAAAAGATATTTGATCCTCAAGATAAATTTCTGCTTAGAATGAACAGGCTTTTTGTCATATCTTGTCTTATTGCTGTAGCATTGGATCCATTATTTTTTTATCTTCCTGTGGTTGATCAAGACGCAATTTGCATTGGTCTAGATAGAAAGCTAGCAATCACAACAACCACATTGCGGACACTCAATGATGCTTTCTACCTTCTTCGTATGGCTTTTCAATTTCGTACTGCCTATATTGCTCCATCATCTCGGGTTTTTGGTAGAGGTGAACTTGTGATTGACCCTGCACAAATAGCTAAGCGGTACTTGAGATGCTACTTCATCATCGACTTTCTTGCAGTTCTACCACTTCCACAGGTTTGAAGAACTGGCATATGTTTAGTTTTGGGTATTTCCATCATTTCATAGAAGCCCTATGACTATTCATATTTCAAATTTTCTGTTGCCCAAATTTTGTGCCAGTATTTGTTTTGCTTTTAGAATTGTTCATCTTAGCTTCTGATGATACTTACATGTGCAAGTATTGCATTTGATATCTTATATGCCACTGTTTATCATCACTCTTACTTATCCGGAAAATATATTACAACTTTAAAAACTATTCTCTGGAAAAAATTTAAAGTTCTGGCATTGAACACAATTGTGGACCATCCATAATTAGACATCTTATCAGATTTCATACATGGCCTTCTTTGCATTATCAGCGAACAAACTTACTAACAAACTGCTTTCCTTAATAAAAATTCTCTCTGTGCGCGTGCGCGCTTGCCTCTCTCTTTCTCTCTCTCTTTATATATATATATATATATGTATGTATATGTATATATATATATGTATATGTATATATATATATTACAGATGTGTGTTTCTCTTGGACAAGTCATAAGCTCTGACTTAAAGAACAAGCCTAATTTCTTTATTCATTACTAAGAAAATATGGCAGCAGTAAATAATTTGTGAACCACCAACAGGATTTCAGTCTGCAGGTTGGCACCCTCTCCTTAGTGCGTGTGCCATGGAGAGGTTCTGGGTTCAAGCCCGGAAGGTGGCATACTTGCTTTCTTTTGAAGACTTTCTACAAAACCATTTTCCAAACATAGTGGCATTTGGCAAGTGAGACTTTATTCAAATTCCTGGTTTCCTTGATATTAGACCTATTCACCAGGTGGGCCAGGCTAAGCTCTAGGTATAACTAAAAGTTGTTAGGTCCAAGTCCGGCTTGGCCTGGCTTTTGGCCTACTTTCTAGGCCTGAGCCTGGCTCTTTCTAGGGTTTTCGGTTTCAAGCTGGGCTTAGGTTTCATGACCCATTTTTAAATTAAAAATACTAAAAAGAAGTTAAAAATAATGAAAAATATTTTTTTAAAAAAATGCTAAATATGAATAATAAATTATTGCCAACACCTACAATGTATCTAGTATCTCATTAAGCTTACATACCAACAATAATTGTCAATTAAATCTATAAATATTATCAAACAGAAACAGAAAGACAAGAAAAATAAAAAAAATATTTGGGTTGGGCCAGGCTCGAGCCAGGCTTTATTCTCAAGCCCAAGCTTGACCCACTTATTAATCAGACCTTTTTTTCAGGTCCAGACTTGCCCAACAGGCCTAAAAATTTGGCCCGAGCCCACACAAAAGCCTTCGGGCTTGGGCACACTAGAGCAGGCCACTCTACCAGTCAACTGGTCTACTTGAGATGATGAATGCATTGTTCACTGTCCACTTACAAAACCTGTATGGAGAGTATTATGGACAGAATCTTGGTAGCTGATGAAGAATTGATCACAGTTTATCATACAGCTCATGACTTGTAACACTCCTTGTTGAGAATATATATTTATATGAGAACAAAGGTCTTATAATGCAATATACATTTATTTGACATGATTATTTTTGTATAAGAACCCTTGATTAATAAAAAATGCCTAGTATTTCTAGGCACTAGAGATATATGTGCTTCCCTGTTACCCTGTATTTACATTTTTACTAGACATTTTCCAAATCTATAGGAAGATTAGAAGCTTGAGCAGAACAAATCTATAGGAATATTAGAAGCTTGCTCTCTGCTCGCATGAGCTTATACTGTAACTGTGTAACGACTATGGTAGCCTTCCCAGCCCGTGAACCATTCTTATACTGTCACTGTGTAACAACTGTGATAGCCTTCCCAGCCTGTGAACTATACTTCTAGGTTTTGTGGTCCACTGTTCTCTTGTCTAAAGTGCCTCAACAAGGAAATTTTCATCAAAGCTTAGATGGTTGAAGCCACTTTAAAGATCTATTCAATTTTTTGATGCAGGGGCCTTCTTTACTAGAATTACGCTCTATAGCCAACTCATTTAGGGAAAGGCTTCGACAGTGAAATGAGAAGTCTTATCTAATGTTTAAAGCATCTGTCATCAATTATGACAGTATATGACATGCTGAACATATAAAAGAAACATCCTTATGGATGGATGGTTTTGTCAAAAGAAAAAAAAAATCTATGTGCACCCCATGTGAACGATGTACATGTGTCATGAATGTGTCCCGAGTTTCTTAAAATAAACTTCATGTTCTTCTATATGTTATAATGCAATAGTGGATTAGAAGTAGCAAAACAGTATAAGAAGCTATTATTTGTCTAACAATTGATTGATAGAATCTTGGGATTATTTCCTATTAAATCATGGTTCCTTACTTGAAAGAATTTAAATGAATTCTACAAGGATCAATTCTCATATGGGTGTTATTATGTGTCTGATATTGATTACATTCTTGATGTGGTTTGTTATTTGTCTTTTACGAACACTTTGATTTGTTAAAAATTTAAAATGTAGATATGGATTCTTTTATCCTTTTGGTTAAAGTCACCAACTGCATGTTAAAGGTGATTGTTATTGACGAACATGGTTTTAAAAAGCAAGCCTTGAGGCTTAGAAAGCTTATGGAGGTGACGAAAAACTGCCTCAAGGCTTCCACCTTGGATTCACGTTCTAAGTCTTGCATTTATAAAATAAAATGTGCCTTTTATGATGATTTTTAAGGCGAGAAAGAGGCATATGACTCTTTGTTTCCTCATATCCTATCCTTTTAACATAGCTTATAACTTCATCAAATGTGAAAATAATGATTATGCCCTTTGGAAGGATGTAAATTCATTTACATCATTTCCTTGTCTCTATTCTCTACAATATTTTAAGGCCCTAGCCCATGCTTGACACCTTAAGCTCTTGATCCTTGATGGAAGGCAATCAAGGTTTGAAGCAACCCATGAGTGATATTCCTATTGCCATTATGTTATCTACAATTAATTGAATTAAATATTTGGGGCTTATGCTTTAAAGTTCCTCAAGGCTTATGCCTTGCTATTTTAGGCTCAACTGCCTTGCCTCTGGTTTTAGCCTTTTAAATTTTTGATAAACACTTCTAAACTTTCAAAGCAACCGTAGATGACGTCGTTGTCTTAGATGCACTCTACTCGGTCAGTTTGGCAATATACACTCTTTTAAATATTTAGCATAATGACTAATCTGATTGTTACTTAATTGTCCAATTTGTGTCATTTTTCTTCAAATTTCAAATATTTTTCTTCCTGCCAGAAACTGCTTTAAACTTTTGCAGCTTTTGCCACATTACTGTCTTTTGCATTTGAAGTCTTGCATGTGGACCTGTAATCAGGTGAAATGACCTACCAGACCCACTCCATAGTCTATAATTTATTGATCCGTAGGGTTCTGCTTCTGCATGGTTTGGGTGTTTTCCACCTGGAAACTTCTGGATTCAACTTATGAATCAGACATAATTGAAACAACAAAAAATTCAATATCTTGGTAGTTCTGTGACCAGTGATTTGTTTTCCCTAGGTGTCGGAACCTCTTGCATACCTTTGGTGCAATACCTGTAATAAAAGAACCAAAATGTTATTTTTGGAAAACTGTTTGCATTATATAACTCATTTTATGAAACATTAACAACAAGCCTTGTCTTATCTGTATGGAACGTTTTGTGATTTGAATTTTTGAATGTAATGTACATTTTACAATTGATTTTCATTTTGTGACATCATGTTTTAGTTGATGCTGATTTTTGTGTGCTAAAATGGATCTTGCACAAGAGGCACCACTTATCATGAAAACTAGATGGCTAGCTGTTTGGGAGGAAAAGCTACCTACTAGCAATCTAAGCATAGTTTTGACATAGCAAATTACACCCATATCAAACATGGTAATCAAGCCATGTGGAGACATGAACATGATTTGTTTTGGTTACGAGTACATAAAACTTGAGTCTATAAATTTTGAATGAGAAAGATGCTACACTGTTTCATTGCCATTGCACAAATTACTATATTGATGAAGTTTTCTGCTCCATTCATTTTTCCCTGTTTTTTCCTATTATACAAAGAAAAAACAATTATTCATTACCATCTATCCAATTGACTACCAAATAATGATTATTTTGTTTTATGTGTATACTGATGCAAACCAAGTATTTGTGAAGTACTTGAGAAATGCATGAACAAGAATAACTTCTAAAGTTTTGTATTGGTTGGCATGTCTATATTGTTGGTTTCCTTAGTGTTTATCACTTTATCCTAATTTAATGGATTAAGAAACTACTTATTGTGACTATTTACTAATTTTGAAGAACTTGAACAAACTTGTGTGAATCTATCATTGATTTTCAGGCCATTAGGTTTTACTTTAAAATGTAAGAGGTTGTTGATGCAATTTCAATGATGCAGTAGACTCCCATTATCTCAAGTTGCAATAAATGATTCCAAATTCAAACTATAAGCTCTCTCTCTCTCTCTCTCTCTCTCTCTCTCTCTCTCTCTCTCTGTGATATTGTCATGCAACACCATGTTACATGCAATATTTGTGCTAGGAGGCTTGGTTAATCTATACTACATTTTCATGAGCCCACTGAAAAATGATAAAATGTCTCATATGCAATTGCCTGCCATTTGAAAAGAACAAGGGTAATATCCATGCATTAAATGCTTGAAAAGCAATGCGTATCATGCACAAGTATTAAGGTTTAATTGTTTTCATAAAGATCAGCATATGTTTTTTGTTTTTCTTTTAGCTCGAAGAGATGAGGTTGATTCAGTCATTTTGGGTTGGAGCAGAAATCATATACTCATGTTAGGGTAGTTAACTCTAGATATTTACATTGAAAGTAAATTTGTGCGAGAGGCAATGTTTTAGAACTGAGATCACATATGAAAACAATACCATAGAGGCCCCCCATAACAAAGTATGGTTTCCATAGCATCAGGACTCCAGCAAATCAAGTTCTCATTCGAAAAATGAGAGAGTCTAAGATCTCATGATCAGAAAATGAAAACTAAGACCTCTTAACTTCATATTATGAGTCAAACTCTTTCTTTATTGCGTGTTATTTAACTATCAAATAGAGGCCACAGATCTGATCACGTTTCAGAAGTCGAGAGTATTTTGTAGAAGCATGGTTAACCTAGTGAAGAACCTTTTCTTAAGGTATGTGCAAGAACTTTCTTCAATCCCTATAGAGGTGAGCCTGAATTGGCAACCTTTCTGGTCTTCATCTCCTGTCAACTTAATAATGCACTTGGACACTTATTTCTTCTCTCTCTCGCCTTGATTTCTATGTAATTCTATCTCTGGTGTGCTCAACACATATAAAATGTAAGAAAAATCTATATGGTACTCCTAGATTGTGTGTTGGATCAATCTCACCTAATCCCTCTGTCTTGGTCAACAATATTTCTCAAAGTCTTCCATACATCTAGGATGAGGCTTTTTGTTAACAATTGATCACTATTATCAGTCCTTTATCATATTTCTTTTTTTCTTTTGCTTTTCATTATCTATAATTTCCAATTCAATCTGAGATCATTAAACTAAATAGTATTTTAAAGGCAAAGACTTTTTAAAATAAAAAAAATACAATAAAGTAAAAGATCAAAAATTTGGGCTGATAACAATGACAGTGTATTTTTAATGAGCAATATATTTATGTATACTGTATGTACCTTTATATATATTTATATATATATATGAAATATTATAATTTTCTCCTAAGTATGTTGGACCCCTTTAGAAATGAACCTTGGCTCCTCGATATGGGGGATGCATGCCTTGATACACCTTGATACAAATGTGCCAAAAGAAATAAATAAAAGAATAAGCACCAAGTTGTAAGGTGTTGATACAGAGTCGATATGCCTCAATATGGGGGGTGTTGGTTGGCTGATTCCAGGGTGTACTGGTCCCCTTTTTTACCATCTGAGGGTTGGTACAATGCATACTGGCTGATACAGGGCCCATGCACCACGTATTTCAATCCTTGCTTTAATATAGTTATGTTGTGACATATTTAATCACAATAGTAGCTTCAATTCTTGGAGAATTAAAATGGGTTTTGGCTGATACTAAAGTTTTTAAACTGCTCACGCACTTTATTTAGTTGAACTTTTAACATGGATATATGTTGTTTTGATTTTTGATATTTTCTATACTAATATCAGTGATATGATCTTCTGCAGATTATAGTCTGGAAATTCCTAAGTACTTTAAAAGGACCAGATGTGATGACCGCAAAAAATGCATTGCTTCTTATAGTTGTGCTTCAACTTATTCCCAGATTATTCCGGATTTCCCTATTAACATCAGAGTTAAAAAGGACAGCTGGTGTCTTTGCTGAATCTGCTTGGGCTGGTGCTGCATACTATCTGCTGTGGTATATGCTTGCTAGTCATGTAAGTATGGATTGGTTGACTTTCTGATTCATGTATGGCTCGTTTATGTCACATGCGGAAGTTCAGTATAAAATATTTTTTGGAGTTAATAAAATCCAATATAAAATGATCAAACAGAGTCTCTTCCAATCATAGTATGGAATGAAGATAAAACATGGCCATGAACTTTTCTTGTTGATCCTCCTGTGATGGGGCTGATGTTTTGAAGGACATATCCATGCCTATGAAGTTAGTGCAATTCTCCATAGAAAACCATGCTCCTCACCTCATCTAGACCCTTTTTGAGCAGCGGGAAGCCATGGAAGGTTGCCCCTTGATTGCATGCACTTACATTGGGTAATCATCTAGATGCATTTTCTGCGTATCAACTAGCCTTCCACCATTCATGGCACGCTATTCTCATCAGGAGTAGCCTATACCATGGTGTGGACATTAATATGGAGGTTTAGTATTAGGGTTGGAGCTAGTTTTAGAAAATTTTGCAACACATCTTATCTTTATCTGCAAGCCAACCCTGTAAAAATGACATGGTCTTGCTTGCTTGAACTGAAGCATTCCATCTTCAATCATATTGCAAGACAAACAGTGATAATTAGAAGCGTCTTATCATTCAAATTTAGGAAGCATTTGGCTCATGTTATCATAATTGTGGTACTCAGATGGAGTTGCGTAAGATGATATTTGAGTTGTTGGAGTGGGACCAAATAAGCAAGCTAGTCACCAATTAGGTTTTTATCACATAGACTATTTACTTAATCACAGCCTAACCTATTTGTTATAAACTTATAAAGCATGACCTTGCAAGAGGGTTTTGACTTTTGAATAACTTACCTAGAAGCAAAATAGATGATATACTTAATTTACATAGGTCATCAATAACAATTATATCAAGAACAGTGAAATGAATCAAAGTAGACCACCATTTTTTAACCTGGTAAAATGGTGAACTACCATGAAACATCAGATGCCAACCATAGAAGACTTAAAAGGTTAGGCATAATCCTTGTAATAAACTTCTTCAACAGAGCATAGGTGGTAAACATAATCCTAGATCTAAGAATTCCTAATTGGTCTCAAAATAGTAAAGAAAATTCAAATCTAGTCAAAAGGATTCAATGCCACAACTTCTGCTCTATAAACCCATTAAAGTAGAACTCAGGTCATCCCTAATATTCAGTGGGGGGCATGGTTCAACATATTGTTGTCACAAAGCATAGGCAAGCTCAAGCAATGGACCTAGCCTATACTATTCACAGGAGTGGAAATTGCAGCAGTCAACAAATTGCAATCTTCCAAGTAGGAACCAGCCAATCCATGGGTATACCATGAAGTACAGAACAACTTCCTGTAAACCAACCTCATAAAACAAAATGAGCACAAGGAGCAGTAGGCCGGACCAGTCTACAAAAATGAAATGGTTCCTCTGTCATCAATCGTCCATAATATCAAATAAATCATTTTCTTATTTGGTCTATCTACCAAGGGCTAGAGTCATAGTGATCCTTTCCTTGGTCATGGGCTGTGCTAAGGCAATTGCTCAATCAGCAGACAAAATTGTTGTAGTTTTTGAATATATTTCAATAAATTATCATTTCGACATGCCCAAAGACAAATGGTCAACATAGACAACTAAACAACTTACAATGTATATTCAAATGCATATTAAACTCTTGAACAAAAGTTAGTAGAAGTAATGACATATCATTGATAATCTTAGCTTAAAAGGTAGTATAAGCAGGAATCTAGGGTTTTGAATGAAAGATTCTGTACCATTTTCTTTGCAGTCAAGCTTTTTTTTTTTTTTCTAGTACCACTTTTTGGTGCAATTTAATATTTCATTGGCCTCCAACTTGAGGCTTCTATATGTGTGTGTGTGTGTGTGTGTGTAACATAGGGTAGTTAGAAAACAACATATGCACAAGATGAGTGTGGTCGAAATGTGAATGTTGAGATAGATGTTGTAAAATATAGGAAAAGATTGAATAAGAAATGAAGTCATTCTAATAGGTAGAGGTAGGACCAAGTAAGAAAATGACAAATTAGATGGTTTGAGCATGTACGATGCATACTTAAGAATGCACCAATATAAAAGAGTGATTTAATGCATGTAAAAGGAAAGAAGAAAAGTTGACCAAAAATCGAGAAGAATGTAGAAAAAAAGATTGATATAGCTAACCCCAACTAGTTTATAATTATACATGCATGTGTCTGTGTATGTGTTGGGATCGATTACACCTGATGTAACTCTCCTAGAGTTATATTTTTTTGAATTAGATGATAGGGATTTTACATCGATAATCTAAGCCAATTGAAGTGATTTACTATTTTAAAACTATTTACACAAAAATCATTTTTTGAAGACCTCTAGACTGTACATCTAGTGGTCAAACATTGGATGATTTAACTAACATCATTTTTTGATAACTTGATATATATCTATGTGTGCATAGATAGAAAGCTTAACTTGGCTATATTTGAGAGGATCTTCACTCATATTTGGTTGAATCTAGATTTGAATGATGGAGATCGCACATTAATGATCCAAGCTATTGAATATGATGCACTACTATATGTTACACATCAATGATCCACTCATATGTCCAAAATGCTTACATACCAAAACTCATGAGATTTGGAGACTCCTACCCATGCATCTAGTGGTCAAAAAATTACATCTAATAATTTGGATCATTTATGTGGAAATCTCACTATCCAAATCTAGTACTAGCTGGATCTAAGTAGAGATCCTCTCAAAGTGTTGCCGAGTTAAGTGCGCGCTCTCTTTCTCCCCCTCCCTCCACATACATACATATAGACATATGCAGTGTATGTATACAGACATATTATTTACATATGTAGATGTACAATGTGTTTAATATATTTTATATGTGTAGACATGTGTATTTATATTTATAAACATGCATGTGTACGTACACGTACGTATGTACATGAATGTATGCATGGTGTAGTTGTAA